>JBBBDQ010000729.1:2977500-3215000 GCA_037127315.1 Ascarosepion bandense
AATGTATGTGAGGGAAAAATGCATTGGGATCTCTGAGAATAAGTAAGGGCCATAAATCCAATTAGATTACCTTATTACTTGATAAGATAATCTAATTGGATTTATGGTCCTTACTTATTCTCAGAGATCCCAATGCATTTTTTTATACATATAGCACATTAATAAAAAAGAAAAAGCCAACACTCAGTAGGATCAACTATGAACATGGCCACAGTGTGTTGACCATGTTTGGAAAATAAATCATCCCTGTAACTCTAGATACATACATAAAAAGAATAAGTAAAAATAAAATCTTCCTTGAGAATGGCTAAAAGTATAAGCGAAAGTGCTTGGACATACAGAACATTCAGACAATTTCTACATATGTCCAGAAAAGACAAAATTGTAAAAGAAATATTAAATAAAACATTGAACTGCCTTACCTAGTTAGTTGTTTTTAACAAAACTTGTGTGTGTGTATATATATCTCTATATATATATATATATTTACAATTTACATGCTCGTTCAAAGATTATATCTCTGGTACTAATAATAAACCCACTATATATATATATTTAAATTTACAATTTACATGCCTGTTCAGAGATTGTATCTCTGGTACTCATAATAAACCCACTACATATATTGGTTTTACTACAACCACACTCTCCCGTAGACTTACATGTCACCTTTCTGATCAGAGTACAATTAAACAATGTTTCTTAGAAAAACAGTCATGTAGGTAATATCAGACAGATTTTAGTCAACAATACAATAATCCTCACTCATACACACAGTAAAAAGAACCTTTAGATATTAGAGTCCATCGACATTAAATCCAAACAACTCACACATAATAAAATCACGTTTAAATCTAGTCATAATACATTACATTTATTTTAAATATCTGGTTCTGTTATCATTTCGAGCTCTCATTCAGTGTGACGTCATAGAACCACATTACAAATTTACAAACTGTATTTGCTATTTTTGGTAACTGTCATTGTTGCTTGGCAAAGTTTTATGTCAACACAAGATAAAATCATCGCTGATGGTGGATGTTTTTATGTTAATGTCCTTGTAACCTCTCTGAAGATGGCTCATGTGAGCCGAAAGCTTAAAACCAACTTAATAAAAAATTATCCAAATTTTGGAGAAATTTTGTCTTTATTTTTACCTGAAATTAAAGCCAAAATACAAAGTTTAGAACAGCTCATGATTAAACATAATAGACATTCATTGTCTCTTATATTTAACAGTATATGTTTAGAAAATTATATGCTGCCTCAATACACTATATATATATATATATATATATATATATATATATATATATATTTGCTTTATGATTCCCGCATTGTCATTTAAATAACTCTGTGGATAGTCATAAAAAATTACTTCCTGATCTTATTTAGATATTTGTATTATAATAGTCAAGAAAATGATAGTTCTGTGTGTAACTTATTTATGTAAAGTATGGTACTAGATGTGCATTGTGGCGCAGTGGATATCGACTCGGAACGAGAACTCGGTAGAGCCGAGTTCGAATTCCAGTTGAATTCATTGCATTCACTTACACGCAAATACCGTTGGGAAAGGTATTAATCCATCTATTCCTTCCAGTTATGGGTTAAATAACAGGACAGATTGGGTTCTATAGCCTTGGTCGGCAACCAGTCTACCGCAGAAAGCAATGGCAACCTACTGTGGGATAATCTTCTGCCCAGTCAGTCATGTCCCTTTCGAGACATGATCGCACAAGCGTGTATCACGTATGGCACTTAACTGACTGATGGTACTAGATATTCGGTGACCAGTCAAGACATTACTTTGCTTGTAAGAATGGAAGATATTCTTAATCAGACTATCTGAAGAAAAAGATTTTATAAAATGTCAACAAGTGCAAAAATGCAAATGGTATGTCAGATTACAAGAATAAAAGTCGAAAGATCTGATAAATCAAGTCGAACTTGAACTCACAGACTCTAACTAAATGTCATTTTAAACAAGACATGGTCAGACTGTAGTTTAAACACTTCATAGTACATCTCGTAAGAAATATATCAAATTTTATTTAATATTCTAGAAGTGTGACACCCAGAAGTATCTGCAGAAATTGGTTGGAATATTCCAGAAATTAATATAGAGTCAGAATGATTTCTAACAATTATAAGGAGATTATGGCTGATATCTTACTGTCCAAATATATTTAATCAAACTAATTTCAAGGAACCGATTGACTTGAAAGATATTATCGGAAATTGATTGATTGATTTGTTTGCTTAACCGCATATCAACTCCTTATACATCATTTAATGTTGAAATTTAATTATATTGGAAGATTGAAAGTAATAAAAACAGGGTATGTTATTCTGCTTTCACAATTGAATACATGGCAGACTATAATCAGGTTTTGTGAAATATACATGTTTGTGTGGACATGATTACTAGATATGTGGGCTTTATTTTTATGTAATTTTGTTGAAGATATATTTTGGAATACAGTTTGATTTAAGAAATTGTAGGATATTATATGGTTTAATCTTATGAAAGTACTTTTTTGTTAGTTGTTTTGTAGTATTTTAAAAGGGTTTTGTATAAAGTCATTACAGTTTATTAGTATGTGTGTTTTGCTGGTATTTCTTTTACAAATTTTTTCTTTTTTTTTTTTCGGAAGGGGTTCACTATTTTACCATTGTTGGAATCCTAACAGGTGCTACCACCCAGGGTTTGGATAGACTTGAGAACAACAGAAATTTAGAACCGATTCTATGTTCTTCAAAACCTCCAATCTCTCAATCAGAGGCCTTGCTGCCAGATATAGTTTATCATCATACCCAGGATTAATTATCAGAAATTCCAAAACTAGGTACTATTATGAATAAGAAAGAATGCAGTTAACTCTTGACACCTCAAAATTGGACCTTAAACATACTATAGAGCCAAAGTCATTAAGCTGGATGCATTTCAAAAGAAAAAGTACTCATTGTTATCTCTGAGATGAGGTCTGAACATTTGTTAGTGTTTAATATACAATCAAATATAAAAAATAAATAAGACTATAACTGCAGTCTTGTAACATCATCACATAAGTTTCCCTGGCTGAATTAATAAAGCTTCATCCATGAAAGATGAGATTCCTTGATATAAGCACAAGTCTTAAGAGAACCACTGGATTCTAGCTCTCTCCCCACCCCGTATATCCTTCCCTTTCCCTCCACCTATGTAACTCTCATCACACCTGCATTCTCATCTTTCTATTGCTCTTTTCTAACTGGTCTGTACTCCTCACTCTCTTCTAATTAATCTTTTTACAGTTATGTAGCCCCCCCCCACACACACACACACATCAGTGGCATTTCCGCCTTGCTTGGGGTGAAATGATTAAAAAAATTTTATTTTCTTGTAGTGTTCAATACAACTAAAATCAAGCAAGTGACATTTCACCCCCAATATGCAGACACTGAACTTTCACATATCATGAGTGATGGGTCTTCTCTCAAAGAGGCTTCTTGCCTTCAACATCTATTGGAACTCAAACTCTCCTTAAACCTCAAGTGAAGATACAATCTCTAGCTAAAAATGGTTGGTTTGTTGTACCACTCCACTAAGTATTTGACTCTCCATTCTATACTATTATTTTTCAAGAGCCATATTGGATCAGAAATGGAATATTGATGCCATATCTGGGATGTGTGTTGCGGTGCAATGGATACCACCTTGGAATGAGAAATTAGTTGTGTTTGAATTCAAGTTAAATTTTTTGCATTCACTGAGGTGCAAATACCATCTTCCAAGAAATGGTCAAGTTCACTCAGCAACTCTAGTATATCTAAATAGTTGCTGACCTGATAATCTGACTTTCTTCACAAAATAACAAATCCCTGAAGGCAAGAAAGTGAATTACAGAAATCACGCGTCAACACTTTATGCCAATATTCTTGCTTTGAGTGATGTTGCTCATGTAATAAATAATCTACATTTCCATTTTCTTTATACCTTTTCAAATATGCTGTCATGCACTTTAGAAGTTCTTCTTCATTTTCATGTTTTACAATAACATTGCTGTGTTTCTGGTCATTGAACTCATATAGAAAAGGGAGATTCTTTCTTGGACAATAGGAGACATACAAAGCATTACAAATGACCTTAGGATGGTGAATAGAGTAGCCATTCATGTTTTACACACTTGCCATTCTCCAATTCATGTTTGAATACACTGTTTGATAAATACCATTATATTCTCTACTCCAGCTGTTTGGTATACTGTGCGTTAATTTGAAAGGTTGTTATAATGATACTGACATGATGAGGGTCCACTACGAACCCAGTAATCTGTTGTGTTAGTATCATTAATGTTCCATCGCCCTTGATCTGTCTATGAAATATTTCTCATCTCTCATAGCAAATCATAAATTTTCTACTGGAGATTTAAATTAAAGAATATTTTTGTCTTGTCATGCCATAATTGACTGAAATCAGATTGAGCTGCAAATCACTTTAAACCTATTGTAAAATCTGGCTTTAATTATAACAACTAAAATAAAACTCCAGAACTATAGGTTTCTAATAAAACTCAACTAATTGGAGTAGATAGACTAAACTATCGCCCGGTTCACACTCCACCCATGTCTATTGAACAGGTGTAGAGGCTAATCCCTTGTTCCCTGTTTAGGATGTGGTTTCTGGCTTTCTTTTTTCCAATCTTTTCACTCTTATGTAGCCCCTTGCACATCAGTGGCATTACCGCCTTGCTTGGGGTGATATGATTGAAAAAAAAAAAGTTATTTCCCTATCTCTTTTCTTTCCAGCTATGGGTTGAATAACAGAACAGATTGGATTTTATAGCCTTGGTTGATAAATAGTCTGCTACAAAAAAAAAATGGCAACCTACTGCAGGAAAATCTTCTGCCTAGTCAGTCATGTCATCCAAGCACATATCACATATGGCACTTAACTGACTGACTGATCAGGGCTGAAGCTACCCAGGCCTCACTTGGCCGTTTTGATAGAGTTCAGAAGTGTTTAGGCAGCCTTGTAAGTGATGAATTTTTTCTACCCAACAACCACTTTCCCATAGGCAAAGTATCGCAAGTCTCTTGCTACTCTATCACTATTTCCATGGTCTGTGTTCAGATGAGCTACATTCTTCAGTTCTACCACCTTGGACTTTTGAAACTGGGACCTGCCATGTCATGTCCACAAGAGTAAATCATTCCCATTTTTTTTTTATTCCATTAATAAGGAATAAGTTCCACTCATACAACTTCTTGCTAAGAACTGCTGCTTTATAGAACACTCTTGGCTGCATTTTTCCTGATCATTATAATCTTGAACTTTTAAAGCCTAAAATGAACTGCTTTTGTGCCAATATAATCTCTTTGAACTTCACTTTTGCCTTTTTTTATGTTCATCCAACAGCATACTGTAAGTCTATCTTGAGTGGTTCTTGGTCCTTGTATAGAATTTAAAAAAAAAACAAATATTTTAACCTTCTGTTGTATTATTCTACTTTATACTTTTATGGGGGGGGGGGGAGTATTTTAAAAATAGTTAATATAGATGTCCATAGTGAGATACATTTGTTGCATTCACTTACATGCAAATACCCTTGGGAAAGGTATTAATCTGTGTCTTTTCTTCAGTTATGGGTTAAATAACAGGACAGATTGGGTTCTATAGCCTTGGCTGGCAACCAGTCTACCACAGAAAGTAACGGCAACCTACTGTGGGATAATTTTCTGCCCAGTCAGTCATGTCTCTTTCGAGACATAATCGCCCAAGTGTGTATCACATATGACACTTAACTGACTGATAATGAGATTCAAGAGCTGATTGAAAAGTAACAGGACTGGTATCACAAACAACTTATTTCAATTCCAAACAACAAACTACATGATTTTCCCCTTCAAAGTAATGCCCCCCCCCCAAGTCTAATGCACTTCCCATCCTTCTCTGCCATGCTTCTATACACTGCTAGAAAGTTTACTCTTGGATGCGCCTCAGCTCCGTCGTTACTGCCCTCTTGATGGCCCATACATTGTCGAAGCAGCCTCCTTGATATGATCCCCTTGAGCTTAAGGAAAAGAAAAATGTCACACGGAGCAAGATTAAATGAATAGGAAAGCTGTTCTAGTGCTACAATGTTCTTCTTAGCCAGGAGGTTGTGAGCAGGTCCATTGTCGTGGTGAAACAACCATGATTTCCTCTTTCTCCAAAAGCAGCCGAAAAAAAATGCAATGGTTGCAAAAAGCTAAGATTACAGTTTTATACTCCCAAGATATTATGTTAGATGATAACATAATAAGCTTATCTTTCTTTCAACCATAATTCACATACCACACCCAGTCCCATTACTTTTCAGACAAACCTTGTACAGTCAAGTGCCATACATGGTACACGCTTGGATGATCATGTCTCAAAAGAGACATGACTGACTGGGCAGAAGATTATTCTGCAGTAGGTTGCCATTGCTTTCTGTGGTAGACTGGTTGCCAGCCAAGGCTATAGAACCTAATCCATCCTATTATTTGACTCATAGTTAGAGGGGAAGAGATGCATTATATTATTAAGTAGTAATTAGTGGTGAATTAGTTTATTACTTCAAAACAATATAAAACTGATTCCCCACTTAATGCCCAGTAGAAGCCTTAATTATGTTTTCAACTTTTATATTCAGTCAGTCAGTTAAGTGCCATACATAATACACACTTGGGCAGTCATGTCACAAAAAAGACATGACTGACTGGGCAAAAGATTATCCCACAGTAGGTTGCCATTGCTTTCTGCGGTAGATTGGTTGCCAGCCAAGGCTATAGAACCCAATCTGTCCTATTATTTAACCCATAACTGGTGGGAAGAGATGAATTAATACCTTTCTCAAGGGTATTTGTGCGTAAGTGAATGAAAGGAATTCAACTGAAATTTGAACTCGGCACCCCCGATTTGTTGTTTCAGGTTGATATTCATTGCACCACAATGCACATATGGCAGAAAATGTATTGAGCCAGATAAATAACCCATGAGAATAAAACTAAAGAAGATATGAGTGAAAATAAGCTAAAATCAATAATATTTATTAGAATTCTGATATTAATTTTTGGGTTGCCTTGTCTTTATCATTATGCTTTTCATTGCATCTTTCTAGGTTGAGCAACTCTTTGAATGTTAAAATTCTGTAGATGTATATGCTGCTCAAGTTCTGCCACAGAATCTTATAAACTATCGCCCGGTTCACACTCCACCCACGTCTATTGAACAGATGAAGAGGCTTATCCCTTGTTTCCTTTTCAAGTTGTGGTTTCCGGTTTTTCTCTTCTTCAATCTTCTCACTCTTACATAGCCCCCTGCGCATCAGTGGCAGTTTCGCCTTGCTTGGGGTGATATGATTAAATAAAAAAAAAACAAGAAGAAACCCATCTGTAGTTATTTTTCCATGTTTCTATTTCATGTGACAGCATATAAAACTAACTTATTTCCCTTAAAAGAAAATCATTCATAACTAAAAAAATAATATATCCCCTAAGTCTTACATGCAAAAGTGAAGTTTCTAGTAGGCTCGTGTTTTTGCAGATGCTGCAGACAACATCTGACTTACGTATGACATATGGAAAGATTACTTGTTACAAGAATATTCAGACTGGGTGTGAATACTTCCTAAGAAGTTGCACCTGGAGACACAACCAAAAGGTATTTCAAAATTGCCAATGAAATTTCTATTTGCTCATGGGTAAAGATATGTTTAATGAAGGGAAGGAGCATTCTAGGAGGTATGTACCTGCCCCCATGCATGTGCGTATATTAAGTGTATGTATGAAAGTTCCGGGATCTCACTTTTTGAAAACAAAAGATTAAATATACCATTAAAAAGAAAAATTGTTAGTAACTTAAGGAGGTGCTAAAAATTCTCAGTCCAACCCACTTTCCAAAATCTGAACTAATATCATAGTTTTACAGATAATCCCTTCTCAGTTGAACTAATGACTGTTCAAACTCCACTTGTGGAGATATATATATATATGTGTGTGTGTGTGTGTGTGTGTGAATAAAGACAAAAAGAAAACTTCTTTTAACTGATGTGTTTCTTCTTCTGAAGTACTTTATCAAGGCTACGGAGTAAGTAGCTATAGCCAAACATGGTTAAATAACACACTGTTGTATCACCAAGATGGATACAATACACAGAGAAAGTGTGCTGTGGTATTCATAATATCCAGTGCTAATGGATATACACAAAACAGTGCAATAGATACCTTTTTAGGTCTAATCTTCAGTATATGCAGGGTAATTTCCTAAGTGTAGCTTAGATGTAGCACAAGGCTGAAAATATGAGGCACCCAGTGAGGATTGAACTCATTACTTAGTCATAATTCTTTTAGGAAAACAAGCTAGCTAATCATCATACCACATCAGGGCTTTGATGTTGCACAAGGTTGAAAGTATGGGATACCAAGTGAGCATTGAACTAACTACATAGTTGTAATTATTATAGTGAGACAAAGTTACTAACCATTATACCACATCAAAGCACCCAGTGATTTTCTAAGCATAGTGTAGATGTGGCACAAGGTCAAAAGAATAGAGCACCCAGTTAGGATCAAGCTCATTACTCAGTTGTAATTCTTCTCATGAGACAAGCTTGCTAACCATTATACCACATCAAAGTTCCTAATGATTTTCTGAGCATAGCTTAGATGTGGTAAAGGGTCAGAAGAATGGAGCACCCAATGAAGATTGAACACATTCAGTCAGTTAATTGCCTTACATGATACACACTTGGGCAATCATGTCTTGAAAGAGACATGACTGACTGGGCAGAAGATTATCCCGCAGTAGGTTGCCATTACTTTTTGCAGTAGACTGGTTGCCTGCCAAGGCTATAGAACCCAATCTGTTTTGTTATTTAACCCATAACTGGGGGGAAGAGATGGATTAATACCTTTCTCAAGGGTATTTGTGCTTAAGTGAATGCGTGGAATTCAAACTCAGCTTCCTGATTTTTCGTTCCAAATTAAGTCAGTTAAGTGCCATACGTGATACACACTTGGGCAATCATGCCTCAAAAGAGACATGACTGACTGTGCAGAAGATTATCCCGCAGTAGGTTGCCATTGCTTTCTGCGGTAGACTGGTTGCCGACCAAGGCTATAGAACCCAATCTGTTTTGTTATTTAACCCATAACTGGATGGAATAGACGGATTAATACCTTTCCCAAGGGTATTTGTGCGTAAGTGAATGCAATGAATTCAGCCGGAATTCGAACTTGGCTCCCCGATTTCTCAAGACAAGTTTGCTGACTATTACACCCCATCAAGGTTTCTTCAACAGATTTCTTAGTGAATTAAAGTTATTTATGTACAGACTATTTTTTTTCTGTGAAAAAAATGTAACTTTTATAATATGCAATATATATCATGTAACAAGAGATTCTTTAGGCATAACTCACATGCATGTCTGTAGTGAAGTGATAGTTTGCTTTTGTCTCAAGTACGGAACATAACAAAGGTTAATTAAACTCATTTCTTCCACTGTCTAAAGAAATTGCCCCTTTTCTGGTAGCATCCATCCATTAGGCTTTTGTTCATTAATGACAGAGTTTGAAATAGAATACATGACTAGCAGTGAGACATTGCCGAGGAAGAAATTACAGAGTAAGACATCACGATGGAAATTAAAAAGAGAAAAAAGGCAATCGAGTTAGGTGTGTGATGAAATAAAACTGACTGCAAATGGATACAAAGGTCAGTGATTTGATGCCATTTACTTTGTGGAGACAAAAAACAAAGAATTGAGCCTAGAAATTACAAAATAGTTATTTTGATGTTAAGTTGTGGAACAACTGACATATTGTTTCTGGGTTTCAAAGAATAGTATCTCTCTCTCTTCTCCTCTCTCTCTCTCTCTATATATATATATATATAATCGTGTTGAAGAGCATGGTTTCACTTGATTTGTATGTTTATGACTCTTCACTCCCTCTCTCTCTCTCTTTCTATATATATATATATATATATATTTTTTTTTTTTTTTGTCTGCGGATGACTATATATATATATATATATATATATATATGATAGAATAAGTGAAGAACAAAGTAGGAAAAGTGTCTTAATCTAACGTTTCACTTTATGAACCTTCTTCAGAGATCTGTTTACAAGACAAACTTAAAAATTAAAGAAAATAGAGAGGCATTATACTGGAATATTGATTGGGGCTTGATTCAATTGGTCAGATATATGTCACATGTAATAAAGAGATAAATGTGCATTTTAAATGTAAGCATATGCATGTGTAAGAATGCTTGTCTGTTTATATGTATGTGTGCGTAATAATAGATGTGTCAAGTGTATTAAAAGAATAGATGATCTTTTAAATATGTGTATGAAAAAATCATGGATGGTTAAATGTATGAATGTGTGTGTGTGAATGATAAAATGAAATAGTCTCGTTTAAAATTGTAGTAAAATAATATCTCCAGTATCTATCATACATATCTATGTCTGCCATTCATTCATGCTTAGAATATTGCTGCCACATATGGTCTGATGCTCCTGCTTTTTATCTAGAGCTTCTTGATAAAATCCAAAGAAGAATCAACAGTATTATTGATCCTGATCTATTAACTCAGCTTCAGTTACTTACGCACCACCATAAGGTTGCTTCTTTATGTCTTTTATATAAATACTTTCATGGTAATTGTTCAGATGAGCTGTTCGCTATGGTACCTAGATTTTTGAATTTCAGCACAGTACTAGACTGTCATCAGGAGCTCATCAATTTATAGTTGAGCAGGCTAGATGTAGCTGTAAATTCTATGATAACAATTTCTTTTCTCACACTTCTCGTTTCTGGGACTCTCTTCCAGCTCCACACTGTCCAGTCAACTTTAATCTGTAAAAATTTAAATGCAATGTCAATTACTATCTACTTTCTTCCTGATTACTCTTTTCTCTTTCTGCTCATTGTTAATGTTTCTTTTCCTAATTCTTCCATACTCAGTAACCCCTTGTGTCTGAGTGACTTTGCTGCCTTCCATAGGGTGCAACTAATTAAATATTATATATAGTAGTGCACAGTGAGTGCTGGTGGTAATACAACACTTCTCAATGTACATTAATGGAGCTATAATATATATTAATATTAAATATACATTTTATTCCTCAATGGTGAGGAATAAAGTGTATATTTATTAGTAGTTTGTGTGGGAATATATATATATATATATATATATATATATATATATATATATATATATTATGAAATATATGACTCAGTTGACAAAAACAAGAAAATTAAACAGCTTCCTTGTGTGTCTTCTACAAATACTTTCATGGTTTCTGCTCCAATGAACTTAGCACCCTGGTGCCCCCTATGTATGAATTTACTCAAGCCACAAGATTAGCAACTGTCAAACTGATAAAATGTGAATTCTACTCCAGCAGCTTTTTTTCTCCCACTTCCCACCTGTAGAATTTCATTCCGTTTACTTCTTCTCTGATAGCTACAATTTCCAAGAATTTAAATGTAAAGTCAATAGTCATCTCCTATCTCACTAACTTGCTTCCTCTTTTTCATCCACTCCACTATTCTCATTCTTCTCTTACCCACTTCCTGACACCCCCTATAACCTGTTACCTTTTCTCATAACCTTCCTCCTACATAAAGCCCTGTACAACAGTGGCAGTAAAATGCCCTTGCTTAGGGCAATATGATGATAAAAATATACGATAAAAAATTTAAAACTTTTAACCTCATTGTTAATAATAGTAACTTACCTGTCAGATTCAAATTACAGAGAACCAGAGCCTTATTCCTGACAAATTCAAATTCATAAATAATTATATTGGAGTTACTACAGCATGCCTAACAAGAAGACTCAGGTTATATCTTCCCAACCATAGTTCAATTAGATCTTATTTAAATACACATGGTTGTTGATATGTACTTGATCCTGTTGAACAGCAATCAATAATGTAACCCTGTGTCGATTGCTGCATTTGTCTTCATAGCCTACAGACCACTGTGGTTGCCATCCAGCTGACTCCTCACTCATTAATACATTGCTGGTGTGTCACTGATATCGTGTTGAAGAGCATGGTTTCACTTGATTTGTATGTTTATGACTCTTCACTCCTCATCCACTTTGTGTTTTTGACCTCAGTGTATGAGAAAATCGCTGGTGAAGTAAACTGGAGTGAAGGACAAGTCAAAGGCGAGGAGCTACACAAAAAAGAATCTTTTGGAATAAAGAATTATCACTGGTTAAAAATGTAATAATGATTTGGTTTATATATGATTTGTTGTATATAGCTGTTTTAACTCTTCCCATTTAATGTTATAATTAAATGACAATGGGATCCCCTTTGGAGTTTACAACCTGTGTTAGTAGTAATTTAGATTTCTAAGTTCTGAACTCCAGAACTGGCACAGCACAAGATCTTGGTAAACAATGTGGATTCCAGTTGCAATAATGTAGCAACGAAGAGTTGTCTGAACCTCCTACTTGTATGGAGTCCTGTATCTGGCAGGAGTGGATTGAGCAGGGCCTGGGTTCAGTTATTTTCACCCTTAACATCAACCTTTTTCTAAAATTCTATATTTTCGAAATATGTTTACTCAAATAATTTTATAAATTTAGGTTTAATCCAGCCTCCCCTTGAGGGTGGTTAAAGTCATCAAGCTCCAACTCCCTTTACATCTCATCTCATAGTATCACTCTACATAGGTGATGTTAAACTCTCTTCCTTCTTTCACTTTCTCATCTACACTCAGTCCATTCCAATGGCTAACACATCATCCCTGTGACAAATCCAAATTTTCAGAATGCATACGAGTCAAAGAAATTTCCGTTCATTAATCTTTCTCTATCAGCTTGTCTCCCATTGTGATTTCCCAAAGCCAGGAGCTTATTCAGGGCCTCTCCAGGTGTCCTCCTTCCAATCTTAAGGGTTGTTTTGTGGGAGCAGATAAAGAAAAATATTCTTAATCTCTTTATTAATAAAATAAAAAAATATCTTTCTCTGTTTATATGTTCCCAGTCAACAGGACCACACAGCCATTTTGTCTATGGTCACTCTAACCTAGTAATTAATTTTTCTGTATCACTTGTATCCAAAGGAATCTGAATTAATGTCAGATATAAAATTTTTGACAGACATCACTAAAATTAAATGAAGCTATCAGGTTAATACTCTCTTTTTTTTTTTTTTTTTTTTTTTTTTTTTTATTGTAGAGATATTTTTCTTCTATGTTGCTGAGTCAAACCAGAGAGATATTTTTTCTTGTGTTGCTGATTCAAACCAGATGTTTTCCTGGCTCTTTTTCCAAAAGAATTGTAAATGTTATGATGGTGACTATCTGGGTTTCCTTATGGTCTCTTTCTTATTGGCGGGAAGTGAGGAAGAATGGATAGTTTTGATTTTGCTCAATCTTACTGAATTCCATTTAATTAAATTTGTGTTCAGTTCTCCCTGGAACTGCTCAAGATTAAATTTTATTATTTTAAAACATGATTTTTCAACACATTTTATTTTTAATTTTCTTTTCAACTGTTCAGTTCATTTTTCTATGAATTTCAACAATTATTATCCAGTTAGTAGTTTGTTTTTTGTTTTTTTTCTCCCTTCTTTTTTTTGTTTGATTAATCCCCAGTCACAGATAATACAAATAGCTTCATCTACATGTTAAAAAAGGCTAAAGATAATGGAAGCATTATTGATTAAAAAAAATTTAAAAGAAAACAACACTCAATAATATCTCGTCTGAACACGGCCATAATATACTAACCATGTTTGGAAAAAAAAATCCTATAACTCTATATACATACATAAAACAATCAAATATATTCAGTTAAAAGTAAAAATAAAATCATCATTGATTATGGCTAAAAGTTTAGACTGCTTAGACATAGAAAACATTCAGAAAATTTCAACATTATTTATGTCCAAAAAAGAAAGAAATTAAAACTTAGATAATGTGACCTTCAGCAAGATTTGAACCTGCATCCACTTGCAAAGTATTTTTTTTTTTAAATTAAGAGAATTATCCAATTATAATGAAATTTTCTGTACTTAATAATTTATCAATTTTATAACAAATAGGTTCCTTTTATTAAAAAACAGAAAAGAAGGGGCTTTCTTTTTTTTAGGGACCAGACAAAAGCCCACCAGAAAAAAGCAGACAAAAGGCCTACCCCAAGCAAAATACATTAGAACATTTATTAAAATTATACTTTTATGTTTGAAGTTTTATTAATACTAGCAGTATAGCCCGGCATTGCTCGAGTGTAATGAAAGCTTTAAAGCTAATCCATGGTCCTGGAGCTCAGACTCTTTGGACGTTGTCACGAAAGACTAAAAAGCAAGAGTTGTTTCCAGTTAAAGCGAAACCGTAGACTGAAAGAAAAATGAATGGATGTTAGTCAAATTTTGATTTCCTGGTTTTGATATCAAATTTTCTGCACTATTGTAAAAACTGCAACCTTGAAACTTCTGAATATCATTTCTTATGTCTTTGTCTATAAGTGTATCAAATTTGATTAAAATCGGACCACTCCTTCTATAACCTGATTTTTTCGATTATCGATTTTTGATATTTATTGGGTGTACCTTGACACAAAACCTAGTTAAGAACACTTGCAGATGCTTATAGTATAACAGTGTAAATTTTCAAGAAAACTGGTTCAGCCGTTTCGGAGTCTATAGGTAACAGATACACACAGACACACACACACACACACAGACAAAGTTCCATTTATAAATAAGTTTAGATACTTTTACTAATCATTTTAATAAAATCGTCTAATAATGATATTTTTTATAATGTCTGTAATATATAAATTAATAATGAAGGATTACCTTGTAAATATATACTGCATTTTTACAAATAAACATAACCTTATCAATATATTAACTTTTTGTGAATGATAACTTTATTTAATCTGAAACAGGAAAATACAATAAAACTGACATTATCTCTCAGAAAATTAAATAAATAATTTATTAAAGTATATAAAAATATATGCTGTCATGTTTTTAACTGAAGTGAAAACAGTGACAAAACAGTTAAGTGCCATACGTGATACATACTAGAGTGATCATGTCTCTTTTGAGTCATGACTGACTTGGCAGAAGATTTTCCCGCAGTTGGTTGCCATTACTTTCTGTGGTAGACTTGTTGCTAACCAAGTCTATAGAACCCAATTTGTCCTGGTATTTAATCCATAGCTGGAGGGGGAAGAGATGGATTAACATGGTATTTTAAGCGAATATAATATATTTGACTGGAATTCAAACTCACTCTGGTTTATCCACTGCTCCACATCTTTTGTAAATACATAAACAGAAAAGGGAATTTCTGAAATGGTTCTGCTTTTTATCCAAAGCTTTATCATCTCCATAGACCTTTTTATCCATTAGCAGTGACCCAGAAAACTTTGTAAACTTCTGTTCATCCCTATACTCTTAGCTCATAATCTTATCTCGACCATCCCTCCCTCACACACAAACACACTGCCCTACTGTTCATGGATTTTTTTTTCAAGTTCTTCTCCAATTTTACCATTCCTTTTTCCACCATCTTCAAGATAAGCACATAGAAATCTTTAAAATAAGGAACCAGTTTGGGTTGTCAGAAGATGTTGGAGAGATTTACTTTGTCAGATGTTTTTCATTCTCTTAAATTTTATTTTATACTTCATTCTGTTTGTCTATATTTCTTTGATAAGGTATTCTAATTATTTACACTATTAAATTGTTCGGACTGTTGTCTTCATCTTTGTTGCCATATTCACCTTCAATATCTGTCTGTATTTCTGTGATAAGGTATTGTAATTATCTGCATTGTTCGAACTATTGTCTTCATTTTTGTTGCTATATTCGCCTTCAATATCGATCTATATTTTTGAGATGAGGCATTATAATTATTTACATTATTTACATTGTTCGGACTGTTGTCTTCATTTTTGTTGCTATATTCAACTTCAGTATATATTTATATTTCTGAGATGAGGTATTGTAATTATTTACACTATTTACATTGTTCAGATCATTGTTTTCATCTTTTTTTGCCATATTAATACTGTTTCAGATGTTGTACGCTCTGACCTTTTTCAGGTGATTGGAATTTCAAACTGAATTCTTTATTTAGTTCACTGGGGTAGATTGTTCTAGTTCCATGAGTCATGCCTCTTCCAGATGTCTCAGTATTAGTTATCTCCGTTTAACAATTCTAAATTTTGAAGCCGAGTATTTTTTGGGACAAGTTACTGGGTTCAATCAATGCTTTTATCCACTAAGCCATGTGTCTAGACAGTTGGGTTTTCATTCTATGTACTTTTTCACTTCTACATATTTAGTTCCTCTGGCACAAGGCCACAAGTGTAGAGTATCTAATAAGAACAGGACTTATGTCAGAAGTAATTATCTACAAAAGTATGTAGCTTGTTAATCATTACTTTACAAGGAATCACTGAAATTTAGGTATTTACTAAGTTTGTAAATGAGTATGTGGCCGATAGGTTAGAATGCTCATTTTCCGTTTTGATATTCAAATGTAACCACAATTTGTCAAGAAGGTGACTTTCTGATGTTATTAACATGGGTAGGCAATCCCAGCATGTGGCACCTTTGGAAAGTGCATGGAAACAATAACATGGGTCGACCAAAGTCTTGTGATTGAAATTGTCGGAAGTAATGAGGACTTACCAGGGTGAGGCAACTGTGTCTGTAGTATGGGGGGAGGTTCTAAGGCACGAATGCCCCATTTACCTCCGCATTCATAGCCACCTTTTAGGAGTGGCAGGATGAGGGAAAGGTGGAGGTTACATGATAAAGGACCTTCCCCTCATTAATAGTCGCAGTCTTTTTTTTATCGTGATCTATTTTGTTACCTGACCTAAGCGGAGAAGGTTGCAAAGGAAGGACATTTTCTTTTGCAACCTGACTCACTCTGATAGGTGTGAATTAATTTTTGACAAAATTGGGAAGACAGAACTTTTTATGAGCAGTCAATGGTTGTACCAACACAAAGTCACAAGTCATCGTGACCGAGGGTTTGAGTGTGCTGGGTTTTTCAGACTGATGATCGTGACAGTTAATGTTTTCTCTCCCATAAACTGTAAATACATTCGGAAGCAAGGCCTCTGAGTAAGATATTGGAGGTTTTGTAGAGTGTGGAACCACCACTTAATTTCTATTGTTGCCAGGTCCATCTTAAACCAGGTTTTGTAGCATCTTTTAGGGTCCCAACTACAGGTAAATAGTGAACACCAACCAAAGAAAAAAAAACACGATAAAAGCATAATATATTTTTATAGTAAAAGTATCAGCCATATTTTTTTTTAGAGCAAAAAAAAAATTACCAACATCATATGCATACAAACAATTTGGGGTAACTTCATATTTGCTAAAATTTGTTTGTATTTGTTTAAGGTACTATGACATATCCTACAATTTCTTAAATCAAACTGTATTCAAAAATATAACTTCAAAACAGACATCACTTTTTTCTAGTAATCATCATGTTTATAAAAACGTGTATAAAACAATTTGGGGCAACTTCACAGTTGCTAAAATTTGTTTGTATTTGTTTTAGGTATTAATCCATCTCTTCCCTCCAGTTATGGGTTAAATAACAGGACAGATTGGGTTCTATAGCCTTGGTTGGCAACCAGTCTACTGCAGAAAGCAATGGCAACATACTGCGGGATAATCTTCAGCCCAGTCAGTCATGTCTCTTTCGAGACATTAAGCTATATCCTACATTTTTTTCAATTAAACTGTATTCAAAAACATAAGTTCAAAAACGCACATCACTTTTTTCTAGTAATCATGTTTATAAAAACGTGAAGCACAGAAACTGATTATCTACCATGTTGTTCAGTTATGAAAAAACAGAAAATATTTTTATTATTCCCAAGCTCCCAAGAAAATTTACTCTTGGCATTAAATGACCCATAAGGAGTTGATATGCCGTTAAACAGACAAATCCTTTTCCATTTTTCTACCGCTGCGTGCAAAATGGAGAAACAATCAAATCCAGTGAAACGTATCCAAAGTTATTACTTTTTGTAACTTTTTGTGTAATCTCTCCCGGCTTCTGTCAAACGGCAGATTATCTTGCCGTTTCTACAATACAGGTCTTTACTCAAGCAAATCAACCCAAAAATCGATTTTTAAATAGCAAATAGTTTGCTTTTGTAACTCGATTTTCGTTCATTTCTATTTTGTGGGTTCGATTCAGTTATCCTGTCTGGTTCGTATCTCTCATCTGCTTTTATAACCAAATGGGAAGCATCCAAATCCAGTTTGTACGGCCACTTTTGGCAAGGTTTCTCTTTCTTTCTCCTCTGAAATATTTTTCATCTTTTTTTTTTTTTCGTTGTTTTCTCCTTCTCTTATTTGTGGGTCGGGGGTTAGACGTCTTCCTGTACAGTTTCTACAACTACTCCGTCCCCTGATACCCTCCTTTCCCCCCAACTCCCAGCTGACAAATTCGAAACTTATCAAACATTTTAAATAGAAGCGATACTTTCAAAATGTCCGTTTTACTCGCATGCCCGTTCTCAATTCACATCTGTTTTACACATTCTTTCGCGTATGCGCTTCACAAAAGTATGTATTTAAATAAAAAAAAAATTGCAGCGAGAACGAAAAAGGTATGGGGTTAGAGGTGGATGGAGTGAAGAAAGGAAGAACGTTTTTTGTACTTTTTTAAAGTAAAGAACTTTGATAATTTATTTATTTCTTTGCTTGGTTGGGTATGGTGTGTGTATGCGCAATAAACATATTCCCGTTTTTTCATATACAGGCACCTACGCCTGTGTGCTTCTGTATATAAACACCTTAGTATAGGTAGCAACATTTCCTTATATGTTTCGTTAAATATGGCAGAAAAGAAAATTTGGGTTTTTTTTTTTTTTTGTTTTTTTAGCTTTTCTAAAATTTTTAATTTTTTCGTTTGATGAGGAAGTGAGTCTAACTGTCTTCAGTTTCTGTTGTCCCAAGCGCCTTTAGCTACTTTCAACACACAATATTTTATTATAAGTGTTTTTATAATAAAAATATAGTTTAACTGCAACGTAAGACCCGTTGTAAATGTATTTCGATGCTAACTTATCAGCACCTTGTCGGACAGTGAAATATTTTTTCTGACCAGAATCATTATATAAACACACACACACACACACACACACACACACATATATATATATATATATATATATATATATAATGCGTGACTCTTCAGAAATTTCGGTGACTGGCGTGTGTATATACTGCTTATTTTTTTATTTTTTATTTTTAATCATATCACCCCGGGCAAGGCGGTAAGGCTACTGGTGTGCAGGGGGCTACGTAAGAGTGAAAATATTGGAAAAGAGAAAGCCGTTCAAATTTCCCTTCTCTGATTCCATGTGTCGATGGCTTAGCGACTCCGACTGACACCAAATCGGTCGTGTTTCGATCCCGAGCCAGAAGCAAGTGGATGCATCTAGCCACACTGATGAGCTTTGAAACAGGCTTGTATGTGGATGACTAAGATATATATATTCTTCTTCAGGACGTAGGCGTTCATGGCTTTCCACGTCTCCTTATCCCTGGTGGCTTTTTTAGCACGCCTTTTGCTGTTACACCATAAAACACTCGTTCCATCATCCACCTGATTAGGTCCTTCAAATATGTTATCCGTTGCTTTCCCCTGTCTCTTTTCCCATCTATCTGGCCTGTTAGTATTAGGTTCTCCAAGCCCTCCTTGCATGTCCCAGGAACTTCAGCTGTCTCTTCCTGATGCTCAGTATTAATTTCCTTTTTTGTTTCCATCATTTCTAAGACCTCTGAAAGAGTAAAAAAAAAGAATAATATGAGCATTTTTTAAATTTTAAAATTAAAAAAAAAAACTGACGATATTTATTTATTTTGTTCATAGCTACTTGTTGCAAAATAAAATTCTTACATTTACCTTGAGAAAGTCCATCCGAGGACAATAACCTGTAATGGGAGCAATTGAAAGGAAAAAAGAATTAATATAACGGACGAGGCGGAACAGAATGGCTGAAAGGAAAAACGAAAAAAGAATGACAAAAATTCTTTGTTCTCAGAACACTTTTATCACTAAAAAGACGTAAACATCTCCCACGCGAAGAATAATTTCCCATAACTTTTCACGACTGTAAAGTAAGGAGAGACTAAAAGGATCTCATATATGGTACTGAGATACTCCTGTGCCCGGAGAAGATATTTTTAGGGCTCCAGATTTAAATGGGCCGGATACATCTATGTTCTTTTTAAGGACGTATTTTCCACGAATGGGAAACAGCGAGTCTTAGGTTTTCCCAAGTTGGGGACTGCGAGTTGGAGTTACATTCTGTTTTTTAGAAAGATATATTCCCAAATGGAAACGGCACCGTTGACTTGTAAGCTACAAGGGAAGCGGATTAAGCCTCAGCCTAAAAGAAAGCAACATTACGTGGTGGCTGTTGAAAAATGACCGGTCGCTGTCTGAAGGGACGTCATTCAGCGGTCGTCATGTGACCTATCTCTACCAAAGGGAGATAATCACCTTCTGTATCTACAACATGTTCGTTAAAAAAAACGTTTTCATTTTGTCTTTATTCAAATACATATAAAGATTTTCTTTTTATGCTCTGATACAGTGACACTAGAGACCCCGTATTGTCGAGCATTTTTTTTCTTTTATTTATTTATTTATTTATTTTTGCATAATACTCCTTTGCCGCGGATGTGCGTTGTGGTGCATTGAATATCGGCTCGGAACGAAAAATTGGGAAGCCGAGTTCGAATTCCAGTCGTATTCCTTGCATTCACTTACGCGCAAATACCCATGGGAAAGGTATTAATCCGTCTCTTCCTTCCAGTTATGGGTTAAATAACAGGACAGATTGGGTTCTATAGCCTTGGTCGGCAACCAGTCTACCGCAGAAAGCAATGGCAACCTACTGCAGGATAATCTTTCGAGACATGATCGCCCAAGCGTGTATCACGTATGGCACTTAACTGGCTGACTCCTTTGCCAACGTCCTGTGTAATCGAGCACTTTTTGGATGAGGATGGTACACTGGTGCTTGGGAGGGTTTCCTCGATTAGCGATGATTTTTCGGTTATTCGATACTCGGTCTCACGGGTATTTCCAGCTCGGTGATTTTAGTTGGTGAGTACAGATATTCGCCAGATATCGTCACTGTAACATCTTCAGTTAAGCGAAGAGGTATTTGCGATGCTTATATCACCACAGACCAGTACCGACCACCTGAAGACTCCAGGCATTTGGCTGGCAGTTATGGTACGCTATATTAAACACATAAGCATCAATACAGGCGCATATGCGCACATAATTAGCCACGCAAACATATGTTGATTTATAAAATTTTAAAATAAAATAACAAATAATCTTGATAAAATATTAAATAAACGGTAAATTCTATCTGTCCGTTCGTACGTCTGTCTGTCCTTTAACTTGAACCACTCTTGCTCTACATAGATGTATTATAACTTTCTTGGGATCAGGATGATCCCGGGATTGAAATTTGGCCCTTCATCTGATCTTGAATCTTGAACATCCAGTTTTGGGATTAGTGTCCGGATGAGGAGAGAAAAGTTTTGGGATTAGTGTCCGGATGAGGAGAGAACAGTTTTGGGATTAGTGTCCGGATGAGGAGAGAACAGTTTTGGGATTAGTGTCCGGATGAGGAGAGAAAAGTTTTGGGATTAGTGTCCGGATGAGGAGAGAACAGTTTTGGGATTAGTGTCCGGATGAGGAGAGAACAGTTAAAAATTCAAATTTTAAAATAACTGACAAAATTAATGATTTAAAAAATTTAATTTTCGGACTAACTCTAACAACCAGACTGGCAACAAGGTTTTACCCTTTTACAATTAAATCAACTAAATGCAGCCACCACCTCTTCTCCGGCAGCTTCTTTTCTCTCACTTTTCGCTTGTGGAACTTCCTTCCGTATACTTGCTTCCATGACGCTTCCAATCTCCAAGAATTTAAATGCAATTTTAATTCCCATCTCTTGTCCACTTGACCCCAGTCTTTCTCTCGTCCTTTCCCCATCACCTTGGGTATCTTGTTCTTTTCCTTTCTCACTCTACGCTTTCAACTGTCTTCACACTGATATTTCCATCTTTCTCTTGCCCTTTCTCCGACATCTTCTGTAAGTGGTTCGTCTTTCTCTTCGCTCTCCTCCTGCTTAAACTTTCACTCTTCTCTTATGTAGCCCCCTGCGCACCAGTGATGGTACCGCCTTGCTTGGGGTGAAACGATTAAAAAAAAATCAACGTTTCGACCGGAGTTGGACTTGTAGCTTGAATCAGAGTTAAATTGAAATATATATATTAAAAAAAAATATTAAAAAAAAGATATATAACAAAATAACAATCTAAAACTTTAAAATCTCAATTTTCAAAAAGTACGAACTTTATGGTAACCTAATTATGTACAAGAACGTATCATTTGTTCCATAGGGTAACAATTCAATTACAAAAATTGAAAATAAATACAATGTACTCAGCTTGATATTTTTTCATGCTAAAATGTTGAATAATTTTAAGACATTCAACATTATGGATAAAAAAAATAGTTAATTTTTAGTGGGTTTTTTTTTTTTTGTTGTTTTTTTTCCAGAGCAAAACAAATTCATGGATTTAGACAAGAAATAAAAGACTCCAGAATAACGTCAAAATCTGTGAAAATCTTTCATCCTTTAATAGTCGTGCTTAGTTTAAAATTTATAACGTATACAAAGGTATTTGCGCATTGAATTCCTTGTATTCACTTACGCGTAAATACTCTTGGGAAAGGTATTAATCCGTCTTATCCCTTCAGCTATGGGTTAAATAGCAGGACAGATTAGATTCTACAGTCTTGGTTGGCAATCAGTCTACCGCAGAAAATAATGCTGCGGGAAAATTATCTGCCTAGTCAGTTATGTCTCTTTCGAGACATGATCGCCCAAGCGTTTTCACGAACGGCACTTGACTGATTAATATATTAGTTGTGGACATCAGGGATGTCCGTGTGTAGCGGCAGGGAATGTACTTATTTACCCCTTCATAATGGTAAATTCACCACTAGATCTTGCTTATGTTTTCGTAATACCAGAAATTCTCCGGCTCTTTTCCCGGCGAATACGGAACTTTCTTGCAACGTTGCAGTTAAGTTTTATTTTGCTTGGGAAATATTTGATGTTGTGACGATGTTACTGCTACGTGCAACTATTTTCTTGCCCCCACACTGACAGCTCACCCCAACCTTGTCGCAACGTTAACGTTGTAAAGTTCTGTAGATTGAAAATTCTGCACTGGTGAACTGTAACACGAGAAGGCTTTTTCTACACTTAAAAATATGTTTTGAAAGTATAAAATATCTTTTCGGAATGTTTTAATTGAGAATCACTAATATGCAAGAAGGACACTTAACACCAGAAAGAGTTGAAGGATCTTTTGCTTTTCTGTTAATTCACCTCAAAATATTAATTCATCCTAAAAATAAAAAGAATGTATATTTACTAAAATTCATACCAAATTCTCTCAGAGGTGAGGCCTTTCCATTGCATACCAGTTGGGTTGACCTTTGCGATTGCCCAAAATGTGGGCGTCGCGGGTGCTGATTGTGGGGTCTGCATTCGCGTTCACCCCAAACAAGCCAAAAACAGATTTTTTTTATATCATCCGCATTTACGAAATGTGAATAACTCACTGATTTTTGGTAATTTTTGAGAGTTGGAGTTGTGAGGCAAACTAAACGAATTTCGATTTAAAATTTATCATTTCAAAAAAAGTGCCAAGAATTTAAAAAAAACTTTAGTTTAAAATTTATCAATTCAGAAGATTGACAAAAATTTAATAAAAAACAAACAAACCTTGATTTATAATTTAAGGGATTTAATTAAATATTTGCAATAAATAACTTTACAGTCAGTCAGTTAAGTGCCATACATGATACATGCTTTGGGCGATCATGTCTCGAAAGAGACATGACTGACTGGGCAGAAGATTATCCCGCAGTAAGTTGCAATTGCTTTCTGCGGTAGACTGATTGCCAGCCAAGGCTATAAAACCCACTCTATCCTGTTATTTAACCCATAATTGACGGAAAGAGATGGATTAATACCATTCCCAAGGGTATTTGTGCGTAAGTGAATGCAAGGAATTCAACTGGAATTCAAACTCAGCTCCCCTATTTGTCGTTCGGAGTCGATATCCACTGTACCACAACGCATATCAATTGGGATGAATTAACAGAAAAGATCCAAGTTGAAATGTCTGGGGTAAATAATGAGGAAAGAGGTCTTGGAAAATTCGATATTCACAGGACAGATTGAAGGCAAGCGTGAAAGGAAAATAACGCATAACCTACCCAGCAAATTTTTGTAAATGGATTCCAGAACAAGGTTTACGAGAGATATAAAAACCTAGAACCTTTAACCTCTTTTGAAGGTGCACATCTCTGGTTGACCTTCACCACTTCCTAGCTCTGGCCATACTGGGCCATGTGGGGCCGAGACATCGGGTCAGATCGTCGCACCATCTTGCCTTTTGGTCGCCTTCTAGTCCTTCTCCACTCTGTGACTCTAAAAGTCCAATTGTTGTCTCTAAGACGAGAGACGTGGAGAGATAACATAGACAAAATTTATTAAGAGCTGCAAAGGCAATAGATTGCAGAAACAGGACAGAGGATGTCACGGCCCCAGGGCATCCAGTCTTCTTCTACGTGCCGTGTCCCTTCAGAACCTTGGGCGATCATGGTCCTCCACATCTCCCTATCCCTTGTAGCTCTAAACACACTTTCTCCTGTTACCCCGTTCAACCACCCATCTACTCAAGTCCATCAAGTATGTTACACGCCTTCCCTCTATCAGTCGCATGGGCATCAGATTCTCCGAGCCCACTTTCCTCATTACAGGTCTCAGAAACTTCAGCTGTCTTTTCCTGGTGTTAAGTATAAGTTTCCTTTTCGTTTCCATCCTCTCCAAAAATGTTGTCATTGCTCACATGTCCTGTCCATAGTATCCTGGGCATCCTTCTGTAGAACCACATTTCGGTTGCTTCAAGTCTTTCCTTCATCTTTGATAAGATTGTCCGTCATTCGCTGCCGTATTGTAGGATTTACATCACATAACAATCCAGTATTCTCGCCTTGTTTTCAGCGAAATCTTTCCTGCCTGTCAATACTTTGCTTAGTCAAAGGGCCATATCCAATCAGAGTGAAATAAAAATGTATTTTTTAAAAAATTTGAAATAAAGTCTTTATTTCATGCTTTTACATATTTAAAATGTCTTCCTTCCTCAGATTTCTCAATCTAGTCCCTACACTCATCTATTTGAGTATTAGGGGCATACAATTAAGGAGGTGACCCCGAGCATCACCAAACGTCTGCATGCCACTGTTCAAAGGACTGAGAGCCATATGTGCCGATATCCTGAAGGAACCCGACACACAGGAGAAAATTGCACGTTTTGATGATATCTTGGAATTCTATTTTCCGTTAAAATAACGTTACATACGCAACATATCTGGTCGGAAAGTAAGTTATCGCAGTTTTTAAATAAATTTTATGTTATACAAACTGCGATAACTTTATTTCCGACAAAATATTTGTGATATTACAAGGTAATGTAACGAGCACGTTTCGTCTCATAAAAAAAACAAAAAAAAATTGTTTTTACAAAATAAGTAACGTTACCGATTGTGGTGCAGTGGATATCAACTTGGAACGATAAATCGGAGTGCCGAGTTCGAATTCCAGTTGAATTCCTTGCATTCACTTACGCACAAATACCCATGGGAAAGGTATTAATCCCTCTCTTCCTTCCAGTTATTGGCTAAATAATAGGACAGATTGAGTTCTATAGCCTTGGCTGGCAACCAGTCTACCGCAGAAAGCTATGGCAACCTACTGCGGGATAATCTTCTGCCCGTTCAGTCGTCTCTTTCGAGACATGATCGCCCAAAGCGTGTATCACTTATGGCACTTAACTGACTGACTGAAGGTTACCCGAAAAGATTTCATTTTATTAGCTTATTTAGCACTTCACTTTGTAATGTCTCATTACCTTTGACTATACCCCTTTAAGAGCACTGGGAAGAAGTTGCCCTGTAGTATGGCCCCTTGGAACTCTGCTGCTGCTACTATTACCATTACTCTTTTTCTAAACAAGGTCAGGGAGTGACCTGGAGAGATGTAGTTAGTTGGGTTGATAAAGGCGTGTCGCTACTGTTACTTATCTACCTCCCTTTATTCCCCCCATCTTTCTCTATGTCAAAGAACATTATCGTTGAAGATAACCCCTCCCGCGTCCCCACATTGTCATTGTTTGTCTGTTTTTTTGTTTTGTTTTTTTTTTTGATAGGAGGGGGAGATATAAAAAAAAAAAGACCAGGGCCTTTCTAGTTTTGGCTTCTTTTTCATACCGTGTCCTGTCAGGATATTGTCATCATGGATCTCCACAACTTCTTCTGCTTTGTAGATCCTAGTAAGGTTTGTCTTTTCATTATCTCTCTCAATCCATGTTCTTTTTTTTTAATCGTACCCCCACCCGAGCAAGGCGGTAACGCCACTGATGCGCAGGGGGTTACGTAAGAATGAAAAGATTCTGTCATCTATTTACACAAGCTCGTTAGGTAACAAGCTTGTCTCTGTTCCTCTTGCCTTCAATAAAACCTGTGAATGTCAGATTTTCCATGCCCTCTTTCATCATCATGTATTCTAGAAATTTCAATAAATTTTTTGTTTCTTAATACATTGCTTAGTTTTTGGAAGGCATCTTTAGCTGTATCAGATTTATATTAGTATATTGCCAATAAAATTGGTATTAAACAAGAGAAATTTCCATTATATATTTTCATGAAAAATACATCAAATCTTATAGTTTTCTTTTTTTTAATGCTATGTTCCTTCAGGATTGAGACGATCATGACTCTCCACGGTTTCTTTATTTTTTTTTATGGAATGAATTATTTTAAAATCTACTATTCATCCGTGCATTGCATACTGTTGCTCTGGTCTGGTGCTCCTGTTGTACATGTTGTATTTCATGACAAAATTCAAAGAAGAGTCTTCAATACAATTGATCCTGACCAGGCATCTCGGCCTCAGTCACTTTCTCACTGACAGCATATTGCTTCTCTCTGTCTTTTCTACAAATATTTTTAATGGCAACTGCTCTGATGAATATTTTTTCCCTGGTGCCTCGAATATATGATGCATGATACTTGATTTGCATCTAGGTCCCACCATTTTACTGTTGAAATAGTTAGATGCAACTGTCACTTTTATTAGTTTCTTTTCTCACTCTTCCCATCAGTGGAACTCCTTCCTGTATTCTTGCTTTCTTGATAATGACTATCTTTCAAAATTTAAATGCAACATCAATCACTGTCTTCTTGAACCCTGTTTTTTTTTTTTTTTTCATTCTTTCCCCAGTCCTACCCATTCTCATTCACTTTTGCTGCCTGTGGCATGGTTCCTTGCTTAGAGTGAAAAATTAAGGAAGAAAATGATTTCTTGGAAAAGATAGTCGAGGAGTCTTCCATGGTGTGGAATTCAAAGTTTTCCTTTTCTTAGATCCAAGGCTAGAAAGCCCAGTTTACATTGCTATTTAACCCATATGCAGTGCCAGAGAGAAGAGAGGTCTTCAAGAACATTTGTACAAAAGTAAATGCAACAGACTCATCTGGAGTTTGAACTTGTCTCATCAATTTCATTTTCTATGCAACTAACCCTAACCCTGACACTACCAGAACATCCTCGACTTAACAAGGTTGGCTGAAAAGATAATAAGCTAGCCAAGATATAAATGTAAGTAGACGCACCTGTTGGTAGACTAAAAGAGATGCAAGTGTAGGAACTGTTGTGTTTACTTATATTCATACCTTGGGCAGGTTATGAACTTTTCAGCTAAATTATCAAACCCTCCACACCCCACCCCACCCTCCTTCATATAATATCCATTCTTATTTTGCTGGGGAGATGTCAAGTTTTTGTTATACAAACTGCAGCATAAAATTTTATTTATAACTAAATCCCAAAGATGAAAGCAAAACAAAAATACATTTAATTAACGCAATAACACACATACTGGAATAAAATATTGTTTTATTATTTTGGAAGTTAATCTAGGCTCCTTGACATGCTCTGACATTTATCACTGATTTTGTTAACTTTTCAACTCTTTTGACATAATCTTGCAACTGTTTTTATTGGTCTCTGGAGATCTTTGCATGAATATTGTTTTCCATTCTCATATGCAAACATTTTAATGGTTAGGTCACAGTTTTTCTATTGGATGAATATTTGCAGAGATTGGGAACCATTTTGTTAATTTAGTATTTTTAAATTCCTCTTGGCAAGATCGGCAATAGTCAGCTTCTCAAAAGGTGAAAGGACACAGATTTGTATAATTACACTCTTTAGTTTAAAGCTTCTCAAAAAAGATCATGTCTATGAACTTAAAATCATTCCTGACAATGATACCATCATTGACTTTGAAGGTACCTGTTATGCTATTGCATGCAATACTCTCCCAAAATATTACTCCAACTCTCCACTGTTGTCTTCTAAGTTTGGTTGGTTAACTATTTTCATGAATGATCTAACCATCAGTTTTATATTTACAGCTAAAAATTATTGTTGGAAAAACAGTTTTCATGTACTACTTCTCCCAAATTCTATGTTTCTTTTTGTGATGTTCAGTTCAATGTAGTCATTTGTTTGCTTTCATGCCATAAGGCAATGTTCTTACTATTCTATATTTTTCTCTCTATTTACATTTGAAACATTAACTTTTCTTAGTTCTATTTTTTTTAACATGCTTGTGAAGTGAATAGCCATGTTCAAAGTAAGTAACATAATTGTCCAACAATCATAATTGACAAAGTTTGTAATGAAAAGAAAAGAACAAGGCAAAAAATAATATGAAGCAAGCAAACAATATATGCAAGGCAAATTAACAGTTGCATGGCAAAAAGTTCACAAACTAAGAATCGGAAATGACACAAAAAAGCAAGTTTGGACATAGTGTTCTGACTTGAAGACAAGACAAATGGAAGAGAATCAGATGAAATCAAGCATTGATCTATTTTATTGGCTAGGAAAAAAATCCCAGCATGCATTTGTATGGGGGAGAAGAAAATGTTTTGCAATCAATCCTTTGATTGGAAGACAAAAAGGACAGCTGTATATAAAAGAATTTTATGTCATGTGTTTTTTTCCTTTTAGGTCCCCTTGTGAATATGTAGTATTGTGGTATATGTAGGATTGGAAAGTGATGGCTGAGTGCTTGTGGTGAATGAACAAATTGTAATGAGTGATTGGGTCATGAATCTGATTAGCTAGGTCTAACTTCACCCCATTTCCCCTTCAGCCTTGTGTCACAATTATTGTATTATTTACAATAATAAATATTAATTCCTTTGATTGAAACCAACAGTTCTTAAAGCCAGTGTTTTTCATACCTTTTAAATATTTTCATTTGATCTTTTTCCAACTTTTGATAATGTTCAATGCTGGTATTTATTATTTCTATGTAGACTGTTGTTTTCATCTTTGTTGCTGCTGCTATGTTTCAGCCGTTGTGTTATTCTGGTCTTTATCAGATGCGTTTCAGTCCAGGTACCCTTCATGGAATTTCAGACTGAACTCTTTATTAAATCCATGGTGGTAAATTGTTCTTATCTTGCTGACTATGCCTTAAGATATCACATATAGTTCTTATTTCCTACCACTCTGTTATTACTCACTCCATTTCCAGAGTCCAACTTTGTATAGCCCGGCCCAAGGATTGAACTCACAATTATTATATTACCAAATTCACAAACCAACAGTTTAATCTACTAAGCTATTATTCCAATGCTGTGTTCACATCACTTGATAACTACAATATCGTTTTAAAACCTTTTTTTATATCTTCCTTGTGACCCATGACAATACTTCAATCAGTTAAGTGCCATACATGATATACGCTTGAATGATCATGTCTCGAAAGAGACATGACTGACTGGGCAGAAGATTATCCTGCAGTAGGTTGCCATTGCTTTCTGCAGTAGACTGGTTGCCAACCAATGCTATAGAACACATATCTGTCCTGTTATTTAACCCATAACTGGAAGGAATAGATGGATTAATATCTTTCCCAAGGGTATTTGCGCGTAAGTGAATGCAATGAATTCAACTGGAATTCAAACATGGCTCCCCGATTTCTCATTCCGAGCCGATATCCAATGCACCACAATGCACATGACAATACTTACAGATCTGAAATTAAAATTATACTATTATTTAATAAATCAAGAAATGTTTAAGGGATTAATCTTATTGACTGATTCAAGAGTTTCATTTTGAAATGCTTATCAGGGCCAAATGTTTGATAACTCTTGAGTTGGTCAACAAGATAAGTCACTTGAACTTTTCTCAATTTATTGACTATTATAGCTCTAGTATTATATAAAAGAAATTTTTTGTAAAAGTTCTGCTTGCCTTTAAAACATATTGAATTCTCATAATTTGCATCCATTTTTTCTCAGTTGTGTCATTATTATTAACTGTATTATTTTCCATACACACTACAGTTCAGTTGTCTGAGGTAAATCTTGGTAATTTTTTAAGTTGGCCTCAAAAAGTAATTGTTTTCAAATAAGAGAAAATTATTATACATGGTTAAAAAAAATTTACATGTGATAATTTATTAGAAATTTTATGATGACAAAAAGGGAAAAAAAAGCATTTAATGATTAAATATTGCTCTTGTCAAAATATTCTACTTCAGCCTTGATTGCTGCAGCATAAACTTTTGGCATTCATTGCAAAAGTTTCTCAAAGTATAAGTTTGATAATTGATTCCATTCTTTTTTCAATGACTCTAAGAGTACTTTTTTTTATTTTGGGGATAGAAAGGTTACATTCTTCCATCAATTTCATCACATACTGGAGTGGGGATGGCTTTAAACTTTTGAACTGTAGTTTATATATACAGAGTATGCCAAAAGGAAAAACTTGTCTTTAATAGTTTTATCAAAGTGTGATAATACTGTTTAGGGATTTAACACCTACAGACTTTTACCCTGGGGAAACGGCTAAAAGATGTTGTGCATCAAAGCAAACTGACTATATTGGCAGGTCTTAGATAAAAAATTGAAAATGCATGTGCAGCAATCTCACTGAACATTTTGGCTAGTGTTACCCCAGCGGTTGTTTGTTGTACTAATAAATGCCTGGAAGGTAAATGCCACCATTTTTAGCATCTCTTGTGATGGAAGAGTCCAAAGGTAACTTGGATTAATCTTGTGATGACTGATTACATGTACCAAAATATTTATAGAAGTTTTTTTCTTTCTTGAAATGCGTATAAATTTTTGAGGAGGACTGTGTGTGTGTATGTGTGTGTGTATGCATATATATATATATATATATATATATATATATATATGCAGATGACTATATATATATATATATATATATATATATATATGTGTGTGTGTGTGTGTAGAGAGAGAGAGATATGGGCTTCGATAGTTAAATTGTTGGCATTTTATATTTTTAATGATTTCACTCGTGCATGTTGTTTTCAATTTTGTTGACTGCACAGTATAGTAGGGTCAGTTGGACACTGTCTGTGAGAAAAAGAGCACCATTATGCAATTCACTCCAACAGAAATTTAAAAATGGTATGCTCTACTGCTTGGGATTTACACTGGAAGTGCCAATAGGAATATTTCAGTGTATCTGAATGTCAATCTGAGGATAGTGCAGAGGTTATGGAAAGAATTGGATGATATATACAGTCAACGTCATGATGCTTGAAGTGATCACTAGTGATGGGGACATTATGCCTTCATTCATCTATCCACAAGGCCTCAGACTCAACACAGAGACTTACATCTAGTGTGTTGAGGAGGTAGTGCTGCCCTGAGGGTGGCTGCTGGAAGACCATATATCTGGCAACAGGACTCTGCACCATACCACACAAGCAAGAGAATCCAGTCATGGCTGTCAGACAATTTCTATGACCATGTAACTTCAAACATCTTTCCACATAACTCCCCAGACTGCAACCCCCTTGATTATTGAATGTGAGGCACAGTTGAGCAAGTGACCCACAAAACTTATTATTACAGCAAAGATTAACTGAAGTCAAGCATTATAGCAGCGTTCACCAACTTAAACAAGGAGACTGTCTAAAACAGATGCAAGAGATTCCAAAGTCGTCTGTAGGCTATGGTTGAAGCCAATGGTGATTTTAGTAAATAAATTTACTTTTTAGTATTTCAAGATTCTTCTTCTTCTTTTATATGCCATGTCCTTTCAGGACATAGGCGATCATGACTTTCCACATCTCCCTGTCCCCGGTGGCTCTTAGCACGCTTTTTTCTGTTGCACCATGCAACCCTCGTTCCATCATTCACCTGATCAGGTTCTTCAAATATGTTATCTGCTGCTTTCCCCAGTCTTTTTTTCCCTCTACCTAGCCTGTTAGTAACAGGTTCTCCAAGCCCTCCTTCCTTATTGCATGTCCCAGGAACTGTAGTTGTCTCTTCCTGATGCTCAGTATTAATTTCCTTTTTGTCTCCATCCTTTACAAAACCTTGTCATTGCTCACATGATTGGTCCATGATAGCCACAGCATCCTTCTGTAGAACCACATTTCAGCTGCTTCAAGTTTTTCTTTCATCTTTGAGGATATTGTCCAGCATTCACTGCCATAATGAACAACTGACATCACATAGCAATCCAGTACTCTCTTTGTTTCTAGTGAAATTGTCCTGTTTCTTAATACTTTACTCAACTTCTGGAATGCTTTTTTCGCCATGCCAGTTCACCTTCGGATCTCAGTGTTGCACTTTCCATCTTCTGTTAGGACATTTCCTAGGTATTTAAATTTCTGTACCTGCTTGATTTTAGAGTCTCTCACCTGTAATTGGCATTTGGGGCTGCCCTTTTTGCTGATGACCATGCATTCAGTTTTCTTGCAGTTTATTTGTAGTCCTTTTTTATATTTTTGTATAATTTTGGTAAATATATCTGTTAAAATGAGAAGTCAGTGTTTTTATTTTTGCGTAATTTAGACAACAATTCATCCATTGCACCCTGTATATATATGCAATAAGACACCATGCAAAATCCAAAATGAAATCTTACCTCACTAAATAAGTTATCTTAAAGAAATTTAATAAGATAAAATTCTTGTGATGGCACATTTATCTTGAAAGGTTCTTAATCTAATTAAGAAACCCTCCCCAGAAATAAATCTGATGTTTGAACGGATTTTAGGCAGTGACATTTACAAGCTGACTGAATATACAGCTGAATGAGAATAAATTAAGATGTTTTATCTTGATATGTTTTCACCAATGATCCAATATCATCAGAAAAAGAATTTCATTAAACAGCAAGAACTACAGTAGTAAAATGAAACCATACGTTAAGCATTATATGTACAAGTATCATATTTTTATGCTCATAAAAAAATAGACTAAATAAAAATAATGAGTGATAAAATAGAGGAAAAAAAGCAGATATAATATTTTTAATGTTTCACATAAGTTTTCTGACATTTACTTCTAATTAACAACCGGTAAATTGATTTTTATTATAAGTTTCTATAAACAAGTTACATTCAATGCAAAAATTCATGACTTTCACTGCAAAATACTTCCTTCTTGTAATTAAATATTTTAAAAGCGGATTTTAATCTAAGTCATTCAATATGAGTTCCTTATGATTATGGTTTTGTATCAGACTATACAAATGAATACTTTTTATAATAAGTTAACTAACAACCTCAGAGCATCACTTTTACATATATACAAATGGACTGGTGCTGTCAAGATATTTATATTGATATGTAGTCTAAAATAGTGGCAACATACTATTGTACCTACTATTGAGTATTGTACATATTAAGACCTAATAAAAAACAACAACAAAATAATTCAAACCCCTGAGTATGACAGGAGGGAAATATATTATATATACATATACAAATAAATATACAACAGTCTTTATTATAATAGAAAGGGTATATATATATATATATATATATTGTACCTACTATTGAGTATTGTACATATTAAGACCTAATAAAAAAAAAAACAACAAAATAATTCAAACCCCTGAGTGTGACAGGAGGGAAATATATTATATATACATATACAAATAAATATACAACAGTCTTTATTATAATAGAAAGGGTATATATATATATATATATATATATATATATATATATATATATATATATATTCTATTGTACCTACTATTGAGTATTGTACATATTAAGACCTAATAAAAAAAAAATTAAAAAAATAATTCAAACCCCTGAGTGTGACAGGAGGGAAATATATTATATATACAAATAAATATACAACAGTCTTTATTATAATAGAAAGGGTATATATATATATGTATATTCTTCACTACTCAATGACATAATTATTGGTAAAAATAAAAACAGTAAGGCACTGTTAAAGAGCAAATATGCAGCAAGAGGTTTAATAACTGGTAATAAAGAGAATGAACTGAGCCAAATCTGCCTTACTATTGTCTCTCTCTCTCTCTCTCCATGAGCATGACAGGAGGGAAATATACTGAAATAAATACACAAAGGTCTTTATTATAATAGAGATGTGTGAGCGTGCTGAAAAGTGAAAATCTCTGAATCAACTCACCCTTCAAAATCTAGCCATATGAGCAAAAAATAAAATTTTTCAATCCATTCCTAGGTGGGTTGAGAACATTTCAGCACTCCTCACCGACTGATGTGTAATAATAATTCTATAAATTATTTAGTCTCTTACCTTTATCTAAGTCGAATTTTTAACACGATTGACTACATTTTTTATTTGATGGTTTATCAACCCTTCTCAGTTCATTTAAAATTGAAATATTGTTATGGTGCCCTATCTATAGGAATGGACTCTTCCTCCATCAATATAATTCTAACTTGCATGACTTTCGGAATGCAGCTGTGACACAGTCTAGTGACAGCATAACTATACCGTTTCGGATTTACACTTCTCTTTTGCTGATTACTAACACTTATTATTATATATATTGTTTTGTTATTCTAATACACTGTTTGACCCTACCTTCTTGTTTCTGTGTCTTACTTCCAGGCCCTGACAGGCCACAACAACTTGGGGATGAAGATTTGCCACAGCAAACATAAAGCGTAAAAGTAATTCTATTTTTCCATGAGTGAATATTGTATTAATAATGCAATAACAATTGGAGATAATGATTTGTCCAGATACAAGTTCTATTATTTAACCCATATCTTGGAAGAGAAAAGATGAGTTCATACTTCTCCCATTGTGCTTAAATGAATGTGTTAAAGTGGAACATCCTGCCATCCTCGCAAATAGAATGCTCTACTTTATAAAAGATGGTAATGAGTGGTATAGCGATGGGAAAAAGGTCTTAGGCGAAGGCATTCACTATTTGATAGTCGATTCCGCTCCAACCCGTGGCTTGCCTATATGTGTATTATTGTTAATTGTACCTTAGTACAATAAATCTGTATTTCTTATTCCTGGTGTGGGGTTCCATTCTTCAACTGAGCATTTTATACTGTATTCCTTTTCGGGATATATCAGAATGTCACAAACTTGACTGGAATTTGAATATGGCTCTCTGATTTCCCATTTTGAGCCACTATTTGTTACACCACCTGCACATCCTTTTAACACAATATATCACCCTTTTTCAGTTTTATAAAGGTGAGAAGTGTCATTTCTACAAACAATATTGCTAATTTCTCTTTCATCCTTCATTCGAGTCACTACATGTATCAAAAGCAATTATTTTCTTGAAATTTCTGATTTAATAGAACTGCATTAATTTCTTCCAGTTTTACGTCAGTACAGCTGAAGGTGACGTACAGGTAGTGTAACAGGTACAGACATATAAAGTGAAAGCATCGAGCCAAGTTCAAATTCCAGTCTCGTCTGTTGTTCACTTTAAGAAAATGCTCTTAAAAAGCATGAAACTATTTCTTTATCAACCTCCAGCTGTGTGTTAAATAGCAGGGTATACTGGGTTTTTTTAGCTTTGGCTGGCAACCAATCTAAGAGAAGGAAAAATATAAATTCTAAACCATGGAGAAAGCAATAAGAAACAACTCCACTATTTTTTATAATGTGTAAAGGTTGCTTTTTACATTCAAAATGTATGAATGCTTAGCAAACATTGTTTTGGAAGGTTTATTTTCTTTTATATACAAATATAAACTTGTATCCTTCATGTTAAACAGTAGTTCATGGTACATTGGAATATAAAGAAAGATTCCTTCTTTATTACTATAAAGAAGGAATCTCTCTTTATATAGCAATCATCCTAATTAGTTCTTTTGTGCTTATTAGAGTAAACCAATGTGTCTTTCTTTCTTGTGAAAGAGCAGAGAGAACTGACCTTGAAGTCCTGTTTCTTGGGTTGATATTGAAGACAGTATGTAGTTGCTGAGAGTGGTGAATGCAGGTAGGATTGTTCTTCTCTTTGATAAATGTTCTTTGACCTTTTGTTTCAATTATCTAAGAATCTAGTTTGAGAAACAAAGTTAGCCAATTGACCTATCCTTAAGAATGATAATGAGGCGTTAAGGTGATTATAAGTAAGTGATACTTTACAGGGGATTTAAGAAATATTTTTATTTTACCTTACTTATTAAACTTATCCAACTACTACAAATGAATGGCAGTTCACAAATAATACGGAAAAATCTGTGTAGTCATAATTCTCTACGTCTTGGAGGAACATGCTGTTAGAAAAAGAACAGCTGAGGAACCAACAGAATAAATGCAATTATTCTTTTAGTTTTTATCAGAACATTTTGGTTAGTTTATTGTTTGGCTATCTCAGCTCAAGTTTGTTAATCTTCAGGGAATTTTGACCTTGAACATTCTGAGGTGATTGTGTTTGCAAAGCAAAAATGTTTTCCTGCCACTACAAATAGCTCAGATGAATTAATGATAACATATTTGAATTGTGCAGTTGTGTTGTCATATCCTCCTATGGCAACAGAAAACAACCAGAGCTGAAATTAAGTAGTGCAGTAGAGGAGCTTTGAAAAATAATGCAGTGTGTTTTAATTGGAACTTTTGATTTTATCCAGGGGGCTGGCACATTCTTTTATGTCTTGCTTTTCTCACTACACTCCACGCTATTTTTTTATCCATTTTCCATGCCAGGAATTTTAACTCAGAACTACCAGTTATTATTCTTTTTTTGTGATTCCTTCTTCATCTAGAATATTGTAATAAAAAGAAAAATGAAACAAAAGTCAAATGAGATCTTTGAAAAACCACATTTTGCCACAGAAATTCAGGCGGTGCATATTATACAACTTAAATACCAACACACAATCAACCATTTTGATTTGTCTGTTCAGTCTTCTCTTGGACTGATATTGATTCCTGCTGAGGATATTGCTGGAATCATATATTAAGGCATTTGGAATGTAATTACCTATTGCAGAATTATGAATAATGAATCAACCAACCAGAGCAGAACCAAGTCTGAATAGTTCGAAACTGCATCTAAAATTAGTTTATCAACTCTTCTATTTGGATGTTTGGAAAGTCATTACGGATTTCACTGGTGTGAATTACGAGTCAGCCAACCAAAGTTAATCCATAGTTGAATGGTTGGAAAATTTGTTTAGAACTAATAAATCACTTCTTCTTTCAGACTGTGTGTCAATTAGATTTTACTTGGGCAAACTTTCAAAGAAGGAATTTGAGTTTCTCATAAGATTTCACTACCTGCAACAGTCTTTTAACCAGACATGCCAATTTTTCATTTTTGGATCACATTGTTACAGGTGATGAAAAATAAATTTGCATGTCAATAGAAAATGTAAAAGACAGTGACAATATAGTGGGTTGCTTATCTATTCTTTTCTGTTAGTAGTGGAGAGTCCATTCTAGTGAATGGTTGTTGTATTAACGGTTAACGGAATTTGGCCTTGTTGTAGATAGCCCACTATAAGTCATAAAGAAAGGTTATAAACCAAGAAAAGCAAATTGAGTTGAAAGATAATATTTTATATATAACACACATCAATTAATGTTTTTACAATTGAAGTAATATATGAAGTATAAGTCCAACAGACATTAAAATGTTCATGGCAATAAAATGCTGAAAGAGAATTAATGCTTAGGAATTTGGGAGCATGTAAGTAAGGAATGTCTTTGATGTATTCGCTCCTTAGGTCAGTAAGTAGTTTTTGAGGCAGGAAAGAAGGAAAGAGGTAAGGGAGGCGAGCATTGTAAGCCACTTGACTTCGGTCAAGGGAGATACTAATTACTCTCTTCTCCTTGAGTCAGTCTGCCTGGTGATGCTTTCTGTATCCACTTTTTATATCTTCTTTTTGGATCACAGCAGCTCATTTGGGATTTCACACTTGTATTTGTTTCTGGGCTTCCCATTGGCTGATGAATAAAATTCGCGTAGGCTCGCAAACTGGAGATTTAATATTTAATTAATTTTTAGTTTTCAACCGGAACATCTGCACGGAGCTGGTGGCACAGTGACGACTTTTGGTCATTTGCTTTTTGGTCATGAAAGCGCAAACATCCAGTCCCTTGCTTTTGCTCGGTATCACCATAACAATACCCAAACTCCAAACACTGAAGTTCTTACTTCGTGTCTGGTGGAATATGAAAGGTGTCATCTATTATGAACTGATGGAATATGAAAGGACCATTGCTGCCATTTTTTTTTTTTTTTTTCCAGTTCTGAGTGTGATAATATACTACATCTGGCAGCAAGACTTCTGATGGGGAGATTAGAAATTTTCAGGAACCTGGAACCACTTCTTAATTGCTGCTGTTCCCAGGTCTACTCTGACCTGTGGTGGTAGCACATGTTAGGGTCTCAGCTATGGGTAAAAAATGAACCTCCAAACAAAAACAAAACACTATGAAACAATACATTTTTATATCTAAAAAAATATGACCAACAATACATTTTATCTGTGGCTGAAGACATAAAACTTTGTTTAAAATATTTAGATTTTAGTGTTAAATAACCCAATAAAGGTTGATACGCTTCTAAACAAAATCGATCAACCAACTTTATACTTTTATTGAATTTTGAGTTCATAAAACATGGAGTCAAAAACATGCTTTCACATTGAGTTGCATTTGTTAGAAAAATATTTAAATAAATTTTAGATTTGTTTTATATCCTTTCTAATAAAATATAGTTACTTTCTAAACATCCTAATATCAACAAGAAAAGATAACATTCTCAGAAATTGTGAGGTCACTAGGGGCAGTAAATAATTTTCAAAGTTTTTTTTCCTATTTTCATCAGACCAAACTAATAAAAAAAAAAAGAATTTGTCATACATGTGGATGTGCTTTTGAATTTTGAACACATCATCACCATTCTTGAAATACATATTTGCCCTGTTTTATATTCTAACATAAACAAAGACTGTTTTTAGGAATGGATTAAATCTAATGTATTTTTAATTTATTTGTTTAAACATTATTTTTAAATGGATACTCATATTTGAGTAGATGCTCTGTTTTTATTTACTAATTAAACAATATATTTATTTACTGACATTTACCAGCTTGAATATTCGAGAAATCTTGGTAAAAAAAAATATGTGCCTTATTTTTTAATATGATTTTTTTAATATTTGTAGCATAGGGAGATGGTTAATGTTTCTTTGATTTGGCCTTGTATCAGACATAACCAAACTCCCTACAGCTTACAGGATTTATGCAGAATTATCATCAACAGAATTACCAGAAGGTTGGTTGTTGGCAGGATGGAATGTGTGGAATAGTATAAGAATAAAATATACATTTTTCATGTTAAAAGTAGAAATTTATTAAAAGGAAAGAATAAAAATAAGTTGTAAAAGTTAATGTGTAATAAGAAACATTATTAAGTTATTATTATTAATTTATTATTATTATTAAGTTATTATTATTAATTATTAATATTAATTAATAACTTGTCATATTAATATTAATTAAGGTTATTATTAATTATTATAATGTGTAATAAGAAACATTATTAAGAAGTTAAGGGTAGAGTTTGTGTTCAATGATAAAGTAGCAAGACTTGTAGAAAATGTTCCTAGTAGGAATTGTTGAAAGATGTATGTATTTAGTAGGAATGTCTTTGGATGTAGAAGTAAAAGGAATCAACAGAAGGAAAAAGAAAGAGGACAAATGTCTGGGTCAGCTTGAAGCTTCTCTGGTTACATTTTAGCTTGTTGTCTTTGCAGCTTTTATCCCCTGACTGACTCACTGACACTGATCCTGTGGGGTGGGGGCTTTTATTGTCATTAGATTTTTGCACTGCAAAGTCTTCAAGTCTTGCAAGTTGCTCCCATTGGTCAAAAATCAATTTAACATCTACTTAGGAATTCTGGGTTTTACTTTTTCATTAAGTATGTGATCAATCCTTTTTCTATCTGGGAAAACCAGGATTTCACACTTCATTGTGAATTTTTGTAAAAGTGAAGAAGAAGGTTGATTTTAATTAATTTCTTATCTGATACATGCTACATATTCAGATGTAAATAAATACTGTTTAATAATAAAAACAGAGCATCTACTCAAGTATTAGTATCCATTTAAAAATAATGTTTAAATAAAAAATGTCAGATTTAATCCATTTTTAAGAAATTGTCTTTGGTCATGTTAGGATATGAAACAGAACAGCTATGAATATTTTGAAAATAAGGAAGATATGTGTTCAAAAGCACTATTCAAGCTTTGTTTGATCAGAAAGTTTTCCGTGGCTGAGAGATCAAGACATGCCATACCTGTGCATATAAAATTTTCTCAACCAGGAACTTGACTTGAATGGGACCATTTTACTATTTTTTTCTGTTTTCTGCCACCTCACCATACCCAACAACTGACTACTCACTCCGTTGGGCCTAAATAAAGACAGTTCTCTGTTGCAAATAGGTTGTCATTTGGAGACAAAGCATTCATTTTTTTTTTAACAACCTGGTAAGGTATTTCTTTATAAGAACAAAAAGAGTGGGTAGGTGTAAAACAAAAACAAAAATTTGTCTGTTTCAAAAATAAAAACATTTCCAGTATTTAGTTTGAACTTGAAGCATCAGAAAACATTTAAAAAAGGAAATGATTAAAAGAAAAAAGAAAAACTGGGTTTGTTATTTTTTAAAATTCCATAGAGAGCTGAGTCTGACCTTAGAAGTTTTTTGGAAGATCATAAAAAACATAAAATAAAATAAAACACTGTACAGTGTGCAACATGATTTACAATTTTAGTTAGAGGGTAACACCTGACTGTAACTCCTTTAAGCACCATAGCTGAACTTTGAACTTTAGTAAATGGCTTTCTTGTCATAATACCAGTAGCTTAGGTATAATGTAACATTTGTATAGTCAGAAGCATTTTTAGCATTCAGATAGTATGTTGCACATGTGTGAGGGAAAGATTAATGTTTACCTGTGTGAGGGGTGATAAAACGCAGAATGAAAGTAAAAAGTATTTTTTTTCACCTTCCCAATTTATACAACTTTCAGGAAAATAATTTTTAAAATGATTGTGATAAAAAATTGTTGGTTCCAGTTATGGTTGAAATGATAGCAAAATCATCCCCCTCCTTCAAATTTATAAACAAGTCATAGAGATGCTGCTGGGATTTCTTCCTAATTACTTCTTGATCTCATGTGACATATTTTTGTTTTTCTCATCTTGAAGTCAGAACAACTTTCAGGAATTATTTTAAAAAGATTGTTGATAAATCTAACATGTATTGCCTTTATTAAAGCTTCGTCAGAGAATGAGACATGGAGAAATAAAAGGAAAGAGAAAAAAATTTTTGGGATTTTAAAGTTTTGTGTTGTTTGTTTTTCATTGGATAAACATTTGTTTTGTCAATTTTCATTGGATAAACATTTGTTTTGTCAATTTTTATTGGATGAACATTTGTTTTGTCAATTTTCATTGAATAAACATTTGTTTTATCAATTTTCATTGGATAAACATTTGTTTTGTCAATTTTCATTGGATAAACATTTGTTTTGTGTGTAAACTTTACAGGAATTGTTTATTGCTTTGTTATTTTGCAAGTTTTTTCTCAGAAATCAAACATTTTAAAAATATATATCAACTATGCTTCTACAACAGGGATTCCCAAACTGTGATACATGTACCCCCAGTGGTACATTGACTCCAAAAGAACAACCACTGCTGTACAATACATGATGTATCCATCCAGATTGCAAAATGTATTTTTTTTTCAACTTCCTCATTTTAGTAGGCAAAGCTTTTCATTAAGTTATATAAAGAGTCGGGTGAACTTTCACTATTATGAAACCTACCGTTGCCGTAATCTGTACCTGTAACAAAACTGAAAGAACAGGTATAGGTCAAGCCCAACCATCTCATTAGTATTGCTTAGTTTTGGTCATCAGTATACAGTTTTGAATAGTTTTGTGTACTTTTACTTAGAAATGATCAATTAGGGGGATGTGCATTGTAGTGCAATGGATATCGGCTTGGAACAAGAAATCCGGGAGCCGAGTTCAAATTCCAGTTGAATTCCTTGAATTCACTTACGTGCAAATACCCTTGGGAAAGGTATTAATCCCTCTCTTCCTTCCACTTATGGGTTAAATAACAGGACAGATTGGGTTCTATAGTTTTGGCTAGCAACCAGTCTACTGCAGAAAGTAATGGCAACCTACTGTAGGATAATCTTCTGTCTAGTCAATAATGTCTTGAAAGAGACATGATCACCCAAGTGTGTATCACAGATGGCACTTAACTGAATGATCAATCAGTTAAAAAATACATATGAAGAATTAAATTGTTTTATAAATTAATTATTTGCATTTAATTCACTGAAGTTATGAGTAATTGACTCTACTCAATAAGATTTCATAAGATACCAAAATTTCATTATTTTTCTTTTTCATCCTCAGTTTTTAGGGGTACACAGGAATCAATAAAAATTTCAAGGACCACAGAAAAACAAGAAGATTGGGAACCCCTGTTCTACGATATAAAGTATAAAATTGAAGGTAGCCAACTAAGAGGACAGTCAAAGGTTCTTTTCCACTTTGGAATAATTGCCAACACGAGAGTTGTTTTTTCTTTATTATCTGAATATATGTTTTATAGGCTATAAAATATGGTGCAATCAAAAATAATTTGTGAGGCTGTATAGAACAGTCCTTCATACATGGGAAATCTGTGTTAATTTTTCTTTCAATGATCTAACAACATGAACCTTTTATTCCATCCAGCAATGCATATAGCATGTAAGTACCCCAGAGACATCAACCAAATATACACTTTCGATAACATCAACAATGAATTTCTTTACTTACTGGTAGACATGTCTTGCTATTACATTTATTAATTATTGAGATTTTAAAATCCATGAATTGTGGCTTAATTTACCCAGACTAACATGAGTCTGTGAAATATATTTATATATATATTGTCATCTGCAGACAGATCTGTTTCGCTGTATCGCAGCTCATCAGTACGGTTAGACTCCGATTGCTACATAACCCAGGCTCGAAACCCAACTGAATTGGCGTCAGTCGCTGACTGATGCCATATATATATATAACAAATAAAATGTTAAAACTTATCTTCTCAACTTAGAGATTTGCAGAAATGGTATCTGCTCATTAGAGAGTTAAATTGTTTTTTTGGTGAGGTGAAGCACAATCTTTGCTAGATATACTGAAACTTACGAGTATAGAATAAGCTGAAAATTGCACAAGAAACCTAGTGAAACTGTTGTCGGGACAGACCTTTAATACAACAATAAAATATTGTTTTAAAATGCTTAAAGTTTTTCCCACTGAGTTTAATGCACACACACACATACATATAAGTCAGTTAAGTGTCATACATGATACACACTTGAGCAATCATGTCTCGAAAGAGACATGACTGATGGGGTAGAAGTTTTTCCAGTAGTACAGTGGTATTACTTTCTGTAGTAGACTGGTTGCCAACTAAGGCTGTAGAACTCAATCTGTTCTGCTATTTAACCCATAGCTGAAGAGAGAAGTGGCAGATTCATACCTTGCCCAAGAGTATTTGCATGTAAGTGAATGCAACAAATTCAACTGGAATTTGAACTCGGCTCTCTGATTTCTTGTTCCAAGCCAATATCCACTGCATCACCAATGCACATCCGATGTGGCATATTGTGCATCTTTCTCTCTTTATGCTATGTGTTTTATGTATGTGGGTACAGTGGCAATTGTGAAACTCTGAATGTGGTCGGGGCCACTTAGGGGCTGAGATTTTACTGCAGAGGAGAAGGGCAAACTTAGCAGTGTCTTCATTTTCATGCTACACCACTATCGTATACACAACTTAGAACAAGTTTGAGTATAAGTATGTTACTTCCCTAAATTAAATGGAATAAATTTTCATAGTAGTGGAATTCTAATCTATTCTTGCTCTCTTTTTCACTCACAAGCTGTTGGAATGTGAGAGGTTAATTTCAAAACAAAATCAAAAGGTTAATACTCATGTTGATACATTCTGAAGAAGGGTAAGTGTTGAAGATCAAATCTTATCAAAATCAGAGACTGATCAGATTCATAAATTTTTCAAGCTTATAAAAGTGAGATGGTAACCAAGATGCCAGCCAAAATCTGGGTGCCCCCCCCCCCCAATCCCGTAGAATGAGTGGATAAACTGTGTTCACAAGTTTTGGTTGGTAACCAGTCTAGTATAATACTGAATTCAAAATAATAGAGAAGGCAACAAAAAACAATTCCACTATTCCCCTCCAAGAATAATCATAGCAATGCCTGTTTTGCAGATATCAAAGAAAAGAAATCTAAGGACAGCCATGATTGGCTACATCCAGAAGTGATATGACATTTAAAAGATTTTTTGGTGTATGTTAATTGTAATGTTTTCAGGCTAAAATAGTCACATGATTAAATATTCTTTCTTCTCTTCATTAATTAGAAATAAAATTAAGATTAAATTAATTTCTCATATCTTGGTTTAATTAGTGATTCTTTCAGGGCAGGATTTCTTTTCATTTTTTTTCTTTAAATAAATATGAAATCTAAACACATTTTGTATGTGTGATTTTTTTTTCTTTGATTTCAAAAATGACAAATACATTCTTCTCATTCCTCCTCCTTTTTTATATGATCAATATTAAGTACAAATTAGGTGTTAAAGTGTGTGGTTTTGATGAAAAGTGAAAGTGATTGATTAAGGCAAGAATCTTTGAAAGTGTACTTATTTCGGAATCCTCTCCAACAAATATTTGCCCAGGAACATACAGTGTATCTCCTTTCCCTACAAAATGATTACTTATACAGTGTGGATTAATTTGAAATACTAACAATGCTATTATGAATGTGCCTGTCTCTCCTTTGACAGTTAGTATGACCATTATGTCCTGTCAATACTTCATAAATAATATACTATTCCTTGCGATACACTACTTGGTTTCAGTGAAAAAATGAAAGAAATAAAGGTATATAAAAGTGTTCAGTGTCTCTTGCCAATACTCTATAAATAATGGAATTGACTAAATTCCATTTTGAGAAAAAGTGAGGGGGGGATATACTTGGTTTCAATGAGAAAATGATTGAAGGTAAAAAAGAAGAGAACTTCTGTTTCAGTGAAATGGAAAAGTTGTCAATTTCAAATGTTTTCATTTCTATCCACTTCTTTAAATAACAACCAACATTATGATTGTTGTTGCAATAGTTTGTTAAAGCTGTTAATGTTTATGTGAAAGAGGAATTTTGATATTTTATTGTTGTTTTTCAACTTTCTTCTTCACTTTTACAAAAATTCACAATGACGTGTGAAATCCTGTTTTTTTTCAAATAGAAAAAGGATTGACCATGTGCTTAAAGAAAAAGTGGAACCCAGAATTCGCAAGTAGGTGTTAAAATGAATTTTGACTGGGATCAACTTGCAAGACCAAAAAAGAACTTGTGAGTAAGTGCAAAAATCTAGATTACAATAAAAGGACTTCATCAGTGTCAGTCAGAGAAACAGATGGGAGCTACAAGACAAAAGAATTAAAATGTAACTTCAACTTCAAGGACTCGGACATTGTCCTATTTCTCTTTCTCTTTGTCTTTTTCGACAATTACTACTATGAACAATTTCTTCAACTCTCGATACCCTTAACTCAACTTTATCATTAAACACGAACTCTACTCATAACTTCTTAATAATATTTCTAATTGAACATTAACTTCTACAACTTGTGTTATTCTTTCCTTTTAATAAATTTCTATTTTAAAATGCAAAATGTATATTTTATTCTTCTTAGGCTATTCCACACAATTCCAATCTGCCGACAGTCAACTTTCTGATGATAATTCTGCATAAATCCTGTAAGCTGTAGAGAGTTCGGTTATGTCTGATACAAGGCCAAATCAAAGAAACATTAACCATCATCCAACGGCTACAAGCTAAGAAGAATAATTTATAAGAAAATTTGAACAGGAAAACCGTGAAATTTTCACGGGTTTTTCTAGTAAAAATTTAAAAAAGCAGTAAATAAAAAATGGAACTGGACTGAGATATGTGCGTTGTGGTGCAGTGGATATTGGCTTGGAGTTAGAATTCCAATTGAATTTGGTGTTTTGACTTACATGCAAATCCCCTTTGAAAAGGTGTTAATCCGCCGCTTCTTTCTTCAGCTATGATTTAAATAACAGGACAGGGTTAGGGTTTTCTGTAGTCAACCAGGCAATCAGTCAGACGAAAGTAATGACAACTTACTGCGGGGAAAACCAGACATGATCACCCAAGCGTGTATATATAGTATTTAACTGACTAGAGAATATATCTGATTTCAAAATTTAGATTTGGTAAATGCTAACCGATTTTGTAGGAAATTATGGAGAGTCATGATTGACAACGTCCTAAAAGGGACATGGCAAATAGCAGACGGCGGCTTTGATGCACACGAACTGGGATCTCGTTTTTCATAAGATTGATTCCACCATTTAACAGCTGCTTTTATCTAAGAATCTAAAAAGAAATTCGTTTTTGAAAAGAAACGTGTCTCTCTCTACAGACTAAGTTAGTAAGTATTTCCATCTTGTCATTTCTTTACTTATTAGAGAACCACAAAAAAATTGACTTTGTAAACAAACAAAAAAATAAAAAGACCGACAAAAACAACTTTCAAAATATATGAATACAAAAAGTAAGAAATTAAAGTTTTGGAGTTAAAGACAAAAAAATCACAATCATTGCTTCAAATTTTTACGGAAACCATAAAAAAAATTAGCCGCCTTATTTTGTAATTACGTTCTATTCATCATACACATAAAAAAAATGTTTATTTTCTGCATTTTCTTGTTATGCAGAAAATACGTGTTGAATATTTTTACTAAATAGTAAAGAAATGATTCTGGAATTAATTTTATTATTTATCCTGTTTAACATAAAAGTCGATTTCTTATGTCATCAGAAAAGCCTGCTACTGAGAGATGGGCAAATTATTCATTTCTATGTTGTGAAATATTTTCGTAATTTAAAAAAGAGTTACTAACATGGGTACCTCCCCTAATTCACTGAAACAAACAAACAAACAAACAGTATATGATGTTAAAAAGGGTCCTGGACTTAATAAAAAGGTTTTATCGTCAAAATGTTTATTAAGAGAAAAAACCAAAATATTTTTTTTTTTTTGTTTGTGGGTAACCAAATTTTTCCCAGAGTTTACTTAAATGTGTAATATTACAAAACTCTTTTTTTTTTCTTTTTTTTTCCCCCGTGAAAATCACATTAAATTGGAAATTCTTACAAAAATCAAATGATGGTCGGATTTTAATTAAATTTTCAGGTTTTATTCGCACATAAATGAAATTGTTTTTGCATAAAATCTTGGTACATCTGCTACCCCACTTCAATTAATTTCCTACAATTTCTAGATATTTACAACTGTCTGCCAACTTGGTTTTATTAGTTAACTGCAGGACTCCTTAGGGAATGTAAATCATCAATATTTTTTTTTTATTTTTCAAACAGTTGCCAATGAATAATACATTTTTACAAGAATTGTTTCCATTTTTATTTTTAATTAAAATGATTTATAAAGTTTCAAAAATCTTAAAACATCTTCCAATTGCTGTTTATATTAAGTTATGACTATATTTACTAATTGAAAATTTAAAAGCTTAATACAAATCTTCATGCACCAACATTTTTCAAATACTTAAAAAAACTTATTTTGTGTGTAGAAATCTTTTTTCTCATATGGAATGTCATCAGGGACATACCATTAAAAGTGTTGTTCTCCTTAAAAAAGTTCACTTAGGTTTCATAAATTTATGTCAGTTCTGGTCAACCATACTTAGCTTGTCAACACAACTGGCTGTTATCCATCACTTAACACATCAGAAAAATATTACCTCAGTGATTAAGAAATTCTTGTATTCTAAATTTTATGTGACATAAGCAAGTAATACTTGTTTCAAATCAGATTAATTTAACTTTAAATTTGCTAATTTTTCAAAAATAATGTCACATATGTATATTTAATTTTTGTAAGATTTTTAAAACCAAGAAACCTGTCAATCTGCCTAGAATGGACGAAAAAATGATAACTTTTAAAAATTCTAAAAAAGTTGAGAATCTAATCAATATAATTTCTATTTGAAATGCGCCAGGGTTTTTTGCTAAATGGAAGTAATAAATCATTTAACTTTCAATTAAAGTTAAAATGAAAGCCTCAAAACAGTTTCTTTATTTTTAAAAATTCACTTTAAAACTTAGGTACTGAAAATGAGTAGAGGTTCTCTCCACAGTGAAGTGACTCCTGAAAAGTTCTCAACTCAATTCACTTCCTGAAATTTCATCAAATGATCGAATATAAGAATATTTGTTAAAATTGTTTTTTAGTCAGGTGGAAAATTTTTTCACTACTACCTTTTGTGTGTGTGTGTGTGTATATATATATATATATATATATATATATATATTATAAGAAAGTGAAAGAACAGTTAGATTAAAACCCACTGTTCAAGCATTTACTTTTATAAAGAGTGCTTGATAAATGACCCACCCGATACTTATTTGGATTTTTTAACTACAATATATCTTAGTATATCATAAATATTTAATTCTAACCTAAACATTCCAGCCCTTTTACTCATGAGGTTGTACAAAAACAAAAAAGAAAAATCCAACCTTCTGTTAAAAATTATTATCTATCTATTTAAATAATGTAGTCTCACTATGTATCTTGCCCAAACAAAATTAAAAAGTGACATGTATTGACACCAGACAATTCTGCTTCCTTTCGCAACCCAAATCTTCAGGTCTATAGTTACCTGATTCACATTTTTGATGGAACAATATTGACACACCTAAAAGCATATTCTCTACCCACCCCTTCAGTTTCTAAATAACCATGAATTCATCTTATATTTTCCAAATAAATCATTTTCACTATTTATTTTAAATTATCACCTGGAAAAGAACAGTATTGTTCTGAAGCATGAAACGTTTTGTGTAGTGATATAATGCTGTTATAAAGCATTATAATAAAAATTACAACATATATATATATATATATATATATATATATATACACACACACAGATATATATGCAAGTACAGAAATATATTTCTTATGATAATAAAACTTGTTGTAATATAACAAAGTTATGAACTATATATTAATAAATATGCAGATTATTCTACATCTATAGCATATATAAACACACACACACACACACAACACGAGCTGACAAAAACAAGAAAATTCGATATATTATCTATTACACAAAATTTCTAACTGCTAATCTCACTGTCAAAAATAACAATTCACCTGTAAGATCTAAATTACAGAGAACCAATATTATTTATGAATTTACATGTCCTATCTGGAACTGTGCTCTGATCAATCCAAATTCATAAATAATTACATTGGATACACTACTACATGTTAAACAAGAAGACACACGTAACATCTCTCTGATCATAGCTCTATTAGGTCTCATTTAAATTCACACGGAGACCTACCAAACTGTATCTGTAACGTGAGTCAAATTAAGTGCCATATGTGATACATGCTTGGGCAATCATGTTTCTTTTGAGTCATGTCTGACAAGGAAGATTTTCTTGTGGTATACTGGTTGCCACCCAAGGCTACAGAACTCGATCTGTTTTGATATTCAACCCATAGCAGGAGGGAGAAGAGATGGATCAATATCATTCCCAAGAGCATTTGTGCATAAGTGAATGTAATGAATTCAACTGAAATTTGAACCTGGCTCTCCTATTTCTCATTGCACCACAACACATACATAATATATGCAATGATAATACAAATATAATAGCACCACCCACATGTAAAAAAAGGCTAAAAATAATGGAAGCATTATTAATAAAAAAAAAAAAAACGACACTTAACAATATTCACTATGAACACTGCCACAGTATGCTGATCGTGTTTGGAAAATAAAACATTCCTATGACTCTATACACATACATAAAATATATATATTCATTTAATTTATACTTATTTAAAATAACATTCATCCTTGATAATGGCTAAAATTATAGCTGAAAGCACTTAGATAAATAAAACTGTTGGACAATTTTTACATAATTTATGTTGAGAAGAAAAATATAAGATTACATGAAAAATCATGTAAAAAAAACTTCACCATGCTGTTTATTTTTAATGAAATTTGCCTTAAAGAGGAATTGCTGCCTACATATATATATGAAATGATTTATCTAAGCATTATTTTTGATCAATACTCATATTTAAGTAGATATTCTGTTTATAATCAAACAGTATTATATATTTATTTCTACCGGCCTGATTATTTGCAATAAATTTTTGTTACGAAAATGTGTGTCATTTTGCAGGATTCGAACATACAACCCCTATCTACATACGGGAAGCCACCATGTGATCTGACACATCTTTTATATACATATTTAAGTATTTGGTTGTGTGGCTGAGGGGTTAGAACATTTACTATTTGACTATGAAGCCTGTTTTAAATCGCACTATGATTGATTTGTCAGGAAAGTGATTTCTGATGTTATTTGTTTGGAGGAGGCAATCTTAACATGCAGCACCTTTGGAAAGAGCCTGAAACCATACCATGGGTTGACCCAAGTTTTGTGAGTGCAATTGGGTAGACAGGACCCTTTGGGAGCTGTTGAAGGTTGCACTAGCACAAAGTCTCAAGTCATCGTGGCTGAGGGTTTGTGCGTACTCACTTTGTTTAGACTGCCAGATAATGCGCTCTTCCCCAGAAACTGTAACTAGATCTCCTCAACATAGTTGCAGTATAAACTATAGGTGCATTCTGTGGGTGTTGAACAAACATAAAAGTTGCTGGAGCAAGCATTTGCAACAAGGATGAGCTAGCCACCCTGGCTGGCCATTATTTATATTTTAATTATTTGTTTAAACATTATTTTTAATGAATATTCATATTTGAGTAGATATTCTGTTTTTATTATTAAACAGTATATTTATTTATTTATTTACATCTATCAACCTGAATGATCAAGAAATCTTCTTAGAAAAGTGTGTGTTCTCCAGCAGGATTCAAACCTGCATCTGCCAACAGAAACCATCAATAGATCTGACATTTCTCAGACTGCTCAACTACGTAAGATTTCTCAAAGATTTCTTGATTATTGGTCAATCAGTCAGTTAAGTGCTATACGTGATACACGCTTGGGCGATCATGTCTCGAAAGAGACATGACTGACTGGGCAGAAGATTATCCCGCAGTAGGTTGCCATTGCTTTCTGCGGTAGACTGGTTGCCGACCAAGGCTATAGAACTCAATCTGTCCTGTTATTTAACCCATAACTGGAAGGAATAGATGGATTAATACCTTTCCCAAGGGTATTTGTGCGTAAGTGAATGCAATGAATTTGGCTGGAATTCGAACTCGGCTCCCCAATTTCTCGTTTCGAGCCGATATCCACTGGACCACAACGCACATCCTGATTATTGGTAGATGTAAATAAAATACACTGTTTAATAACAGAACATCTATTCAAATATGAATATCCATTAAACATACATTTTCCCAATTTTTCGAGACATTCGTTATCTGTTGTTTTTGTATCCTAATTTTAACAAAGACAATTTACTTCTGAAATTTTACAAGACTGACTAACTCTGACATTTTTAAATTATTTGTTGAAAACATTAAAAATAATGTTTAAACAAATAAATCATATAGTACTTCCTTCATTTTTTCGAGTAAAATTTTCCTGTTTCTTAATACTTTGCTTAGCATTTGAAAGGCTCTTTTGCTATCCCAGTGTACCTTCAGATGTTGGTTTCTCACTTTTTGTCGTCTGTTGAAACATTTTCCAGATCGTGAAATTTTTTCACTTGTTTGATTTTGATATCTTTGATTTGTAATTTGTATGTTCAACAATTCCTTTTGCTAGTAACCATACGTTGTTTTCTTTCAATTGATATTTACCCCATATATACTCACGAATTGCACCATTAGTTTGAAATTGTCAAACTGGGTATTTGTAGTTGACTCGCAGATAAGTTGCACTATAATCTGTGAATTTACATGGCCTTTTTTTAACGTAAATATAACTTATATTTGTTAAATGTTTTCAAATATTCACTGTTACTTTAAAACTTTGCATATATTAAAGGCCACAAACAGTGTTTCTTCATTCAGATATTTTTTTTTTAATCATCTCACCCCAAGCAAGGCATTCCACTGCCACTATTGCGCATGGGGCTACATAGGGGAAGGTAAAGAGAAGGAGTGGTTAGACATAGGGAATGTCAGGAGGAAGGTGACAGATGAGTAAGGATAGCGAGGATGAGGGTTAGGCAGATGGGAAGAGTGCTTGATAGAATGGGAGCTGGTTAGTGTGTTAGGAGGTGTCTATTGACCTTACATTTAAACTCCTGGAGATTGTAGCCGTTGGGGAAGCAATCATTTGGAAGAGAATTCCACAGTCGGGAAGTACGAGGAAAGAAACTGTTGGAGTAGAAGTTACGGCTGCATTTTATCGGTTTCACTGTAAAAGGGTGGGATCTAGTTGCTAATCTAGTATCTCGTGCAAATTCGTATTTAGGGGGCACCAGTGATCTAAGTTCATCAGAGCAGAAACCATGATATATAATATAGTTTGAAATTGTCAATGTTTTAACAGAAGACAAAAAGTGAGAAACCAATAATATAGTTATTAAACTTCATCAGGACTGAAACCCCAAAATTCTTCATCATCATCACTGTCAAATATTCTTTGCATTTGTTCATTCAGTTTATTTTATTTCTCCCTTATGCTCGAGTGAAGGGTACTCACCTGGACTACTGATACACCACTGTCTACTTTAGATTCTCAAAATACAACTCTGTTACAAAATCTTGGAATATGAGCATACACGGAGCATAAAACAGCAGCTGCACTAAATGGGAAAATATATCCAAATACACATGCTCAATACATGATATAGGGCAAGGTGATAATTACAGCTATAAACAATATCAAATGTACACTACTGGTCATAATTATTAGGCGACCCCAGTTTTTAAAAGAAATGATGTATTTCATACTATTTTTTCAGTAGATAACTCCAAATGAAAATAGAATGATTCTTTCATTATTATTACTTTGCAAAATTTTACAAGGCAAGGAAGCAAAGATGAACTTGTCTGAATCACCCTAAATTTTTTTCATTCTTTCATTGCTGAAACTGCAATATAGGTAATTAGTAAATATTTATAAATTCATTTGATGCACATGTTATTGTGCAGTATTAACAAAAGAATCATTCTATTTTTATTTACAATTAATTACTTGGCAATAAATACTAAAAAATAGTATGAAATACATCATTTTTTTTTAGACACTGGGGTTGCCTAATAATCATGGTCGGTAGGATACAAGGACTGGAAACAGGAATATTATGCAATTTTACTGTAATATATATATATATATATATATATATATATATATATATTTCTAACCGCATCAAATTAGTATAATGCTGCAAGTCGGTAGGATCATTTCATACTTGATTAGTAGAGGAGAGCTTTCCAACGCTTAATGTACACATTCTGGTACTTGTATCTAGATCTAAGCATTACCATAATGACAGTTACTAAAAAGTTAATGCCAATTTTGCAGATATATCAAGTATATAGGTCGCACCCTAATTTTTTAAAGAAAATTTTGGTAAAAAACATTGCAATTTTATCTGCAAGTATGTATGGTAGTCCTTTCTTCTCACTTTCTTTAATATTAAATTAACCTCTGTCTGCTCAAACCGAATTATTGATATAATTTATTATTTTTAATTGATTAATTTTAATTAATATTATCAATTTTAATTTTATTAATATTATTATAATTAATACTATATTAATATAATAATTATTAATTTTAATTAATTTAAATTTTTAATTAAAATAATTAAATTTTTATTTGATTTATTATTTTTAATTGATTATTATTAATACTGAAGGATACATAGATGCACACACAGCAGGCTGGAAGTCACTTACTTATTTCTTTATTTACATATATGTTTAGTTGTTCTCATATAGTTCTACCTTCCAACATGCTCATGAGTTGGCACTCAAGATATAAGATAATATTTGTAAAATCAGAAGATAAGTGGAAAGAAAGTTAAGAAACAGTTCTCTATCATTTACTGACTTTGACAATTTGTAAAATCTATAAAATCTTTATTTTTTTTTTATAATCGTTTCACCCCAAGCAAGGCAAGACTGCCACTGGTGTGCAGAGGTTATGGTGAGAAAAAACAAGGTACGGTGATGTGAAAAAAAGATAAGAGATGGATGGCAATCATGGAGATAAAAGATAGCAATTGAAATTGCATTTATACCATTTGGGGATTGTAGCCATCAGAGAATCAAGCAAACAAAAGGGAGTTTCACAAATGGGAAGTGAGAGAAAAGAAACTGTTAGAGTAGAAGAGTTGGTTACATATATATTTTGATGGTAAAAAATGTGGGACCTTGATGCCGATCTAGTAGTTTCATAATTAATGTTTAACTAAAGGTGCCTGGAGTGAGGTATGAAAAATTTAGAATGTTTTCAGATATAATTTGTCAAAGTAAAAAAAAGTAAAGAAGCCTTTGAAACATCACTGTGTCAGGCCAGGATGTTTTTCCCGCCTGAATCCATCCTGCATGTATACAAATCAACCATTTGTCCATGCATGGAATACTGCTGCCATATATGGTCAGGCGCTCCTGCTGTTCATCTCAGTGTTTTCGACAGGCTCCAAAGGAGAATCAGTAACGTGATAGGTACCAACTTGGCGGCTCGACTACAGCCACTTCCCCACCAATGAGATGTGGCCTCCCTTTGTCTGTTCTATAAATACTTTCATGGCTTCTGCTCCAACAAACTTAAGTCACTGGTGCCTCTTCGTGCAACCAGATTGGCAACTGGGTCCCACCCATTCACAGTTAGATTAACCTAATGCAGATGACAATTCTACTCCTGCAGCTTCTTCTCTCGCACTTCCCATCTGAATTCACTTCCATATTCTTGTTTTCCTGACGGCTACAACCTCCAGGAATTTAAATGCAATGTCAATACTGATCTATTAACCACTTGACTCTAGTTCTTTCACTATCCTGTATATCCTTTCCTTTCTCTCCACCTTTGCAATTGTCATCACACCTGTATTCCCATCCTTCATTTGCTCCTTTCTAACGGGTTCGTCTTCCTCTTCACTTTCTTCTACTTAATCTTTTTACTCTTATGCAGCCCGCTGCACATCAGTGGCATTACTGCCTTGCTCGGGGTGATACGATTAAAAAAAAATTTACAAATGACAAACTCTTTGGTTTAATATCATTCTTGAAGAGGTGATAGGCACTGTCAAGTTATCTGAAAGTTCACTGAAAGAATCATGTGGAAGAAGAATCAAAGTATGGTGGATCATTCAAGACCTAGATTAACAATGGTTGCACATCCCATTGACTCACTCCAGGAAGGGGCGTGACAAGTGGGTGACTAGAATGACAAACAACATCAAGCTACTAACCCAGAGTACAATCATTGGAACAAGGAACATTTGCACCCTCTATGCTTTTAGAGAAAGAATGGGCAGATATGACAATTCCAGAACTCTTGAGAATCGCCATCAACAGATCAAACTGGAAGAGATTGTTTTTTTTCTGCCCTCAGTGTTCCACCCAACAAGTGAAGTGGTCAAAGGATGGATGATGATAATGATAGTCATAATTAACTTTCTAAAACCTGTGATGCTTATTCCAAGTTGAAAATATTTTGTTTCTTCTTTCTGTTGCAGATAAAGAAAAAGAATTATCTTCTTGTTTTCTATTTTTATTTTAGTGGATGACTTTAAACTTTGTGGTTGCTATAGTAACAAGAAACAGGAAATGTTTATTTTCTTTTTGTTTTGTTCTGCCCACAAGAAGCCTTGATCTTTGCCACTTTACAGAAGCAGAAGAATTTCTGATGCTTTCTGATTTAGCATTTCTCGGATGGCAAGTCTTATTCACAAACAAAAAAAGGAAAGAAGGAATAAAAAATAACTAACAAACCACAGAAAATCTAGCAAAGCAAAAGGACAATTAGAAAACCACAAGTCAAATGTTTCAGCTTCATTTTTTTTTTTTTTTTAAGAGTTACCATTTCCAAGAATGGAAGCTGTTTTTTGGGGTTTTTTTTTTTTTGCAGCCTATTAAGATTCTGTGTTGTTTTGTTTTTGTTTTTTTTGTTTACTGTGCATCATATTGCAAACATATCTTAGTTGAAATTTTTGTGAGCATTAACATTTTGTTTATTTTTGAAGGAAGGAAAAATTGATTTCTGACATCAGAATACTACATAGACAAACTAAAAGAAATCACCTGTAAAATGTTAATATTCATATTATTAATATTTCTGATAAAAATTATTTACTTATATAAAACACATTATGCATATCTCTCTCTCTCTCTATATATATATATATATATATATATATATAAGTGATATCACTTGACAAGACATGGATAGTGTTGAAACAAAATGGCTACTTTTGTCGTGATATTATAACATATTTATGTTATAAATCCTAAATAAATATAATTAGCTCTACTTTGTATTGACCACTTTTTTTAAGAATGGTGTTTCTTTGAATATGGAATATTATCCCATCCATACCTACCCTATACTTGTACATACATATATATATATATATATATATATACAAGTATAGGGTAGGTATGGATGGGATAATATATATATACAGCATGAAAGATACTTTATGGTTGTATTAAAGCTATATCCTGAGATAAGTTTCATGATGCTTCTTCTACAGTTTTAAGTTTCCAACTTATTTTATACTAATAAATGTGCATATATATATATATATATATATATGTAATTATGAACCAGATATTGGTAAAATTAAAACCATTAGACAGTTGTATTAAAAAATGCTCAACACATATTTCAAGAAAAAATGAAAATTTAACATGTAGATCCTTTAAATATTTTTAATACTTTTAAATTTGATTAATAAATGCTTCCCTATGAAACCTCAGATTTACACAAGATATTTAATAGAAATTCAGTTAAATTAAGTTACATTTTGTTTACAAATTCCATCAAGTGCGCATTTGCTTTTAGTTTTTTTTTTTATATAAAAATAGAAAAACCAAAGGAGTTATTTACAAAGCAAAAGCTAGAGATACAAACAGACAGAGAAAAATACATGTTGGGTTTACTGAAGGCAATTTAAAAAAAAAATGTTGGCACAATTATAAGTCAATATTTAAGCTAAAAAGCCTTAAAAATTGTACCAAACTAGCCATGTGGAAATTGAAAAAAAAATGGCAAAGACCCTTACTTCAAAAATGCCAGACTTTCCAACAGTTGTGATATCCCTGCACATTGTGCCAAGAAATAGTAGCGTTTCCGGAACAAGAGAAGTTGCTAAATGAAATAATGCCAGGATGTATACACTTTAGAAAATACATTTTGGACTCTTTTTTTTTTTTTTTTTTTTTAAGAACATCATGGCAAGCATAAGTGCATAATATCTTTTGTACCACACCATTGCTTCTGCAGCAAAAGAAAGTCAGAAGAGCAAACAAGAAACTCTGTGAGTCCTTTTTATTTTTGGAGAGGGGTGGGGCTTTTGCTTTAGAAACAAGATTTTGATTTTTTGTTTAGGGATGGGCATTGTGGTGCAGTGTATATTGTCACCGAACGAGAAAATCGGTGAGCTAAATTCAAATTCCAGTTGAATTCATTGCATTTACATATGCAAAAATACCCATGAGAAAGGTATTAATTTGTTGCTTCTCCCTTCAGCTATAGGTTAAATACCAAGACAGATTGGATACTATAGCCTTGGTTGACAACCGGTCTACTGCAGAAAGTAATGGCAATCTACTGAAGGAAAATCTTCAGCCTAGTCAGTCATATCTCTTTCAAGACCTGATCGCCCAAGTGTGTATAATGCATGGCAATTTACTAACTGATATATCAATTGTTCACAAATCATGTTCCACTCCTTGCAGTATTAGTTTTGAACGGTTCCTCCTGCATTTTCAAATTGTTGTTATAATTTTTTTTTTAACCATTATATTTATGGTTAAAATTAGATTTAGAATTCATCCCCAGGGAACCATGTTTCTCCTTTTTGATTTTCATTATTTCTGTTTGTATTTTACAATCTTTTTTTTTTTCTTATCTAAGCTAAATACAGATCCCTTCAGGTAATAATGCCTAGAGGCAGGCCTGTCACCAATGGGCGGCCTAGAGAGGGGGAACTGAATACATCAGAAAATCATTTGTTCCCCTCCCATTTCTGAAAATGTATGTAAAATGATTTAGCATGTAAATTCTTACTTGTGGCCCCCTTAGCTTTTAAGCTACCTCAGCTTTCAACGCACTCCAGCAGTGGGCCTGTTTTGAGGATGATATAAATAAACGTTGAAATATTAATAAAATCAACCATGACTTTTCCTTGTTAATCAATCAAATTGTTTGCCTGTTCTTTTTTAGTTTTATATTTTATAATTCTGCGGGATTGGAGGAGACTTTAAATGTTGAATGAAGAAAAGGTTTTTAGAGAGGAAATGAAACACTGTTGTTAAAAATATTTGTTTTAGAAAACTAAAAAAGTCCTTTCACAAAATCCTTTACATTTTTTTTTTTTTTTTTTTTTTTTGTAATGTTTTAACATCATATTTTTTTTAAAAATCTTAGAAGGCAGTAAACTTAGCTGGGAGCTGGAAGATTAATTTCAAATAAGGACATTACAAGCTTAGTATCCAGGGACAGAGAAGACTGATGGGGTAGCTAACTTTTAAGAATTTCTTAAGAATTTACCAATATTTAAATATTTTCTTTTATATTCTTGGAATAAAATCTCACAGGAACATCAGAATGTAAAGTACTTCAGGGATCAACAAAAGAACAGTCTTGTTCAATTTATACATTTATTTTTGAACAAGAAAATGAAACTTGTCTTCCTATAAGAACATGACATAAATCAAGGTTTGTTCATCTGTTTTTGCCAAGAATACAGATAGACAATCTCTTATCTGTGAACCCCTTGGGACCATTGCCAATTCTAAGAGAGGCATAAGAGTTGGAAGGGGTATACCTCACCTAAGATTTTTGTCTGGCTTCTAAGCTAACCCCTCTTACTTTTATAATGTGGAAGTATAGTTAATAAATATATTCTAAGAATTTTAGATTTTGAAAAAAAAAACCTCTGAAAAGGACCCCTAGCTTTTTCCACACTTTCTGTAGTGTTTGATAACTGATAGTTTTTTTTTTTTGTTTTTTTTTGTTGGATGTGTTAGTCGTGTAAGAAATTGGAGATCAGAGTTCAGTTTCCAGCTGGGTTTGTTACATTCATTTATGCTCAAGTGCCCTTGGGAAAAGTTTAAATCATCTCCTTCCCTCAGCTATAGGTTAAATAGTAGGACTTGTATCTGGGAACATCGCTGATATTCTCAAAAAGAAATTGTTAATGAAATAATCACTAGCAAAAAAAAAAAAAAGTGCTTATTCTTACAATCCAAAATATCATTCAGCTTTAAATAATCCCCAAACGATAAAATGTCGAAAAAAACAAATCAGTCAGTCATGAAACTTCTTTTATGTGATATGCCATTTCATAATGTAAAGGATCATAGCTCTTCACAACTTTCTATTGTTTGTAGCACTAGGCAGTGTTTGTCTCCTTAGTTGGTTTTTCCTAAGCCTCCATCACTATAATCAAATCATGTGGTTAGTATGGCTGTCAGGTTCTAGAAATTGAACTGTTGTAAACTTATATGCCAAATACGATCGAATAGTTCAGTGTGTGTGTATATATATATATATATATATAATGGATTTATTGTTAAAAATATATCTGTGTTTATGTGTGTAAAAGCACCTATTATTTTTAACATTGAAATAATATAATAATAATAATGATCCTTAATAAGTGTTTGAGAAACCAACTGTACTAGTATTCAGTAAACTATAAATAGTTAAAATCCTTAACTATATATATATATATATATATATATATATATATATATATATATGGTATATGAATATTGCTTCTATTAAGTATTAAGAGATTTGTGTTAAAAGCCAAAGAAGAAACTGCAATGTTATTGTTCCTGATATGGCATCTCATCTTCAATTACTTTCTTACTGCAATGGTGTATCTTCCCTGTGCCTTTTCTATAAATATCTTCACACTAATTGTTCTAATAAGCTTTCTTCTTTAAGCACAATTTAAACACAATACTAGACCGGCTGATGTTCTATCGTTTTACATTTGAAATGCTTTGATGTAACTGTAAGTTTTATGCTGACAGTTTCTTCTCTTGCACTTGTGAAACTCTCTTCTTTTGCTTTTCAGTCAAATTGGGTCTTCAAAAATTTAAATGCAATGTCAATAATTGTCTTCTGTTTTTTTAATTTTTATTCTTATATTATTTTCTCACCTTGATAATGTTTCTCTTTTCATCGTATTCTTTCACATTCAGTAACCTATTGTATCTTAGTGATTTTATTGCCTTACTTTAATTGGAGTAGATAGACTAAACTAATTGGAGTAGATAGACTACACTATCGCCCGGTTCACACTCCACCCACGTCTATTGAACAGGTGTAGAGGCTCATCCCTTGTTCCCTGTTTAGGATGTGGGTTCCGGTTTTCTCTTTTCCAATCTTACTCTTACGTAGCCCCTTTCACATCAGTGGCGTTACTGCCTTGCTAGGGGTGATATGATTAAAAAAAAAAATTAAAAAATACTTGTGGGAAAATAATAAAAATCACCTTTTGTCAAGAATATTTGTGTGAAACCAGATGTAAATAACTGAAATTTGAACTCAATATACCAATCCCATTTTCCGTGGCAATAAATGGCATACTATTTGCACAATCTTTTGTTCACTGTATTCACAACATTTATCAATAGAACAGCATCTGAATTGATGCAAGTTATTTTTATTTTGCAGATCTTCTGTTATTGAAAACAACTGATTTCATTGCTGCAGCAGCAATCTTTTTTCTGTTACCATTTTTTTTTAAGAAATTGTTGTTTTCTCTCTTTTCTTATAAATTATGCACATGACAAAAATTCTGAATCAACCAACTATTTTGTTAAAAATATCGTCAGCATAAATGAGTTCAATTAGGTGAAAAAATTTAAAATTAAGTATTCTCGTTTTAATAATTTGCTGCATAAAACAGTTCTACTTCCTTCAAACTCTTTTAACTTAATGGAATTTAAAAAGATTGATATGGCTGTTTCTGGGGATTTTTTTAAAGAAAGCCTTAAAGAAAATGGTAAAAGAAAGAACATTCTACTCATAACCAAAAAAAGACAACTGAAATTCCTTGGACATATAATGACGGAGAGGGGCTTGGAAAATTTAACACTCATGAGGTCAAGAGATAAGAGAAGGCACCTAGCCACTTACCTAAGGAGCTTGTGTGAATGGATAGTGGAATGTGAGGCAGGGGCATTAGCAAAGGTAAAAAAACTGCTAAGACTCAAGAGGCTCAAGAGATGGGAAATTATGGAGAGCCACGATTGCCTCTGTTCTGAAAAGATATGGCAAATAGAAGAAAAAACATTTAAGTTAAATAATAATTTATCCCACAATTCATCAGATTGAATTATTTTCATTTTAATTACCTTGTGGTAATTACGAAATATTTTTTATAATTTATACTTTAACTCTCTGAATAATACTTGAATGCATGGTCATCAGTAAAAAGAGGAGCCCAAAATGCCAACTACAAGTGGGGGATACTAAAATGAAGCAGGTACAGAAATTCAAATTTGTAGGAAGTGTCCTAACAGAGGACAGAAAGTGCAACATTGAAATCCAAAGGTGTATTGGCATGGCCAGGGATGCATTTCACAAGCTGAATAGAGTACTGAGTGAGAGGAAGATTTCACTAAAAACAAAGAAGTGATTACTGGATTGTTATATGATGTCTGTGCTTCAGATATCACATCACAAATACTGGACACTCTCATCAAAATGAAGGAAAAACTTGAAGCAACTGAAATGTGATTCTACAGAAGGATGCTGAGGATATGAACAGAACATGTGAATAACAACAAGGTTTTTGAGAAGATGGACACAAAAAGAAAACTGATACATAACATCAGGAAAAGACAACTGAAGTTTCTAGAACATGCCATGAAGAAGGAGGCTTGGAGAATTTGATGCTCACAGAACAGCAGGAAAGAGAGAAAAGGGAAAGCAATGCATGACATACTTGATGAACTTGAGCAGTAAGATGGCAAAGTAGGTGTTGAGCAGAATAACAGGAGAAAGGATGTTAAGACCTACAAGGGATAGGGAGATGTGGAGGATCATGATCGCCAATGTCATTGTGAGATAATTCAATATTTTCTTAGAATTTTTAAAAACTGGTTCTTTTCAAAATAACTTCTCTAAACAACATGTTTCTGATATATTGCTGATGCTTTCTTAATAAACCCTTGCAAAACATTATTATTTGATCTTGAAACGAAACAACATAGCATAATGTTTGCAGACAAAAATTTTTAAACATCTGTATAAATTAAGATTTGGTGAAACAAATTAGACAAATTCAGATCAGATTATTAAAAACATATTCTACAGTTCAAGTGCTTTAATCTGGCACCCTTGGGATCAAATCCTTGTCAGACAACTGAAAATGCCAGATGGCAGAAATTACTTCTCAGAAAAAAACCTATGCCTACATAAGTCTTGCCAGCTCAGTCCACATATATAATGCTGCATTATCAAAGGAAGAATCAAGCTAATCTCACATCCTTGAATCCAGGCAACCACTAGACCACAGGAAATCGTAGATGACATAAATCACCTCTAAAAACTATGTAAATAGTCTTGCCATCTCATTCCACGTATATATTGCTGTGTTTTCAGATGTAGAAAAAAGCTTAAAACAGGAAATAATATCATCATTAATATTTACAAACAAGGTTATTGTTTTATCCAATGTAAAAACTAAAAAAAAAGCCTGAAAACAAAATATATACTTAGTAACCTTTTCTGGCTTTCATTTTTGGCAAAAAGCTTAGAAATCTGCTTCTTTTGTTTCTTTAATTCATACACAGTGGATGATCCAATAACATACTACACAATATCTTTACAGATGTTCCTTTATTTAATTTTTTCAGTAACTCCACCTTTTCAAACATAGGTAAAGATCTGTGCTTAGGCTTCTTACCTCTAGCAGCATCATCTTATTTGCACCTCCTGCACTCTTGGGTGGCATCCTGAATGAGCAAATATACACCTCGTATGTAAGAACTGATCAAAACCAAGACAGTTGCTGTCAGATGGTGCAGAAAATTACAAGCAGTGTGTGGCACTTATCCTATAGCTACTCAATGACATAAGTCAGATGGTTAAGTGCCATACGTGATATACATGCTTGGGCGATCATGTCTCGAAAGAGACATGACTGACTGGGCAGAAGATTATCCTGCAGTAGGTTGCCATTGCTTTCTGCGGTAGACTGGTTGCCAGCCAAGGCTATAGAACCCAATCTGTCCTGTTATTTAACCCATAACTGGAAGGAAGAGATGGATTAATACCTTTCCCAAGGGTATTTGCACATAAGTGAAATGATTCTCAAAAAGTGCTGGCCAAGAAGCTGTCAGACCTCAGAATGTCAGATTAAAGAGATTAGACTGGATTAATTAATCAATTTCAGATAAAATAAAAAACATTTTTTCATTAAAAAGATATGATATTCCTACAAAGCAAATACAAACTTAAAATCAATTTATAATTTAAACAGAAAGATAAAAATCATGCAGCATTTGACAAATATTAAATTAGTCAGCAGAGTTCAGCCTTTAAACACATTTAGTTATGAAGTAATTAGAAATTCTATAGTCTTTAAGTAACTCACATTCAAACAGAGCTGAGAATTTTTCTGTTAAATATTTGTATGTATTCTTGTATTTCTTGTTCATTGCATGATATTCATAACTAAAAGATGTCTCAAGTTGCCAGTGTATGTAGTCCAAGATGAAGTAGCAAGAGGAGCCATAAAGAAATCTTTTATCTAGTCAATTTCCTGTCATAACAACTGTTTTTATAAGAAGAGAAGAATAAATTCAAGCAACAATTCAAGTCAAAGTAGTAAGGGAAGCCTTTAAGAAATTTTCATTCCCTCAACCTTCTGCAATAGAATCAAATTTACTTATGAATAAAAAACAATGTATTACTTTTCCTTGATAAACTGCACTTACAATGGTTTAAAAAGTGAATCTGTCTCAGTTGGAATTTGAAATTGATTAATTAATTTCATTCTATTTGCCATTAACAAATTATTAATCTATAAAGATTCAACTTTTAAACATGTACAGTTATTAAATTATTAAAAATTTTATACCCTACAAGTAACACATATTCAAATACAGCCAAGCATTTTTTACTTAAATATTTGAGTGCCTTTTGTGTCTGCTATGGTGCCCACACATTATAAATGAAAGTCCAAGTGAGATTTCACGTGATAGTCTGAGTAGCAGCTGGATGTAACTGTCTGAGCTGAAGTCAGCAAGAAATCTTCCTGTGTCTAGTCGATTTCCTGTTGTACAAATCCTGAACTAAAAAAGAAGGTATTTCTGAAATACAGAAATTTAGGATTTTGCTTTTCTTATCTTTCTTTTCGTTTTTTGGGGAGGGTGAGGTCAATATTTTTACAAGGCCAAATTTTTCTTTATCAACCTTCCACAATATAATTGAATTTAGTTATGAAACAGAAACGATGTACTATTTTTCCTCAATATGTTAAACTGTACTGATAATGAGTTAAGGGAGAAATCAATCTCAGTTGGAATTTGAAATTGGTTAGCAAATTGTATTCTCTATGTCAGCAGTCACCAACTTTTTGAACTTCATGGACCACTAAATATTTAATTTTAAATTTGTTGGACCATTTGTATGAATTTAGAAAAAAAGTAAATATGTTTATCTAATAATAGTTAGAAAACTTATATTTTATTAATATGAAATGCACCCATTAAAAGTAACAAGTTAATATGAAATGCACCCATTAAAAGTAACAAAGTTATGATGTAATTACTTAAATAGAACAAATTGAAAATTTGATGTCTATTCAAGTACTACATATTTTTGGTGCAATATTTGTTCGGCTTACAGCCATATCATGTTGAATACACTGGTTCTCACTCAATCACCGATGTTAACTAACGTTGAGTCTGGTCAGTACTTAGATGGGTGACCGCTTGGGAATACCAGGTGCTGGAAGCATTTAGTGACGGATGTGCATTGTGGTGCAGTGGATATCAGCTCGGAAAGAGAAATCGGTGAGCTGAGTTTGAATTCCAGTTGAATACCCTGCATTCACTTAAGCTCTGGTACCCTTGGGAAAGGTATTAATCCGTCCCTTCCCTCTATTTATGGGTTAAATAACAAGGATAGGATTTGGGGACCCTGCCCTTAAAAACAAATCCCAATGAATCTTGATAGTCAAAAAAGAAAAAAGTATTACTAGACACAAAACTTATATTTACAAAAAACAACAATAAATTGTTGAAAAAAAAGGTACTACCAGCAATAAAATAAATAAAATTTAGTTGGCAATATATGACCCGCCGAGGTTGATATGCCATAAAAACAAAACAACCAACCGATATTTGTTCCTATTTGTTTGTGGATTTTTGGCTCCAATGATGTCACTGCAAGACGAAGAGCTGTTTCTTTCTAGCTGAGACCCTTATCTAGTTTTAATTGCTGTGACAGATGAAAATGTCTTTTCCCACAAATATGTTGTTGCTTTATAAAAATTTAAATCATGTTTCATTTTTCAGTGGACCATCAAAAATTTTGCACGGATCACCAGTGGTCCACCACTGCTCTATACCATTAAGTATTCTATCATCTTGGAAATGCAGTGCTCAGGATATTTAATCATTATTTATCTGAGAATGTTCTGAACAAAATGGTACATTGATAAATATTTTGACTTTGCTAATGCAATTGAATAATTCAACAAGATTTTAAATTAAAAGTAATTTAATGAAGTGAACCAACAGAAGTCAGTAAGAAAAGAGTAGACTTGATCAGCATGTCAACTTCAAAGCACAAAATTAGCCAGAAAAATAAGGGAAATAACTATTGTAAATTGATAGCAAATGTCTGCCTAGAAACACTGTTTGTAAAGTAAAGAAAGCAAACCTTTGCTCCTTTAGATACTTCACACATATTATGTTCAGATTATAAATGGAATAACTTTTTCACCGAATGCTTAGATCCAGCCTAACCCAGCTGTAGCTTTCACAGTAATCACAAAAGTATGAATTCTTGAAAGGTCTCACTTCATTCAGATAATGCTGCTACTCTTTAGGTAAATAAGCGCTCAGTAAACCTGGGGAGTGGTGAATAAAGGGAGGTTTGATATAAAGATCGGTTTTTCTTTTGTGTGTTTATATGTAAATAGGTATATGTAGACATATATGTGTCTGTGTATGCTATATATATATATATATATATATATATATATATATGTGTGTGTGTGTGTGTTTTAGGGGATGCTATATTTATTGATAAAAATACTGAATAGAAGAGGTAGAGTATATGTAGATACAAAATGTATAAATGGACACTGAGGTCAAAACTGAGTGATAAAAATCTGCTTAATACATGAAATAGATGCACCCACTGGTGTTGGCCAAAGTGGCCACTTCTTTATATATATATATATATATATATATATATATATATATACTAACTGTATAACCCAACATTGCTTGGGATTTTTTAATGGTTATGTTGAAATGTTAAGGTCAAGTGCTTGTCCAAAAAGCTCCAGCATGAGGTTGCTGTGATGCGTAAGTTAAAAAAAAAAAGCAAAATAAGTATTAGTTTTTGTTTTGTTTTAAAAGTATTAGTTTTTTGGTTTTAAAAAGGGATTCATGCTTGGTCAATTTTGCCAATAAACGGGAATTATGTATGTACAATTGGAAGAACAGGGGTGGGTGTTACAAGAGCCTGTAATGTGATGCGATGACATTGTGACACAGAAGCAGTGGATGCGTTGTCCCTGCAACTTTGGAGGGGTTGGCACATGATTGGTAGAAGTTACAAAAAAGACCTGATTTTTGTTGGAATGCAACTAAGTATTTCAGAGAAATAAATGATCACAAAAAGCAACATTTTCCATTAATTTTTGTCATGCGCTGTGTGTCAACTGACATTTTTGGTTGCATATCAAGGCATCAGACCTTGATCTACCAGTGACTCAATTTTGGTTGAGTTTGAGTGAAAAAAAAAGTGAAAAAAAGACCACCCAAAATTATGTTTGTCATTGATTTTTGATGAACCCTGTATATGGATTCAAAAAACTTTTGTGCGCATCAAAGGTTTGGACCTAGATCTACAAGTTATCCAATTTTGGTTGAATTCGCATAAGGCAACTCAGAGGAGAAGAGCTCCTAAATTTTAAGTTTTTTCAGTGATTTCTGTCATACCCTGTAAATCAATTTGAAAATTTTTTTGTGTACATCAAATTTTCATATCATGATCAACAAGTGACCCAACTTTGGTTGAAATCCAACCCAGAGTTTCAGAGGAGTAGGGTTCCTGAGAATGAAAACACACAGACAGACATATCCATTTTTATAAATATAGATTTATATATAGTGAGAGAAATAGAGAGAGGTACATGTATACATATTCTAACATCAAACTTAATTATTTCTTTAGTCATTCCATACCATGCAAGGCAGTAAAGAGACAAGGAGTTCTTTTTCTTTTTCTATGTGCCCTGTCTTTTCAGGACATAGGCGATCATGACTTTCCACATCTCCCTGTCCCTGGTCACTCTTAGCACACCTTCTCCTGTTACACCATGCAACTCTTCTTCCATCATCCACCTGATCAGGTCCTTCAAATATGTTATCCGCTGTTTTCCTTCCATCTCTTTTTCCCTCTACCTGGCCTGATAGTGCCAGGTTCTCCAAGCCCACCTTCCTCATTGCATGTCCCAGGAACTTCAGTTGTCTCTTTTTGATGCTCAGTATTAATTTCCTTTTCATCTCCATCCTTTCCAAAATTTTATCATTGCTCACATGCTCGATCCATGATATTTGCAGCATCCTTCTGTGGAACCACATTTCAGTTGCTTCAAGTTTTTCCTTCATCTTTGATGATACTGTCCAGCATTCAATGCTATATTGAAGAACTGACATCACATAGCAATCCAGTACTCTCCTCTTTGTTTCTAACAAAATTGTCCTGTTTTTTAATACTCTACTCAGCTTCTGGAATGCATCCTTGTGCTTTTGGATCTCAGGAATATAAATGTATAGAAACTGCTGTGACCAAAAAGTGAGGGCTCAGTTTATATATTGATTGTAATATGGAATTGATTCCCCACTTTATATCCAGTATATTTCTGTAGACCCACTTTTCAGCTGCTTCAAGTTCTTCCTTTATCTTCAATGATATTGTCCAGCATTCACTGCCATATTGAAGAACTGACATCACATAGCAATCCAGTACTCTCCTCTTTATTTCTAACAAAATTGTCCTGTTTCTTAATACTTTACTCAACTTCTGGAATGCATCCTTGTGCTTTTGGATCTCAGGAATATAAATGTAGAGAAACTGCTGTGACCAAAAAGTGAGGGCTCAGTTTATATATTGATTGTAATATGGAATTGATTCCCCACTTTATATCCAGTATATTTCTGTAGACCCACATTTCAGTTGCTTCAAGTTCTTCCTTTATCTTCAATGATATTGTCTAGCATTCACTGCCATATTGAAGAACTGACATCACATAGCAATCCAGTACTCTCCTCTTTATTTCTAACAAAATTGTCCTGTTTCTTAATACTTTACTCAACTTCTGGAATGCATCCTTGTGTTTTTGGATCTCAGGAATATAAATGTAGAGAAACTGCTGTGACCAAAAAGTGAGGGCTCAGTTTATATATTGATTGTAATATGGAATTGATTCCCCACTTTATATCCAGTATATTTCTGTAGACCCACATTTCAGTTGCTTCAAGTTCTTCCTTTATCTTCAATGATATTGTCCAGCATTCACTGCCATATTGAAGAACTGACATCACATAGCAATCTAATACTCTCTTCTTTGTTTCTAGCAAAAAGGGGTTATTGAGTATGAAAGATTAATCTAAATAAACTTAGTGAACAGAGTTTGTCTTTGATTTGTTACATGTCGGTATAATGGATTACAATGCAAAATGTGGTTCTTCTAATGGGTCGCAATAAAAAAAAAGTTTCAAAAACGCAGTTCTAGAAGGATAAGTTTACAATGAATTCACATAGCAAATAGCAAATTGAAAGCCTTCTTAAAATTTAAAAAAATTATTGAAAAAGAATTGACATTTGTGATCTGGGGTCCTTATTTTATAGTAATTAGAAAAAAAAATTCTGAGCTGCATTTCTGTAGAAGGTATGTCGTTGTAACTGTCATGTTGTAGGATACTTTGTTTATTAAAAGATTAACTTGTATTTTTGAGTTGATGGTGAACAAATCTAAAAGATGGGTGTTACCCTATCAGATGTTTGGATAGGGGCACAATTTCGCTGCCTGCCATAGTCACTATTTTCTATTCAGATGCCTTTGTATATTTGATATGTACAAGTTCGTAAAGAGTAAGATTTGAGGATACAATGTTTTAGCAACTAAAACAGTAATTCAATGAATATCAACACAAGCATAACATTTAGAAAATGACCTATTCCTGTAATTCATCTCATTCTCAGCCCAGAAAGTTAAAAGCTGTATATTTATTCACAGTGAAAGCTTATCTGTATAAAAAAATAAACAAACTTAGGCAGAAGAGAGCTCATCACTTTTGTTCTCACTAAAAATATTCTTGTATATGGATACTTCCATTTTCATAAACTTTTTATACATTGGCATCTTTTGAAAGATATACGTAGAATTCATTGAAAAGTAAGGGTAGCATTCATTAAAATACATTGAAAAAAAATGTGAAATTCATTGAAAAGTAAGGGTAGAATTCATAAGAATACATTGAAAAATAAGTATGAAATTTATTGAAAAGTAAGGGTAGAATTCATTAGAACACACTGAAAAATTAAGTATGATATTGTTTCTAACAATAAGGAAAAAAACATTGATTTAAGGACTGAAGTTTGACCTCAAAGTTCTCTAAAGTTTAGCCCACAATTAGTATATTGTGCAATGAAAACCAAAAAATAGTGATACTAGTTGTAAATTAAGATTTAAAGATTGTATAGCGCTATTATATACATAAAGTAAATGCACAGCTGATGCCTGAACTACAGAAATAATTGAAAATCAGTAAAAAAAGATTGTTAGTGTTCAGGAATAAGATAAGATCTAATGATGAAAATAGGGCTATTATGTGCATAATGTAAATGCATTACTAATGGCTTTGTGATTGAAATGCATAAAAAATAAAAAAAGGGATTATCACTGGTCATGAAATGGTATAAGAACACCAGCCAGATAGAATTAGACACTATTACATGTATAGTATTAACTTCTTTTTTTTTTTTTTTTTTACTTATGTTCACCTTTTGCAAAGCCCGAGAGCCACTCAAAGTAGATAGTTACTGAATGCATTTACTGTATGGATAGTAAAAGAAAGAATTTATGAGGCTATGTGAGGAAGATAACAACTAATTTTAGGCTTGAAAAGGTTAAGATTATAATGGTCAGAAAAAGTAGGTTCGTTAGAAGAACTTCTCAATAATGGAATACAAAGGAAATGAGTATAGTGGGTCTTAGCTTTTTTTTTTTTTTTTTAATCATTTCACCCCGAGCAAGGCAGAAACGCCACTGATGTGCAGGGGGTTACATAAATGTAAAAAGATAAATTAGAAAAGAGTGAAGAGTACAAACTAGTTAGAAAGGAACAATAGAAAGCAGGTGCGATGACAGATACAAGGGAAGGTTATACAGGGGTGGGGAGAGAGCTAGAGTCCAGTGGTTAGTAGATGAGTATTGACTTTGCATTTAAATTTCTGGAGGTTGTAGCCATCAGGAAAGCAAGAATACAGGAGCGAGTTCCACAGGCGGGAAGTGCGAGAGAAGAAGCTGCAGGAGTAGAATTGTCATCTGCATTTGGCTAACCTGACTGTGAATGGGTGGGACCCAGTTGCCAGTCTGGTTACACGAGTAAATACCTGTTGAGGAGGCATCAGTGACTTAAGCTCGTCCGAGCAGAAGCCATGAAAGTATTTATAGAACAGACAAAGGGAGGCCACATTTTGACGATGGGGAAGTGGCTGCAGTCGAGTCGCCAGATCAGTACCTATCACATTACAGACTCTCCTTTGGAGCTTGTCAAGAACACTGAGGAGAACAGCAGGGGCACCTGAGCTGTGGGAGTTAGAGTTGGTGAAACGAAGGATTGTATTTCATCTGAACATTTTTAATTGAAATCGTGATAGAGTAGCAAGAAGCTTGCAATATTTTATCTGTGGGGAATAGGTTGTAGAGTAAAAAATAATTCATCATCCACAAGGCTTCGTAGATACTTCTGAACTCTATCAAGACTAGAAAGGAAAGGTAGCACCAGCTTAGATATGGCAGCAATATTCCATTTTCAGCCAAATGTAGATCTTGTAATAGTAGAGCATAGCAGAAGGAGTCAGGTACTTACTGGAGTTGTACAGGAAGCTGATCATTTTTCCAGTATCATCAGCAACGGATTGTATAAATGAGATGTGGGGGTGAGCCTCAGTCTCAATAGGCATTCAATGCAAAAGGACTCCTTCAAAGAATACCCATTCCCTGCAATAGGTGAAAACTTAAAGTCTGTTCATTGATAATGGCATGTTTTTGAGTTACTGAATTTGTCCAAACAGTTTCTTCTCCCTATTGATGGTTCTGAGCATGACGGTAAACTGCATCTGGCAGCAAGGCCTCTGACTGGGAGGTTGTGAGGAGCATGGAATCACCTCTTAATTGCTGTTGTTCCCAGGTCCACCCTGACCCGGAGTGGTAGCACCTGTTAGGGTCCCAGATATGGGCAAATAGTTAACCTTTAAACTGGGGTCAAAACACTATGAAAGTATAAAAATATACTTTTATAGAAATATATACATGAAAATAGACTTTTGTAGAAAAATATACATTTTTGAAGGAAAAATATTACCAGCAATACATTTTTGAAGAAAAAATTATTACCATAACACATTTTTTAAGGAAAAAATTATTCTCAGCAAAACATCTTTTAATACAAAACTAGAAGACATTTTCAGTTTTCTAAAATTAAAAAGAGTAAAAACAAAAAATTTTCATTAAAATCTGACTAAATAAACCTTCTCACTATAATCAAACATTAAAAAAAAATAGCTTAAAACCTTACCTTTTTGGCATTAAATAACCCACAGAGGTTGATATGCCATTAAACAAAACTCAATTACTCTCCCCATTAAGCTGTTAGAGCTAGATCAGAGGAGAAATCATTTGCCAGGCTCTGGTCATCTGGAATTTTGGAGGTTCATTCATATAGTGGTGTATCATCTGCATAGATATTCACAATAGATTGGTATATGCTCTTAGGTAGATCATCAATGTAAAGCAGGAAGAGGGTTGAAATGAGTTTTAGAGGATCTTACAGGCTTAGGATGTGCATTGTGGTGCAGTGGATATCGACTCAGAAAGACAAATCTGGGAGCCGATTTCAAATTCCAGTTGAATTCCTTGCATTCACTTACACGTAAATACCCTTGATAAAGGTATTAATCTATCTCTACCCTCCAGTTATGGGTTAAATAATAGGACAGATTAGGCTCTATAGTTTTGGCTTGCAACCAGTCTACCGCAGAAAGCAATGACAACCTGCTGTGGGATAATCATCTGCCGCATCAGTCATGTCTCTTTCTAGATATAATTGCCCAAAGCGTGTGTCACGTATGGCACTTGACTGACAGGCTTAAGAGGACTGGCCATTAACAACTACCTTCATGGACATGTTTGGAGGGACTCAATAATTGAGAAGACTCTTTCAGTGATTCTATAACTGGAGAGCTTGTGTAACAACTCCCCACATCACACCTTGTCAAAGGCCTTTGATAAATCAAATGCAATTGTCCTTGTAATGTGTTTATTGTCTAATGTTTTACTGATTATGTGAGTAATGACAGGATAACAGTAGTTGATTAAGCTGATCAAAACCAATATTGAGGTTGTCTCTGTTGAGGTTGAACAATAACCCTATTGTTCATTATAGGCTTAAAGTGTTTGCTGTTGACACTTAGGACAATAATGGACTATTACTGAGATGAATGCTCACCCACATTCCTGAAAATAGGGCATATACTTGACACCTACCACAGACTTGGGAAAGATTTCTCCTTCAGACAATTTTGCTACGATTGGAGTAACTCAGTGCCAATATTCTTAAGGACAGATACTAGGATTTTATAAGGACTGGTAACCTTTCTGGGAATCAAAGTCTTTGATAGATCTTGAAATTTCCTTTGATAGAAATATTACTAAGTTTTTACTCTATGAAAATGGGGAAGTTGTCTAATGTGGAGCAACAAGAAAGGATTGTTGCAAAGATCTTTGTCTTATCAGACAAGGATGAGATAATATCAAGACTATTTATGATAGTAGGTGCGAATGATTTGACTCTATTGAGAATTTGGGTGGATATTTTCTAAAATTCTCGTTATCCAAGTCGTTTTCTTTTGATCTTGGCTTTCAGTGTTTGCATAATTTGTACTATGCATTTTCAAGGACCCTTTTGTCATGATTTTGGGAGGTTCAGAATGCAACAAGGGTCCTACTCCTTTGTTAACTCTAATAGATATTATAGTTATTTAGATTTAAAAAAAAAAGAGTCAGCTCAGATGCTTTTTTAATTCAAGTCAGTATGAAATTTCATTACATGGGATTGAGCTAAACAATTTAAATTCCCATAAGTTATATTGAGGTTTATAAATATGGCATTTTTTTTTTACTGTAGTCTCTGCAAATAATTTAAATTCTTAGCTGCACAATAAACAAATGAATCACTAATACTGCTGATGTATTAATTTTAACAAAAATTTTATTTAATATTACCAGCAGATGTGAAGGCTTCTCAGACAATACAACTTAAATTAATAGGCAAGCTATCAAACTATTTTATCTACTTTTAATAACATAACATTGCTGAAATAAACGTTAACCGTGTGTCATTCCAACTGCTTAAATTTGTATATTATAGAAAAAATATTGAAGAGTCATGTAAAATTGTTGCTCTTTCCAAGATGGCTACCATGACCCTCACTCTGCTTATGTGGTATCTTTGAATCATAATTTGGCATTAAGTACATAAGGATTTATAAATTGGCCATATACTGCATTCTTAATGGAGGATTGTCTAATCAAATGCCAAATTTTACATTTGAATTTGTTTCTGATTGGGGAATATTGCTCTTGAAGAGAGATTTTTAAAAAAATATTGTTATTACTCATCAATACAAGTGAAAATGGTTTACATAACTGACAATTTTATAAAGCTTATGTTTAAAAATACATGTCCATTTTTTATAGTTGCAATGTTTTCTTTTCCAATACGTCTTTCTGTGTGTTTTGCTATCATATAGACACATAAAAAATAATAGCAAGTCACACTTAATTACCAAAATGCTGTTACAAGACTTTGGAGATAAAAACCCAGTTAGTTGGATACTTTCTTTTTTTTTTTTTTGTAATATTTCAGCAAGAAATGTTAAGAAAAAAATGATTTTGTGCATTTATAAATATTTCATGTTATTGCAATATCTATCTCTATTATAGCAGAGAAAAACCTTGTATTGTTTATTACTTTCATCTTCAATAGGATAGGATGTGCATTGAAGTGCAGTGGATATCGACTCAGGACAACAAATCGGGGAGCCAAGTTCGAATTCCAGGTTAAATTTCTAGTATTCATTTATGCACAAATACCCTTGGGAAAGAGGAAAACAGTAATCTACCTTGTTTATCTCATAGGACAAAATGAAGATAAGATCGAGGAAGTCAGTGAGCCATCTACCTGATGAGCATGTGTGAATGGATTGTACAACAGATGCAGGAGGCTTAACAAAGGGAGAAACACTGCTAAGAGCCACAAGTTTGAGTCATATATTTTCCTAGCAATATTTCTCAATTATTCAGGCCAGTAGATGTAAATAAATTCTTCTTCTTCTTGTGTAGATATACTAAACTATCACCCGGTTCACACTCCACCCACGTCTATTGAACGGGTGAAGATGCTCATCCCTTTTTTCCTGTTTAGGATGTGGTTTCCGGCTTTCTCTTTTCCAATCTTTTCACTCTTACATAGCCCCCTGCACATCAGTAGTGTTACCACCTTGCTCCAGGTGATACGATTAAAAAAAAAAAATAAATAAATAATGTCTCGTGTCCCTTCAGGACATAGGTGATCATGGATTTCCACTTGGCTCTGTCTCTTGTTACTCTCAATATTTTTCTTCTTGGTATCTCTTGCAAACCCCACTCTGCCATCTATTTGCTTGGACCTATCAAGAATGTCTTGCACTGCTTTCCCCTGTCTCTCTATTAATCTATCTGTTCTGTAAGTATTAAATTCTTCAGGCCTTCCTTCTTCATTACATTCCCAGGAACCTTATCTGTCTCTTTCAAATGTTAAGTTTGAGTTTTCTTCTCGTTTGTGTCCTCTCCAACACCTCATCGTTGCACACGTGCTCCGTCCATGATATCCTCAGCATCCTTCTATAAAACCACATTTCTGCTGCCTCAAACCTCTCTTTCATCCTTGATGATATCGTCTAATATTCACTTCTGTATAGAAAGACTGATATCACATCATAATTCAGCCCTCTTTTCTTTGTTTTCAATGAGATTTTCCTGTCTCTCAGTACTCTGGTTAGCTTTTTAAATGCATCCTTGGCCATGTCAATGTGTCTTTGAATCTCAGTGTCACACATTCCATCCTCTGTCAGAACACTTCCCAGGTGTTTATATTTTTTTACTTGTTTTATTTTAGTTTCTCAGACATGTAGTTGGCATTTTGGGGTCTTCTTTTTGCTGATGACCATCCATTCAGTTCTCTTGAGGTTTATGCTCAGTCCTTTCTTCTCGCTTTCTTTCGCTACCTTCTGTAGGAGGTCCTGCATTTTCCTTTCCCTGTCTGCTATCAGCAGAACTGTTTAATTATATAAAACAGAGTATCTACACAAATATTAGTATCCATTAAAAATAAGGTTTAAATAAATAAATTAAAAATATGTTGGTGTTAATCCATTTCATAACAAATTTCATAAATAAATTGTCTTTGTTTACATTAGGATACAAAAACAGAGCAGATATAAATTCTTGAAAAAAAAAATCAGGAAAATGTGTGTTTAAAAGCATTATTTCAAGCTTTGTTCGACTGTAAGACCTTTGTGGTCAAGCAGTCAAGATAAATCAGATCAATTGATGGTTTCAACTAAGGGATGTAGATTTGAATCCTGTCGAAGGATGTATATTTTCCTAACCAGATTTTTTTATTATTCCAGCCAGAAGACATAAATAAATCTACTGTTTAATTATAAAAACAGATTATCTACTCAAGTGTGAGTATTCATTAAAAATAATGTTCAAACAAATAAATTTAAAAATGTCAGAGTTAATACATTTTGTATAATTTTGTGTGTATATATATATATATATATGTATATAATTGCTGATTGAACTGTTTGGACACATTTATTGCATTTCCTCCAACTACTACTTCTTAGTTTGTTAAATAACCAGAAATTCATCTTATATTTACAAAAACAAATCATTTTCACCATTTATTTTAACATATCACCTGAAGAGGAACAGTTTTGTTCTGAAACATGAAAATTTTGTGTAGTGATATTATGCTTTTGTAAACCATTGTAATAACAAAATTACAATATATATATATATATATATATATATATATATATATATATATTTTAATTCAGATACTTCAATCCAAGGGAAAAAAGCAGGAAGGTAAATTCCAAAAAACCCGATCCTAATTAATATTAAAAATTTATTTTAATATTAAAAAATGATACAGGAAGAGAGCTCCATGTAATAAAATATTACAGAGCAAATATATATATTAAAAAGGATTAATTCAAAGATGTTGAATAGCCATTTCGATATGAAGATCCCCACGGGGGACGACACATCACCTCAGCAACAGAAAAAACCTTTCAGAAACTGGAGAAAAATTAGTCTACTTTTCCTTTTTAAATAGATTGCAAAGAAATTAAAAAATAAATAATAAAATAAAATAAAAAAATAAAAATAAAAATAAAGGGAAAGAAAAAGAAAAAGAAAACGAAAAAGAAAAAGATAGAATAAAATCAAATAAATAAGAAAAGAAAAAAATTGACATCGTCTGGGTTCGCAAGAATGTAACTAAAAAAGGAAGAATGTAACTAAAAATTAACAAACAGACGCGTTAAATCGACGTCAGTTTAGGCAACACGGAAAAAGGTGGTAAGAGAGATAAAAGAAGGAAGGGAGGGTAAAAGAAAGAAACTAAAGAAAAAAATTTTTTTAAATATTACAGACGCTGGACAAATTCAAAAACCTAATTTCCCCAAAACGTTGAAGTATTAGAAAAAAACCTTTACTTAAAAAGGCATAATTATTAATAAAAGGGAATAAAAAGATATAGGATTTAAAATAAAATTATTTTTAAAAAAATTAGGTCATTTGAAATTAGACTAAATAAAGACAACACTAGGTAAAAAAAAAAAAAAAAAAAAAATTACAATTATTATATACATACCTATAGAAGTACACACATACATACATATATATACACACACACAATTCTACGAATAAGAATACATATATACACATACACACACATACATTCAATTTATTACACACTATTATACATATATATATATATAAATATATACACACATATACATTATTACACACTTATATACATATACATGCGCATACACACATATATATGTGTGTACACACCTATATACAAAAAATTCATATACACATAAATTACATGTGTACACACACATGCACACACACACACACACATATATACATATATACCTATATACACATACATACACATATTCCATATGCACTCACACACATACATATTAATGAATATTATGAAAAGGAGCATTTAAATAGCTAAAAAAATTTTTTTTCCAAAATTACATATAGCCCACATACATAAATACATATACATACATATATATAAAAAAGTACATCCACACACAAACATACACATAAAAAAAAAATAAAAATAAAAAAATAAAAAAAAATTAAATTTAAAATTAAAATTAAAAATTTTTTTAAATATTAAAAAATTATAGAAAAAATTTAGAATTTAAAAATAAAAATTTGAAATTAGAAGTTAAAATCCGCCCTATGGCGGCACTTGTTTATAAATTCCCTTCTAAAGTTCAAAAGTAAGTCCTGATGAGGATACTTCAAAATCAGAATCTTCTCCAATAAACACAGACGACACCTATCACGAAAACCCTTAGGGGTACAAGCTGAGCCTATTAATTTCCAGCTGATTATAGGGTCCTGCCCTTCCTCCTTCATTTCCCAGAACCTACGTGATAGTGCCGTCTGGAATCTCTGTTTAGGGTTCGAAAACGAGTACCTGTGATTATAAAGCCTCTGTTTGAAAGAGCCCGCGGACATGCCAATATAGGTCCGGTAATTGTCCTTGTTATTAGATGGAGAAATGCGGGCTTCATAAATTACATGGGTGGATTTACATTTGCCTTGCACCGGGCAGGCATCCACCGAATAACAATTGCATTTGTCGACAATTCCGGATTTAGCTTCCGTATTATTTAGTTTCATTAAAATTTGTTTATTGTGGGAATTAATTATATTATCTATATTTGAGGTGCAAGAATAACTAATTTTTAGGGTGAATCTATTAAAAATTTTATTTAAGGGATTGTTATTATTATTAAAATGTTTATCGATTAATTTGAGAAAATACCTACCAATATTTATATTAGTTAGCTTACAATAAGGAGGGTTAAACCAAATTATCTTCCTTTTTCTACATTTTCGGGTGTTTTTAGTTTTTGATGATTCTGGGTTTATAGCAGGCTTATCATATTTTAACTTATTAACAAAACCGCTTTTCTGAAGGGCCTTATCGTAAATTTCTTTGCTTGCGTTGAAAATTCTTATATTGGAAGATAATTGGTTAACCCTATTATTTACTATCTTGGGTATTTGTCTTATAATATTCTTGGGGTGGTTGGATAAACTATTTATATAGGTGGGAGAACTATTTTCTTTAAGAAAGGGTTGGTAGGAACCATCATTTAAGTTAAGGGTGATGTCTAGATAGTTTACAATTTTGAGATTGGAAGTAACCTCAACCTTAAAACCAAGAAAATTAAGGGCTCTGATAATTTTCTTATGTATTCTATTAGTGTAAGGCCCATTGGAATTGGGAATAAAAATTTTTTTAGCTATTTAAATGCTCCTTTTCATAATATTCATTAATATGTATGTGTGTGAGTGCATATGGAATATGTGTATGTATGTGTATATAGGTATATATATGTGTGTGTGTGTGTGTGTGTGTGTGTGTGTGTGTGTGTGTGCATGTGTGTGTACACATGTAATTTATGTGTATATGAATTTTTTGTATATAGGTGTGTACACACATATATATGTGTGTATGCGCATGTATATGTATATAAGTGTGTAATAATGTATATGTGTGTATATATTTATATATATATGTATAATAGTGTGTAATAAATTGAATGTATGTGTGTGTATGTGTATATATGTATTCTTATTCGTAGAATTGTGTGTGTGTATATATATGTCTGTATGTGTGTACTTCTATAGGTATGTATATAATAATTGTAATTTTTTTTTTTTTTTTTTTTTTTTTTACCTAGTGTTGTCTTTATTTAGTCTAATTTCAAATGACCTAATTTTTTTAAAAATAATTTTATTTTAAATCCTATATCTTTTTATTCCCTTTTATTAATAATTATGCCTTTTTAAGTAAAGGCCTTTTTCTAATACTTCAACGTTTTGGGGAAATTAGGTTTTTGAATTTGTCCAGCGTCTGTAATATTTAAAAAAATTTTTTTCTTTAGTTTCTTTCTTTTACCCTCCCTTCCTTCTTTTATCTCTCTTACCACCTTTTTTCCGTGTTGCCTAAACTGACGTCGATTTAACGCGTCTGTTTGTTAATTTTTAGTTACATTCTTCCTTTTTTTTGCGAACCCAGACGATGTCAATTTTTTTTCTTTTCTTATTTATTTGATTTTATTCTATCTTTTTCTTTTTCTTTTTCGTTTTCTTTTTCTTTTTCTTTCCCTTTATTTTTATTTTTATTTTTTTATTTTATTTTATTTTATTATTTATTTTTTAATTTCTTTGCAATCTATTTAAAAAGGAAAAGTAGACTAATTTTTCTCCAGTTTCTGAAAGGTTTTTTCTGTTGCTGAGGTGATGTGTCGTCCCCCGTGGGGATCTTCATATCGAAATGGCTATTCAACATCTTTGAATTAATCCTTTTTAATATATATATATATATATATATATATATATATATATCCAAACGAATAAGGAACGAAGAAAATTTTAACAATGTTCAAACATTAATTTAAAACAGTGCTTGATATAGAAATAGAGCTATGAATATTTATTATAAATTATACTTTAGAACATATTTGAATTACAATCTACTACAAAGTTTACATTTTTTTCAACATTGAAAGGACAATGTCTCGTCAGGTAGTAAACGCTATTTTTGAAAAGAGATGGAAAATTCACTTCCTTATATTGGTAAAATTTTTGTGTGCGAGGTAAAGGGGGTAGGGAAAATGAGAAACCAGAATAGGGAATCAAAAAAAGGACAAAGAGGAAGTAAAAAACATAAAGAGGAAAACGGGAGAGAAAGAGAAAAAACTAGAGACATGATGAAAGACTCAAAGAAAGGCACTAGGTTTAAAGTGGGAAGTAAAATATAATCAGATACAACCTTTGATGAACCGGCGTCTGAGCTTAACAAAAAGAAAGAACTCAGAAAATGCATAGAGTGGGGAAGAAAATGAAAGAAAATGGGCGAAGAAGAGAGAGGTGTGGGAGACAGCATTATCGGTGAAGGGGTAGTGGATAAGAATATTTGTTTTAGTGTAGTATAAAACTACAAACTTTTGGCATTCTTTGAAATATATATATATATATATATATGGTCAAAGAAATGTAATATGTGTCTTCTTGTTAAACGTTGTACAGTATAACCCGGATATAAGATAAATCCGGATATAAGAGAAACCCAAATATAAGAGACATTTCCTCTGGTCCCAAATTAGAGCATGTGGTAACGGATATAAAATAGACCAAACCCGGATATAAGAGAAACCTGGATATAAGTGAACTTTTATCCAGTCCTGACAACTCTCTTATATCAGGGTCACACTGCATAATTTTATGAATTTGGGGAGATCAAGAACACAGTTTCTTAAAGGACATGTGAACTTGTAAATAATATTGGTTTTCTGTTATTTAGATCTTGCAGGTGAATCATTATTTTTGACAATGAGGTCAGCAGTTTTAAATATTAATAGCAACACCAAACATACAGAACAAAACAATCACATTAAAATTTTCAACAAAAATCAAACATATAGTAACTCTAAGCAAGATGCTTCATTATAAAAAATATAAAAAAAATAAATAAAAACACGAAACACATTATAAAAAATTAAAAAAGTAAATAAAAAAATACACAAGTCCAGGTGAAAAAGCAAGAAAATTAAATATCTATTACTGAAAATTTAAAACCTCTAACCTTATTGTCAAAAAATAATAATTCACCTGCAAGAACCAATATTATTTACAAATTTACATGTCCTTTAAGGAATTGTGTTTCTGATCAATCCAATTTCATAAATAATTACATTGGATATACTACAACATTAGAGAGAGAGAAAGAGAGAATATGGTGTAGACATAGGAATCAACACTGCATGGTCACTATCATTTTTGCACTTCAGTGCAATTTTCAGACCAAGACTGAAACTTGCATAAAAATGTGAAACTGACTGTCATGTTGCAATGTTGATTTCTATGTCCATACTGTCTCCACCTCCATGGATGCTTTATAAAAGGTTTTTAATACTAAGCCTAAAAGTTATAATTTTTAAATAATATCTATAGCTAATATTTATATGTGCATTCATGTAAGAAAGAGAGATAGATATACAGAATATTTACCATTCAGCAATGATTAACAAGCTCAGCCATGAATCACTGCACTAATGTCATGTGTTTGTTCTCTATGAGTGACTGATGATTGCGAACTTGTGCAAGACAAAACTATCCATACACACATGTATAGAAAAAAACTGTTATGATGAAATAATTTTCCCTTGTAATGAATTTTGCTGAAAAGGGATCATTTTTGACTCAGATGTTAAAATATTCAAAAAACAATAATTAAATTAAAGAAAATTTGTTTCATGTTTCAGTTTTGTTTGGTCGAATGTACATGAAAGAAAATAGTGGATCATATAAATTATGTGTTTTAAAATCTGGCAAGTTTGCGAAACTGTATTTGCATCCTATTTTTGAATTTTGGTAAATGAATAAAAGCTTGTTTTAGGTATTTGTTTACTGATATCATGTCTCTGTAGTTATCATAAAGCTTGCTGAATTGGTTTCTGAAACAAAGAACTGATAATTTATTCCTTTTATTTTTATCATACCATTGGTTTTTTATCAGTTCTTGGCCTTCATTTAGAATTTACCAAACTTCTCAGAATCTGTTAGTCTCATGCTCACATTTGCCTTTGTTCTGCTTCTTACTATTCCCTAAAAAAAAATGAACCATTTCTCTGAAGATTAGTAAAATCATTAACCATCTGTTTTTTTTCCTATTCATCAAAAATATTTTTAAATCATCAAAATAATTTTATTTTGTTTTTTTTTTAATATATGGAATAAAATTTATTCTGCATACTTCCAGAAAGTTTTCATTGATCATTTTTAATACAGCTTTTCTTATTAATATGTACTTCAGGTGTTTATCTCCAAGCTTTAGAATTTGATACTACTTCCTTTATGTGCCATAGACCTGAGTGATCATGGCTCTCCACAATTTCCCCACTTTAGCAGCACTCAGTAATGTTTGTTTTCATACTATCCCCCCACTGTTTATGTGTTACCATTCATTTACACAAGCTCATTAGGTATGATACTTGCTGTTTCCTTCTTGATTTCAATGTCCTGTGAGTGTCAAATTCTCCAAGTCACCATTGTCTCAGAAATTATAATTGTCGCTTTCTGAACCTAAGCAAGAGTGTCCTTTTTATTTTCATTTTCCTTTAAAACCACTTTCTTGTATTTATCTTTTTCATCACTTTATTTAAAACATACCACTCTGAAGAGAAGCACAGGACTGAGTGTTAAAGTCTTTTGTTAAATATATCAATGTAAACATTGGAGAGCAGTTACTCATGGGAAAACAGTGTTCAAGTGAAATTTACTTCTCACTGATTGAATACAGAGGAATGTGAGTGGCATGGCATGTCCAGGCAATTAAAGCTTGAATTAGCAAAACCAAAGAACGTAGTTCATCTGAGCACTTTCTGTGGAAGTACTGATAGAGGAAAGAGAGGTTTACCACATCCTCTAGATATGGAAATCTTGGTTACTAAATTAAGATCTAAGTCTTTCTCAGCTCTGATGCACATTAGAAAATACTTGAATTATTCATTTGTCCTTTTTTTTTTACAAAGACATCAGTACATCTTCATCCACCTAACAGACATTGAATTATTTACCAGTATTTTTTTGACAAAGAAATCCGTTTCCTTTTCTTACAACAGTCAGATTTTAAAGTCATTTCAGATAATGGCTTTTCAGTAGGTCTCAATTTTATTTCTCAGAGTTTCTCTCATTTCTATCGGTTTGTATATAATAAACAATTTAACTAGCTTAATAAACATAAAGCTTTGTGCAAATTAATTGAAACAACTACTTAAGTTTCCTTTCTTTCACCATACAGTCAATTTTAGACCCACTCGAATGACAGGGTATAATTCATTTCTGTTATTTTCTCAGATTAGGACATTTGCAGTGGGGTACAGTAATATGAATCTATTTTCAGGTTGCATGATGAAATTTGTTTGGCCTGGGAAAATATTGCGTTGTCTGTGATTGCATGAGATTTTTATCACACCCAGACACTATTGTCTTGACTGTTGATCAGTTGTTCTACAGCCATTGTATGTGATGGACATTACTCCAAGGAAGCACATGAAAATTGTAATGCTGTACAAACACCCTGGCAAGCCTTAAAGAGAGATTGCGGATATTGTTGATGTCAGCCTTTCAACTGTCATCACGGCAAAGAAACAAACTGGATCCATAAGTCCAAAATATAAATGAAAATATGGTCGGAAGAGAAAAACACTACCAAGAGACAATGTATAAGTAATCAGGGAAAGTGTGAAAGGTTCTAAGAAGACATTATTCATTTTGTTTCAGTTAATTTGCACAAGGGTGTGTACATATGTATGGCTGATTGCTCATATTCAGAGTATGCCTATCTCCAAAATGTGACTAGCTAATCCCTGTTGCAGGCGCCTGCTTAAGCACATTTGTATTTATTCAGCATGCATAGAACCAACTTGGAGTTTAAACTGTAACTAAGAAGACCTTAGTTACAGTTTATGAAAGAGAGTGTATAATCTGGTACGATCAATAGTATAAACAAAACAAGTACACACGAATCCTCAGACACAAATACCTGCTATTTAATGCCAGCATGAACATTGATGATTTCCAAACAGTTCTATCTATCCAATTTCACTCACTTGAACCAAACTGTGGCCCTTCCCAATAGTACCACCTGCAGGGATAATCTCTCCACCTCGATAACATGAAATTATAATAAGAACAAAGATGAGGACATTAGTCTGACTATAATAAATTTTTATTCTGGAAATTTAGACATAAATAACTACACTAGCAAATAATATTTTTATGTTAAAATAACAAAGATCAGGATACTCGTTTGGAACAAGCATTATATAATAATGGAAGTTCTTGTAGAAGGCTGAAAAAGACGAATTATTGAATTTTTTAAAAATTAAATTAATTTACAGATAACATTGAAAATAACTGCATAATTTGTTAAATCCTTAATATTACTTTCCGTTCCGCTCATGAATCTTGAAATGTATTTTTTTCCCATTTATTATACACAATTTTTTTAGAATTAATTCATTTACAAGCTGCTGAATTTAAATTTGTTTAAATGACCTTGATGTGGTTTAAGCAACTGAAAAAAGCAAAAAGAAAAAAGTAAAATTAAGCAAAAAGAGTTACTAGATTACTAAATACATTATTTAATACTGTATTTCAAGAAGTCTCACAATTTTTATTTAGTTACATTGAAAGATCTCTTTTCCATTTATTAGTTATAAGCATAAAAAAAAAATTGAGCAACTTGTAGTTTTCAAAAATTAAGTCACACAAGTACTGAACAAAATCTTAATTTGCTTTTTTTTTTTTTTAATCGTATCACCCCAAGCAAGGCGGTAACGCCACTGATGTGCAGGGGGCTACGTAATAGTGAAAAGATTGGAAAAGATAAAGCCAGAAACCACATCCTAAACAGGGAACAAGGGATGAGCCTCTTAACCTGTTCAATAGACATGGGTGGAGTGTGAACCGGGTGATAGATACATCTATCTACTCCAATTAAAAGAAATTATTTAGTTTATGGCAAGGGTTCCTAAAATGGAGTACATGTACACCCAGGGGTACATTGACTGCAAGAGAAAAACCACTACTGTACAATACATGATATAATCTCCATTGCACATTGTACAATGTATTATTTTTCATTTACAAGTCAAAGCAAAATACAGAAGAAATCTCAAAACTGAGTGCAATCTTCATTATACTGTTGCTCAAATAAATGAGTTTGTTGCAAAAACAAAAAAAACAACACCCAGCTGATTAGTATTGCTTAGTTTTAATTATCGGTATATAGTTTTGGATGTGCATTGTGGTGCAGTGGATAACGGCTTAGAAAAAGAGAACAAAGAGCTGAGTTCAAATTCCAGTTAAATTTGTTGCATTCACTTATGCACGAATACCATTGGGAAAGTGATTAATCTATCTCTTCTCTTCAGCTATGGGTTAAATAGCAGGACAGATGCAGTTCTACTGCAGAAAGTAATGGCAACCTACTGTGAGAAAATCTTCTGCCCAATCAGCCATGTCTCTTTTGAGACATGATCACCCAAGCATGTATCATGTATGGCTCTTGACATAGTTTTGTGTATTTTTACATATTAATGATCTGTCAATCAGAAAATATATATGAAGGATCAAATTATTCTATAAATTATCTGTGTTTAATTAACTGACGTTGTGAGTAATTGACTCGACTCAAAAAAAACTTCATGATAAAATATCAAAATTACAATTTCAGTGTATTTCTTTTTCATCCTCAGTTTTTACAGGTACAGGAATCTATAAAAATACCAAAGGATACAGAAGAATAAAAAGATTGGGAACCCCAGGTTTATGGAATCATGTGCCAATACCCCATCCAATTTCTGTTTTTACAGATTTCACATAAATAAAACTTCTTTTATTATTATTCATTCAATCAACTGTTCTAACAAAGACACTGCCAGTTAGTATCAATTGTGCCAAGAAGATATCTCCCTTGCACTTTCAACAGGAAAAGTTGCTGATAAAAAATATATATAAATATGTTATGAGTCCCATAACCCATTGGAGTCATAAGAGTAACCCACATACTGCTCCCACCATAGACACAATTGTGTGTCTGAAAGAAAATAGAATGACAAAGACCATCCCTGTTCAGGTTGGTTTCAGATTTTAGCATCTACTAGACTTGTTTACACAAATCAAGAGAGCCTTGTCAGCCCTATTTAACCCAAAGCTGGGGAGAGAAATTATAGATACATCACCCATTCAGTTAGATTTCATACATGATACATGTTTGGGCAATCAAGTCTCTTTCAATTAACGACTGACTAGACAGAAGATTTTTCCGCAGTAGGTTGTCATTTCTTTTTGTAGTAGACTAGTTGCAAACCAAAGCTATAGAACCCAATCTATCCTGCTATTCAACCCATAGCTGGAAGGAGAAGAGGGAGTCATACCTTTCTCAAGGGTATTTTCACAGAAATGAATGCAACAAATTCAATTGGAATTCAAACACAGGTCTCTTATTTTTCATTCCAACCTGATATCTGTTCAGTCAGTTAGTTAAGTGCCATACATGAAACACGCTTGGGCGATCATGTCTCGAAAGAGACATGACTGACTGGGCAGAAGATTATCCTGCAGTAGGTTGCCATTGCTTTCTGCGGTAGACTGGTTGCCAGCCAAGGCTATAGAACCCAATCTGTCTTGTTATTTAACCCATAACTGGAAGGAAGAGACGGATTAATACCTGTTCCAAGGGTATTTGCGTGTAAGTGAATGCAATGAATTCGGCTGGAATTCAAACTCGGCTCCCCGATTTCTTGTTCGGAGCCAATATCCACTGCACCACATTGCACATCTGTTACACTACCAAATTTTTGGCAAGCAGGTTTTTCTACCGGCTTTCTCTTTTCCAATCTTTTCACTTTTCCGTATTTTTTTTTTTCAATTGGAGTAGATAGACTGAACTATCGCCCGGTTCACACTCCACCCATGTCTATTGAACAGGTGTAGAGGCTCATCCCTTGTTCCCTGTTTAGGATGTGGTTTCCAGCTTTCTCTTTTTCCAATCTTTTCACTTTTCTTTTCTTTTTTCTTTTTTTTTCAATTGGAGTAGATAGACTGAACTATCGCCTGGTTCACACTCCACCCATGTCTATTGAACAGGTGTAGAGGCTCATCCCTTGTTCCCTGTTTAGGATGTGGTTTCCGGCTTTCTCTTTTCCAATCTTTTCACTCTTATGTAGCCCCCTGCACACCAGTGTCCTTACCGCCTTGTCTGGGGTAATATGATTAAAAAAAAAAAAAACTAAACATTCTACCTTTATCCAACATATAAATTTTTAATTGTAACTCTAATAAAAACATTGATGGCATTCTGTGATATCCATAGTATAAGTGAATTTATTAAAATCATTTTATTTACCAAAATAGTTGTCTAATAGTACTTCGTAATAATAACTTAAACAAAAATAAGTGACATTATGTACTGTACTATCAAGAGTAACAGCAGATGTATTTATAAAATTGATTTATCAAAGTAAAGTGTAAGTATTTTTATATAGAAATTTTTAATTGTTACTCTAATGAAATCTTAAATGATATTATTTGAGGTTTCAAATATTCAAGATAGCAGTAAATATGTTAATAAATTTATTTTTATTTGTCAAAAAAAATGTCAGTAGTCTTATATATAAATTCTTAATGGTAACTCAAGAAAAAACACATGTTGCTATGTAAGGGTTCAAATATTCAAGGCAGCAGTTAATTATAAAGAAAAGAATTAGGTTTTTTTAAAAACAAAAATACATTTTGCCAAAAGAGAAGGAAATGAAAAAAAAAGAAAACACAGGCATGTTCAATATTTGTCTGTACTTTTGAGATGAGATAGTATATATATTATTTACGTTGTCTGGACTGTTGTCCTCATCTTTGTTGCCATGTTCATATTCACAACATTTCAGCCATTGTACACTCTAGCCTTCTTCACATGTTTAGAATTTCAAACCGAACCGTTGGCATGGCACATGGATTGAGAACAATATACCCCAGTAACCGAAATAAAGAGTCTGATTCAAAATTTCAAGCGTCTGAAGAAGACTTCAGTGTACAACAGTCGAAACATTGTGAATATGAATGTGGCAGTAAAGATGAGGACAACAGTCTGAACAATGTAAATGATGTCAGACATGTTCATTATTGAATTAATTTTATTTATTTATAAATTCTGCTGCAATTACTACTTGTATTTTTTATATGAGGCAAGAAAATCTTAGACAACCTCTTTGATTTTTTTTAATCATAAAAAAAAGAATTTTAGTCAGCAACATATTGAAAATGTGTTCACAAACTTGTCACCTGAAGCATCATACAACTCCCCCATGCTGTTGGCTGTTTTGATTTGTATTCTTGTGCCTCTGAATTGAATCTGTTTTCCAAAACAGTGCTTGAGAAGAGGAAGGAATCCTTATTATTTTATACCTTGTTCCCCCAGGATATATTTCCTCTTGGCAGTTTGAGGTCTTCCAGATCAGGTGCCCAATCTCTGTGTGTACGTGGCACTATACTGTTTTCCTTTTCTGATCTGTCTTTGTCCTTGAAATTTCCTTGCGGATCTTTTTAAAGACGATACAGTCTTTATTAACTCTTTTTATCCTGATACTTCCTCTTTGTTCATCTTGGAAAAATTTATTTCATCTTTTGCCAAAAAGAAGTGAACAATAATTTGAAAATGATACTTGCTCTTTCAATTTTATTAGATTAACACTTTCACTGCTGCATTGTTGCTTATACACGGAGATCTTTCCATGAGAGGGTGTTGAAAAGTTCTCAACTGAAAAGAACTTGTGATATTTGATCAGATTTTAGTAAATGGGTTGAGCCAAGCACATTTCAGCACTACCAACACAGATTTTGATTGAGAATAAAGGTTCAAGATTGCATAATGTTACCGACATATAAACAGACTTAATTCATCTATAGTTTTAACATGCTTAACACATGAGTTATTTCTGCAGACATTATTTTTGAGTCAACCACATGTATTTATTTACTCATCCTACTAGATTGGATTTAAGTCCCACCCTTTTACTGTTGAACTACTTAAATGTAACTGCCTCTTCTACTCTAATAGTTTCTTTTCTCACACTTCCTGTTTGTAGAACTCACACCCATTTGCATGCTTCCCTGATAGCTACAATTTCCAAAAGTTTAAATGCAACTTCAATTGCCATCTTTTATTTACTTGATTCCTCTCCATCTCTTATGTTTTTCTTCAACATCGCCTGTACATTTTTTTATTCTATCACTGTAGTCCCTTGCAGACCAGTGGCATTCATGCCTTGCTTGGGGTGTAAAAAAATAAAATACTCTAACATTTAAAATAAGCATCTATTGCTTTTATTACACATAGCATACACATATAAACAGGCTTAAGTTTTTTTTTTTTTACATTTAAAAATGTTCATCTATTGCTTTATTATGCATGACATGTATCTGACCAATTAAATAAAACCTCAATCAATATACTTCCTTTTTGAATTTCAAAAAAATTTAAATCATTCATCTTCAAAAAAATCTCTGAAAAAGCTTAGGAAAATGAAACATGTCAAATTAAAGACATTTTTTTTCAAACCTTTTCTTTACTTATTCCATTCATCTTGTTGGATTTCAATCCATATATTCAACTCATACACAGATACGTTTATTTATGCATGGAAAGTTCTCAGACCAACCTAAATCCATCATTGCCAAATCCTTTTTGCCATTATCCCATCACAATTGGGATTTTGTTACTCTGAAACTTTATTAATACTCATATAACATTACCTGAAATAGATTTTAATTTGTAAATTTTATTAGTGGTACAAAAATTTATAACAGCAGTAAAAATGGACAAAAGTCAAGAAAAAGGAGTGGATATCGGCTCAGAACGAGAAATCAGAGAGCCGAGTTCGAATTCCAGTTGAACTCCTTGCATTCACTTACACGCAAATACCCTTGGGAAAGGTATTAATCTGTCTCTTCCTTCCAGTTATGGGTTAAATAACAGGACAGATTGGGTTCTATAGCCTTGGCTGGCAACCATTCTACCGCAGAAAGCAATGGCAACCTACTGCGGGATAATCTTCTGCCCAGTCAGTCATGTCTCTTTCGAGACATGATCGCCCAAGCGTGTTTCATGTATGGCACTTAACTGACTGACAACTATAGCCATTGGTACAAAAATCAAAACACAAAAAAAGAGAAGAAAAAAATGGAATGCGATTAATCAGTTATCACTCTCCACTTGCCAGAGGTAAATGAGTAAGAATACTGCGTGTAGCAGTTAAAAAGAACATTACTAAATAAAATTATATATATGAGTATCTTTTTCATAAACAGATGAGATTAAATTCTCACAACCAATCCTTCTCTTTACACAGGGATTGTTGTTTTAATTTAATAAATATAGTTTCAAGGATTTTAGATGGCAGATAGAATGTAATCTCTACAAAATGCAGGCAACAATTCTATTCCAGCAGCTTTTTTTCTTGTGCTTCCTGCCTGTGGAACTCCCTTTTATATACTTGCTTTCCTGATGGCTACAACCTCCATAAATTTAAACGCAAAGTCAATTCCCACCTCTTATCCACTTAACTCCAGCTTGTTCTACATCACCCCATGTATCTTGTTCTTTTTCTGTCTTCACTCCTGTGTTCACATTCTTCTCTTGCCCTTCTCTTTCACCCTCTGCAGCTGGTTCATCTTTGTCTTCACTCTCCTCCTGCCTAAAACTTTAACTCTCTTATGTAGCCCCTGCACATCAGTGGGGTGAAAAGACTAAAAAAAAAACAAACAAACAAAGGATGTGCTTTTAGAAGGATGTACATTCTCAATTTTTTAAAAAGATGTTCTGTGTAAACGATGTTTTAAAAAATTGTAATTTATATATCTTTAAAAATAGGATAAGAAACTTATTGCTCTAAATCGCATTATGATGATTTTCTACAGGAGCATACTCTTCACCATGGGAGAGCAAGGTGGACAAGACAATACATCAAAAAGAGGAACAATGTGAAGAATTAAAAAATATGAACTCACTTTGATCTAGCCGTATGACTTTTTCCTCTCAGTTGGCAGTTGTACACTTGAGACTTGTTTTGTTCAGGCAAAATGGAGATATTTTGATTCTACCCCATCTGGAATAATTTACCCCTATTTGTCAACTGCTGACGGGGAAACGCACATGAAACGCACATGCAATTCTTTATATTAATCCAGCAGTCCAATTCAATTGGCACAACATTTCTTAAGTTTCTTCACACTTCCAAAAAAAAAAATATATTCTGAAATTTGGCCATTGAAATACTCTTCCACTATTATTATTCAAATCATTCAAAAACTTAAAACTCCTTTTAAGGCATGAAAACAGGAAATTGTTACTATTTACACTGTTTGGAATGTTGTCTGCATCTTTATTGTCATATTTGCAACATTTCAGTTGTTGTATACTCTAGCCTTTTTCAGGTGATATGCATTGAAATTTTAAGCCAATCATTTATTTACTTCACTGGGGTAGTTTGTTCTGTCGTGGCTTTTCTGGATATCTCAGTTTAAGTTATTTCCCTTTAGTAACGTAATTCTCCAAGTTTTTGTTCACCTCTGCTGTAGCCAGGTATTGAACTCATTAAATTATTTCAAACAACACTTTTATCCACGAGGCCATATGTCCTTGGGGATATCAGTTATGTCTGGTAATTTGTTTTTTTTTACCAGAGCTCATACTGCAGTTTTTTTGTTATTGTTTTCTTCTATCACTCTGTCTTACTGGTTCCCATTTTCATATCTATGCTTAGCCTAGCAATATACTGATTCCTTAAGTTTTTCTATTTTCCAGTGATGTTCTATGTCTTTTATTTCAAACTCATCTCACAAAGTGGTGATTTCCCTTTTCCCCTTCATTTATGGTCCCAAAATGGTAAATAGTATAAATATTTACAATACTTCATCTCAGAAATATAGACACAGGTAGAAATTGTCAGATGAAGTCATTTTCAAAACTTATATGAGATTTGTGAAAATGTGACAAAATCAACTTGGAGGTACCCACTTTATATCATTTCTTGCTGGCGTTGTATATAAAGTTTCAAGGAAAGTACTTTGAGGAGAACTCAGATAACATTGCTCAAACCAAACTCTTTTAGTTTTATCAAAAGCCTTTACTTGATAAAGTATTATACATATTTGTATATCATATACAATAGCTGGCTGCTCATATTTTAGTATGCCTATCTACTCTATCAGCTATCCAATCTCTGTTGCAGACACCTACTCGGGCATATTTCTGTTTGTTCAACACCCAAAGAGCCCACCTGTGTTTTACACTGCGACTGTACTGAGTGTACCTTAGTTAGTCTTTGAGAGAGAACACATCATGTAATCTGATCAAAAGTTTGAACGAGTTTGCCCAAACCTTCAGTTATAATGACTTGGTACAACTGTTTACAGCTTCCAAATAATTTCACTTAGCCAATTTTACTCACAAGAACTGAGTCAACCCATGGTATGATTTTTGGAGGACTTTCCAAAGGTGTCACACACCAGAATCACCTCCCAAGGCTAATAACATCAACAAGTCACCTTCCTGACAAATTGCTCGTATATAAATATATGTAGAGTATTTTTAATTATCCTTAAAATATACTATAATATATTTAAGTTTCAGAATACATCATAAGCATGCCCAAAGGAATACAAAGGAAGCATAAGGATGTGGTTTCCGGTTTTCTCTTTTCCAATCTTTTCACTCTTTTCTTTTTTTATTTTTTTTCAGTTGGAGTAGATAGACTAAACTATTGCCCAGTTCACACTCCACCCACATCTATTGAACAGGTGAAGAGGCTCATCCCTTGTTCCCTGTTTAGGATGTGGTTTCCGGCTTTCTCTTTTCCAATCTTTTCACTCTTTTCTTTTTTTATTTTTTTTCAGTTGGAGTAGATAGACTAAACTATTGCCCAGTTCACACTCCACCCACATCTATTGAACAGGTGAAGAGGCTCATCCCTTGTTCCCTGTTTAGGACGTGGTTTCCGGCTTTCTCTTTTCCAATCTTTTCACTCTTTTCTTTTTTTATTTTTTTTCAGTTGGAGTAGATAGACTAAACTATTGCCCAGTTCACACTCCACCCACGTCTATTGAACAGGTGAAGAGGCTCATCCCTTGTTCCCTGTTTAGGATGTGGTTTCCGGCTTTCTCTTTTCCAATCTTTTCACTCTTTTCTTTTTTTATTTTTTTTTCAGTTGGAGTAGATAGACTAAACTATTGCCCAGTTCACACTCCACCCACGTCTATTGAACAGGTGAAGAGGCTCATCCCTTGTTCCCTGTTTAGGATGTGGTTTCCGGCTTTCTCTTTTCCATTCTTTTTACCCTTACATAGCCCCCTGCACATCAGTGGCATTATCGCCTTGCTTGGTTAAAAAAAAAAAATACGAAGGAAAGATAGATAAAACAAAGAATAATGAAAATATAATTTTTATATCACTGACATCAGTGATGTTTTGTATGTGTGTGTATGAGAGAGAGAGAGAGAGAGAGAGAAGTAAGGATAAAGGAAGTCGTTAAAATTAAGCCCTAGCTTACTGCCAAGCATTGACGTGTTCATCTGTCAAAGTCTAAAGTGAAAAGAGTATTTTTTTAAATTTAGAGCTGATTTGATATTGATGCATAATATGACTATATCCCATGTAGTATCAAGTGATTAAATATCTAAGGGGAAATAACTCTCCAAATTTTCCACTTAAATTTTATTTATCGACATAAGTATGTGAAAGAATATTTTTATATTATCTATCTACCTAGCCATGTTTCTATAGAAATGTTGCAATATAGATCTATAGATTGACCATGTACACTTAAGACTTTCCAGTGGTTCTCAGCTTGGAATTGGAAAGTTGAGTTGAAATTCCCATCAGGTTCATTACATTCACTTATATATAAATACCCTTGGGAAAGCTATGAATCTATCTAATCCCCATAGCTTTGGGTTAGATATATCTGGAAAAAATCATTGTTATTCTCAAAAAGTTGTTAATGCAATATTCATTTGCAAAAGGAAAAAAAGTTAGAATCCAAAACGTTTCAGCTTTAAATAATTTTCAAAAAGTAAGCTGTTAAAAAAAGATCAATCAATTAATTCCAAGGCTTTCACTTGTCAACTGAGCGTCTTTGGATAAGAAAGAAAGGAAATAAAGTATAACTGAAAAACAAATGGGTCATCAAGGAATCAAGTTTCAAATTGATGATATTTGTTTGAAATTAAATGATTAAATTTCTTTTCTCTTGGAAGTTGGTGCCTTTGACTGAAAATTTATTGATTTTCTGATCAGTTTTTGAATTGATCATATTTAGTCGTCTCTTTGCGAAATTTTCAAAATAGAATTCTCATTCTGTATTGATTTGTATGCAAATGAGCATTGATAATTTTATGAACTATGAATTAGGTAATCACTCCTGAAATAACTTTAAAAAAACATCTTTATATGTCTCTTTGTTTTAGTATAGGTTATGTTATCATGAATTTCTATAGCTTCCTTTTCTTTAATATCTGTAAATGGTGTATTGACACAATCATTCTTAGGAAAGAATATGGGGTGATTTCCCTGTTGACTCCTCCATGCTTTTGAATTCAGAGTTGTCCTCCTCTTCCTGGGGTTGCCAACTAGTGCTAAAAAGCTCAGTCTACCCTGCAATTTAATCTAAGAGAAAAGAGATGGATTCATTCCTTCCGAAAGAACATTTGTGCAAATTGAACAAATTGTTTCTGCTGGAACTTGAACTCAGGACACTATTTCCATTTTTGTTAGCCATTCACCTGCACCTCCATATCTATATATTTCTCTTTTTATAAAATACCAAATTACTTTCAGCAGCGATCTTGTCTCTCCACATTAATCTTTTACTTAATTATTATATGTGAATTTCCATGGATTCTTAGAAAAGTGGAATGGTTTCTGATTTCTTTCTATAGGTTTGGATTTCAGAGTTTGTCTTCTCTTAGAATGGTTGTCACTTACATCTAGAGAGCCTAGTCTACCCTACTATTTAACTCCTAGTTGGGGGTGAAAAAGGGATGGATTCATGAGCTTTCCCAAAGTGGAAAAAGTGAATTCAATAGACTAGCCTGATATTTGAAATTGGTTTGCCGATGGCACTTTCTGAAGCAATATCCAATACACTAGCTGCACAACCTACAATGCAAACAAAGTTCAAATTAGATGTATGTTTGTTAACTGCAACAAAATTAGAAAAAGGATTTATCATGTTTTAAGGAGGTGACTCAAAAAGGTCAAGATTTTTGTGTGGAAATTTAGACTCTAATAAAATGATAGACTGTGTTGTGGTAAGTTTTGTCATAAATGGTTTGGTTCATCAGGATAACAATGTACTAACATTCTATGTTTATACTGACGTCTTGTTTCAGGTAACTATATGGGGTAAGATTCTCTTTTCTGAATGACTAATTTACCAGCTTAAATCATCAAATAATTTTGCTGATGTCTTAAGAAAATATATTCCATGATGATGATGATCATCATCAATCAATATCTCTCTCCATCTGTGTGTGCATATCACACACACACACACACACACATGTTCAAAAAAATTACTGTTATGTGAGCATTCTTTTAAAAAAAAACAGTAAAATCAGTTATTACAAATTGCCTGAAGACACCACTCATGGTAGAAACCTAGGTCATGTAATAACTCATTTACAAATGAAGAATATTCAAAAGTTCTACAATATAATTGTATTGAACACTTTTTAATACAAATGTATACTGGTCTAATTTTATTTTGACCAAAAACTAAGTAATTAAACAATCCATATATATATATATATATATATATATATATATATATGACAAAAGAAATTAGTTATTATTTTTAAATTAAAAATTCCCAGAGTTTCTCATTCAAGTGCATGAGTAGTCATATCAATGTTAACAAACTTTATCTGATTAAGTCTTAAAGGACAAAATGCATCACACAAAAACTTTTTCTACTTTGTCATTCAGTTTTCCCCCAAAATTGTTCTTGATATATAAAAATTTATATATAATTATCGTATAAACACACACATATATATATATGTATAGGAAAAACTGCTAAAAAGTTGTAAGTTTAAAAATGTATTTTTTTTGTGTGTGTATATATATATATACACATAAAAATAGAATATGAAGGGAATAAGCATGAATCAATTTAGTGTGTGTGTATATATTGAATTGGAGTAGATAGACTGAACTATTGCTCGGTTCACACTCCACCCACGTCTATTGAACAGGTGAAGAGGCTCATCCCTTGTTCCCTGTTTAGGATGTGGTTTCTGGCTTTCTCTTTTCCAATCTTTTCACATTCTTTTTTGTTTATTTTTTTTTATTGGAGTAGATAGACTGAACTATCTATTCACTCTTACGTAGCCCCCTGCACACCAGTGGCCTTACCATCTTGCTTGGGGTGATGTGATTAAAAAAAAAATTAAAAAAAAAAAAAATATATATATATACACACACACACACTTAGTGAGAAATAAGTTTCACTTGGGGAGTTTCTTCTCCAGATATGTTGGAATGTGGTGCAATTGGTTTCTATAGTTATAATATAAAGTCTTGCTCAGGTACTCACTGTGAGAAATACTCTCTGTAAGAAATACTCTGGAGACTGACTCCAATCAAATTTTTAGACTACTTGGAGCTTTTTATTTAAGTGTCTAGACTAGTCCATTTCTGTCACTATGTGTGTATTATTTACTCCATAACAGTAATGGGCTTCCAGAAGCATAATTACTTGATGACTTGAATTTTAATCTCTTCAAGTCAAGGGTCAACATCTTCATTCAGTAACCGTCTACCTTGAGTAGCTCTTTGGCCTTATATTGGGTGAACAATTTTTTTTTAAATTAAGAAACAGCCAATGACTTTATTTTTCAGTATGATGAAACACAATTTATCCTTTTATTCTTTTTTTGTTTTTTCAAGTTTTCATTATTATACATTAATATTTTTGGATGTATGTTGTGGTGCAGTGGATATTGACTCAGAACAACAAACTGGGGAGCCAAGTACAAATTCCAGTTGAATTCCTTGCATTTATTTACATGTAAATACCCTTGGGAAAGGTATTAATCCATCTCTTACCCCCAGTTATGAATTAAATAATAGGACAGATTGGGTTCTATAGCCTTGGTTGGCAACCAGTCTACCGTAGAAAGCAATGGGAACCTACTGTGGGATAATCTTCTACCAAGTCAATTACATCTCTTTCGAGACATGATCGCCCAAAGCATGTATCACGTATAGCACTTAACTGACTGATCCTCATCTTTGCTATTTTAGCTGCAGTATTGAAAATGTTCTAACCTTTGACCTTCTTCAGGTGTCTATTATGTTGTGGACCTTTCCTTTAACAAAATCATTTCTTCAATCCACAGAAAGATGTTCACATTCTGCTATTTCAGAAGTTTACCAAATGTAAAAGGCATCTGAAAAAGGTTTTAGAATAGAAACATTTATGACTATAACAACCAAGTTGAGGTCACTTGGAATTTCAGCTTCTTGTCAGTTTAGGTGAATAAATCATTTAAACTCATTCACCCAAACAGAGAAATGAGCTCATTTCTCAAAATAATTGATATTAACCCCACTTTGGAATCACCGAGACATTTCAAGAGGTTGAGAAACACTTATGGGTCAGTTGGGTTCAACTCAGATTTTGGGAACAAAAGCAATAATCATATGATCTATGTGCGCTTTAACTCTTGGATATCTGAATGTGTTGATGCTAATTATTCATTTTTACTCATATTTCTTTCATCTTAACACACTGTTAGTACTTAACACACTGTTAGTTCTGTGGAACATTTTCACAGCAATCGTAGCAGGGGGTTTTCAAACACCTCATTTAAAATATTCTGTATATATCACTGAGTTTTTAATTTCCTTGTCATATATTGTATTGAGAGATTTTTTTAATCGGATAAATAAAAATAAAAAAGCAAAGTTTCGTACTGAGAAAGTGTGAATGAAAATGCTTTTCAAAGTGAATCTGTGAATTTGAAAATGTTAATATGTGTCTATACTTCTGAGATGAAGTAGTATTTACATTATTTACACTGTTCAGATTGTCGTCCTCATCTCTATTTCCATGTTTACAACATTTCGGCTGTTGTGCACATCAGCCTTCTTCAGGTGTTAGGAATTTTTAACCAAGCCTTTTTATTTTGCTACAGCAGTGCTGAACAAATTACTTAGAGAGTTGAGTTAAAAGGAGATAAACACATGGCATCTGGGAGTGGCATCGTACATGGAATGAGAATTATATGTTCTAGTGATCGTAATAAAGGGTTCAGTTTGAAATTCCTTGCACCTGAAGAAGGTTAATGCGTACAATAGCCGAAATATCATAAACATGGCAATAAAGATGAGAATTACAGTCTGAACCATGTAAATAATTCAGAATTGAAAATATGCAAAAACATGTTAGATTTTATTTTTAGCAAATAAATAAGACTGCTTACTCAAAATGTTATGAGTTACCATATTTTCTGGCTTGGAAGATGCACCCTAATCTTGGGAAAAAATTTATAGGATAAAATAGTCATTCTCATATGACAACACATTCACCATGTGTCCCTCACATACTGGGGTCATGTATTGTTTACATTAATCATTAATGTCTGATTTTGTTTGTATGGCAATGACATACTAGTTGCCAGTTACTAAATATACTATATGTCTTTCATTGTCCAAAGGTGGTTTTATTTTCATAAAAATGAATTAAAAATTTTAAAAATATGAATGTAAGAATATAAAACAAATGAAGTGATTTTATTCATCCTCAAATCTCCCAAAGCACGTCACTGCTGGATTCATGTAAAAGCTTTAAACTATCATCTGCAAAATCATCACTACTGCCAGTCATTTACAATAAATGATCATCACTATTAGCTATATCATGGTGTTAACTGATACATTTATCTTGGAATACACACACACTCTTTTCAGGAACAAAAGTGCATCTTGTAAGCTAGAAAATACATTATATAAGTAAATAATGGTAAACAAGAAAGCATTGGTACATATATTAATATGGGTATATATATATATATATATATATATATATATATATATATATATATCCGAGTGAGTATAGAACGAGGAGAGAAAAGAAAAATTTTTTTCTGTCCAAAAGATTAATTTAAAACAGTGTTCGATATATGATGTATAGAGCTGTGAATATTTATTATAAATTATGTTTTAGAACATGTACATAATGTTTTAGCTTTCCTTCTCCCGATGATATGTTGGAGTCCCAACATTGAAACAAACATATGATTGTAGAGAAGAGGACATATATAGAAAAAATTATGTACATGTTCTAAAAACATAATTTATAATATATATATATATATATATATATATATAAGCAATTAATTGGCTTTTTAAACCAACACTATTTTTTATTATTATGAACATTATATTTAGTGGATACAGATGTTTGAATAGACATGCTATTGGGATGGGGGTCAGCTAAGATAGCGAAAGAAAATATCTTTTAAACAGGAAAGCCCAGTCGTAAAGCATATTTGGCTTTAAAACAGTTTCTTAGGTTTTGTTTCCTGTTAAGAGGCAAATTGTTTTTTGTGAAGACATTTGATCTCTAGTTTGGCAAACATTAATTTCACTGTTAAAAGAAAAGTAAAAGAGCAGTTATGTCTTTAAAATCAAGAATGTTTATATTAATAACATATATAGTAAACATATAACAGAATTAGTAAAACTTCAGTATAAATATTTTGGCATTGAATAGCCTACAAAGAGATAAGACATAAAAAAAATCAATCAATGACTCCACAGATTTTCCAAATTCAGCAAAAAAACATCCTGCATATATGACAACACAAACATAAAAAAATCAGTATTATATCAAAAATTATATCAAACTTTTTGAATTTCATTTATTCAGTTAAAAGATCATGATATTAACACCATCTGTGTACAGTTTAATCCAAATATTAGAAAATTAATCCATCAAGAAATACATTAAAAGTATAGTAGATTTTTCTGTTGTCTTTAATGCATAAAGGTGAAAGATACACAGAGGTGCTAGAAATCTACAACCATCAAACCAGAGGAATGAACTCATTTTCAAATGTAGACACAAAAATAGATTTAAAATTCAATAACAAAATGAAAGTTACACTTAAAAGTTTAATTCAGTCAAAAACTGACATATAACTTTATTAAAATTCATAATTGTCAAAAACTCCCAATCGTTAATTTAAATTGAGATGTGGTTTTACTAAAATTATGATGTTTATAGATATGTGTGTGTATGTGTGTGTATATATATATATATATATATATATATATATATATATATATATATGTGTGTGGGTGGGTGTGTGTGGGTGGGTGTGAATAAGTAGATATGTGTGTGTGTGTATATATATATATATATATGTATATGCATATATATTCATGTGTATGTGTGAGTATTTATACATATTTATTAATATAAAAATCTAACAATTCAATTTTTCTAGGAAAAATACAGCCCCCTAAATTTAATGTCATGTATTTGAGAATGGCCAACTAAAAGTTCAATCCAACGTAGGCTGGGATTGAAAAACAACCACATTTAATGAGTCGCACTATATATCTTACCCTTTCGTCTGCCTGCCCATCAATATTTTTTTTCCTTCTTCCCTGTCCCCCTATGATTCTTGGATAAATCCAACTCATTCATTTTGTGAAGAATTTTGGTCTGAGGAGAGGTTTTGTAAAATTTCAATGAAATAAACTATTACCAATGTACTTATAAAGGCATCCCATTTATTTTATATATATATATATATATATATATAGAGAGAGAGAGAGAGAGAGACATGCTGACATGTACAGTAACAAAGCATTGGTTGCATGCAGTTCTGATTGTCATCCACAGCTTCCTGTCACTTTTAAGTTCAGGATCTTTTACCTTTACTATTACTTAAAGTACAAGATGTTCTTAAGTGGTCACCCATCAAAGTATTGTTCATACTAAATAATGCTTAACTTGAGTAATTGAACAGGAATTAGTGCCTTCAGCATCATTCAAATATATATATATATATATATATATATATATATATATATATATATCCAAGTGAATAAGAAATGAAGAAAATATTAACAACGTTCAAAACATTAATTTAAAACAGTGCTCAACATAGAAATAGAGCTATGACTATAAATAGTCATAGTAAAACTTCAGTATAAATATTTTGGCTTTGAATAGCCTACAAAGAGATAAGACATAAAAAAAATCAATCAATGACTCCACAGATTTTCCAAATTCAGCAAAAAAACATCCTGCATATATGACAACACAAACATAAAAAAATCAGTATTATATCAAAAATTATATCAAACTTTTTGAATTTCATTAATCCATTAAGAAATACATTAAAAGTATGTGTGAATAAATTATAGTTTAGAACATGTACAAATTACAATCTACTACAAAGTGTACATTTTGTTTCAACATTGAAAGAAAACTTGATGAGACATTGCCTTTCAATGTCAAAATAAAATGTACACTCTGTAGTAGATTGTAATTTGTACATGTTCTAAACTATAATATATATATATATATATATATATATATAAACACACACACAGCTTTATAAATATATTGTGGGAAAATATATGACAAAGTAGGAAACAGTTTTCATGTAATTCATTTCATCCTTTAGGACTTAACTGAACTAAATTTGTTATGTTGGTGTAACTACATATGTAAATGAGTAAAGGATGCTGGGAATTTTTAATTAAAATTTTTCTAAGATATATAATCTAGCTGATTTCATTTAGATTTCATCATTTTTGTTATTAGATATACCACACTAAAAAATAAATGTTGTAAATTTAAGATTCTCAGCATTTCTTGTTCATGCACATGTGTCGTCACACCAACATAAATTTAATCTGATGAAGTTCTAAAGGAGAAAATGTGTTGCACAAAACCTTTTTTCCACTTCGTCATACATTTTCAAAAAATATTGTTCTTTATATAGAGAAAATTATAAGAAGTTGGGACTAATGTCAACACTGAGTTGCAACAGTCTCTTTCAAGTTTGAGCGCAAGTGACATGTATAATTTTTAATGTAACCATAAAAGGTGAATGCATGAGTAATCATCAAAATGGAAGTTGAGAATAATAGTATATCAACAAGTACCAGACTCACAAGCTGCATGAAGTAGATACACTGTTCATCAGTATAATCACTCTACACTACTACATTTTACTCCAATAATGTCCATGTATTGACAAAGATAGGAACATGCCATTTCTGTATACAGGTAGGTATACAACAATAAATATATATATATATATATATATATATATATATATATATATATATCCCAGAGATTTTGTAATAGTATTTCATGTATGTGGTTATATTTTTTATTTTGTATATGATGATCTGTGAAGTTTTTAGCTGTGTACGTTTTTGTTTTTAGCTTGTGTATTTGTGTGAGTATATATCTAATTATGTTTATATGTTTATGCACTGAAATACAATTGAGTCTGCCATGACCTCATTCATTCAAGGATAGTCATCTTATGAATTTGCTCTTACATGTATCCAATATAGTAGCGGTTCAGTCAGTTTCAAAGTCTAGCTTTAAAATTTAACAGACAAATTGACAAGTCAATAAAAACAAAATTTGGAAATTTGTATATGTATATATGTATGCGTATATTAATCTGTATATGTATATGTGTGTATACTTGTAGGTTTATATGTGTGCGTTCATTCTTTCTCTTTTTTAATATATGAATGACTTTCTAAATCTAGTAATTTGTTAAATTTAGAATTTTCTAAAATTCCCCATAAAAATAAAGTGAATCTCATAGTCAATTAATAATGCTGACCTAAATTTAATCAAATATTAATATTAATGCCCTCCAAAAATTATTTTTGAGTCTGCTCACATATTTTCCAAATTAGAAGTTACTTTATTCTGATTAGTCCATACTGTCTATACAACAATACCTCCCTGATTAAGAGGGGGTTTGCTTGTTTTTAACCTTTTAAAACCCTTCAAATTGAAATAAACCTCATCACTTGATAAGACACAAGAAGTGTCAAAACAAATAGCTACATTTGTAGTGATATTATAACATATTCATGTTATAATTTCTTAATATATATATATATATATATATATATATATATATATATATATATATATGAACGTTAGCACCATGAATGTAAGATATAACCTTTTACTTTCATTCAAACTAAATTAATATTCTTATTCATTGTAACACTGAGAGTTGCTTGAATCATATCATATGATATAAACTTTGCCATTGCTTCCAGCACCAGGTGTTCCCAAACAATTCCCCATTTATGTACTGACCGGGCTTGACACTACTTAACTTGGCTGATTGAATGGAATCCAGTGCCTCCAGCATGATTTGATAATATATATATATATATATATATATATATAAAATAAGTTGTAATTGATAGGACTATGTAATTTTTACTTGTATTAGGTATGTAATTTGAAACTTGATGCCTTTTACTTACTTTCAAATTTAATTATTATTCTTATCCATTCTACCATTGAGACTTGTTTGTCATCTTAAAAAAGAAAAACATTTTTAAAAATAATGCACAAAGACATTTTTATCTTGTGTACATAAAGCCAAGGAGTAAAGAAGAAGTTATTAACCCAGGCAACGTAAAAGTGATAAGATATTTGAAGAGTAGATGTGAAGGTAAAAAATGAAAATAGTTTCAGACATTGATGCCAAGAGTTACTAGCAATCCCATGATGCTTTGTTTATCAATGGTTACTGAGAACAACATTTGGATCTATGCTAGCTTTAAGCTGCTACACAAAAAGACTATTGTCTATGGTACAGTAATCTGGGAAACATCCTGATAAAACACACACATACTCACACATATTTGAAATGAAGCAAATTGAGAGAAAAGAGAAGAGAAAAATGTGACTAGAATCTTTTCATTCACAGTTTCATTAATGTTTTTGAAAATATTTTTCTTTGATAGCAAATGACATATTATCAAATTCTTATAGAAAAAAAATCACTCTTTTGAAATATTTTCTGCAAATAATGCATAAAAAGGAAAACAAACAACAAAAGAATATGATTAGGTATATTTCTTCTCCAAAAAACATGAAATTTATTTTTCTACAGGAGTTATTCCTTAATCTCTTTAAGGTACAAAGACATGTTCTTTTTTGACATTTTTTTAGCACTTGTTGATATTTTCATAAATGTATGAAAAACTGCATCAAAATATCTTATAAAAAATGTTATCCATTATTATCCAATCATTCTCATATAAAACACCTTTTAAAAGCTTCTCAGAAACATCAAAATATGTATTGCAAGACTGTTTTTGTTTATATAATGTTGACAGAGATGGTAATGTAAATATGTTTTTGTACTGTTATTTAGTGATATATGAAGATATATATGCACACAAAGACACATATTTTAGTCATGCAAACACACACACATACACACATATATATATATGTCCATATACATACACACACACTGTAAAATAGTATGTATCTGTAAAGAGAAAGACTGAAATATTTATTTTTGTCAAGTTACCTACAGATAAAGAAATGTATACAGACACATCTGTATATGAGAGAGGGTGAAAGCCAAGTGACTCTTTAATTAAATTTCCACTTATCAGGACACAAATACACATAAAGGTAGAGAAGATGATAGCCATATTTGGGGCATACAAGTTTGTTTAACAGTTTTACTATATGTTCTAGTATCTGATGATCAAATTTATTTTTTAACACTGACAGTTATGACTAAGTGCCTGTAAAGACCAAAATTTTAAACCATTTTTAATGGCTATCTAAATTATTTTAGACTTTCTTTGTAGTGATTCTCTAGCTAATACTGAGCACTGTTAAAAAACATTAAGTTGAATCTGAAATTTCAAAATATATATATATATAAAAAGCAGCTGTGATAGTATATATATATATATATATATATATATATATATATATATATACTTAAATATATGAATAGTAACAGTATATATATAGTAACAAGCTTTTAAATCAGAGGCATGAAACCACAGTAAACTGCAAGCACATTAAAGAACTAAAATTACAATCATGCTAAAAAATTCTACAAAAGCCAGAGCTAGGACCCCCTAGAAATTTTTCTAAAAAATTAAAAATTCTATAGAAAAAATCGAATTACTAAATTCTATAGTAAGGTTTAATATTCATAATTAGATTAGAAATTTTTCTAAAAAATAAAACATTCTCTAGAAAAAATTGATCTACTAAATTCTAAAGTATGGTTTAATATCCATAGTTAGATTAATTATAAAAACTGTCCTTAATACACACATTAAACTTCAACTATTACCTTAAATACTAACACACCTATTACCTATTCACCTATTACCTTAAATAAAAACATTCAATCTTTCCTCCTACATAAGATTCTACTTATTACACACTTATTACCTACTTACCTATTACCTAAAAAAAATTTTTAACATTAAAATTTACCTCTTACATTAAATTTTACTGCAAATGGTGATCTAATTAAAATTTGAAATTTAATAAAGAAAATCGGTTTCCAAACTGATAAGATTAAATATACAAATTTAGATTATTTCTAAAAACTCTGCTTAAATACAAAAATATTCTGTACTGAATAAGCATCCCACCCCTAGCCTGTTCCTCTAAGAAATCCTAAAGGATATAGTCTAGTCAGAAGATATATAAAAAGAAGCTTACACTCTAGCTGCTAATGTTAAATCTGTCTAGATATCAAAGACGCTCATTAATCAAACATACTCACTACCCACACCACTCTCAAAATTCTAAAGGTCAATCAAAAGGACTTGTTCCCTCATCACTACCCCACCCGCCCGCCAGCATTATATACACAACTGACCAAGTATAAGAAAAGAAATTTAAAATTTAAAATTTAATACAAAAAAATCAGTTTCCAAACTGTGATCTAATTAAAAATTAAAAATTTAATAGGAAAAATCTATTTCATAAATCCAACATTAAGATTAAATATACAAATTTACATTAATTATATAGACTCTGCTTAAATACAAAAATATTCTGTACAAAATAAGCATCCCACCCCTTACCGGCTCTTCTAAGAAATCCAAAGGATATAGTCTAGTCACAAGTTAATAAAAACTTACATTCTCACTGCTAATGTTAAATCTGTCTAGAAATCAAAGACTCTCATTAATCAACCATTTTATCTACCCACACCACTTTCTTCAAAATTCCAACATGACTTGTTCCCCTATCACTAACCCCCACCAACACCCCAAACACAACTGACCAAATATAAGAAAAGAGGCTTTCCATTCCTATACATACCGCCTGATGAGACATTGAAGTTTCAATGTCGAAACAAATGTACCTTTGTAGTGGATATATATATATAAAAATTATGTACATGTTCTAAAATATAATTTATAAAATATATATATATATATATATATATATATATATATATATATAAATTATATTTTAGAACATGTACATAATTTTTTTTATATCTATCCACTACAAAGGTACATTTGTACAAATATATATATATATATATGGTGCAGCAGAAATATCTCTAACATAATGGTAAGAGATTAGCTAGATGAAAACAGCATTACTATTTATGTATGATAGGTATTTCTGCTGCAACCTGTAGATATACTGGAATCATTAAAAATTATATATGTCTTATATAATAAATATTTACACACACACACACACACACACATATGTATATATATCATAAATAATCGGAATGAGGCAATTATAAAAAAAAATTTTTACATTGCTGAATTAAATTCTGGATTTACAACTATTTAATTATGTGTTGAGATTTTCTCAATTATATATAGTAATAATATAAGTGGTTTGTACTGGTAGCTATATATTCCACAGGATGATATTTACTTTCAAAAAGTGTTCAATACATAATACATTATACTATGCCTGAATTTACAAATTCTATCTATTGTGAAATTATGAAAGATCATGAGACCATTGTCTCTATATAATCCAATATCAACAATATCAACATCACAATGTGCAGTTAGATTGTACAAAATGAACAGACTACAAGGTCCACTGATTCTACAGAATTCAGTGCTCCCATGGTAATGTCAAATTGGTCCTTGGAATTAGATTTTGTCCACTGTTCATTGTTATGGATGAGGACTAATAGTTTGGAGTTTAATATGATATTTCTGACAAATCATTTTCTTTTTTATATTAACGAAACCCTATAAGAATTATTTTATTTTATTATTGTTCTTATTTTTCATTTTTTTCTACTTTAAACTTCTAAAAATGAGACATTGGCTACAATCCTTTTACAATTTTTAGCACTTTCGTGTCTGGCTTACAATGCAGTCCTTTGCTCTAATTTTCAAGTGCCTTCATACATAATTCTTTTAAGATATTAACACCTCCCACCCCACTATAATCATCTAATATGACACCACTTTTTGATTTTGATTTTATTTTAAATCTTATCTATATCTACATCACTAAGTAAATTGACCACATTTCACTGCCTGATGATGGTGTATTGAACTCCGAAACTTGAAAGCTTTTGAGTTGCAGCATGCTATTATTATAATAATATTAATAATAGCTTATGTATGTGTGTGTATAGTAGTGATTCTTCCGTTGCATGTTCTTTTTAGACACCGGGGTCCACCAGTGTAGCAAGAGGGACATGGTTAATGTTTATTAAATTGGCCTTGGGTGAAACATAACCAAACTTCCTAAAATTTACAGGTTTTATCCAGAATTATCAAAAGGTTATCAAAAGGTCGATTAGTGGAAAAATAAACATATACCTTTTGTATGTTTAAATAGAAATTTATTAAGAGAAAAGAATAACATGAATTAGTAAAAGTTAAACGTTCAGTAAGAAACATAAGTAAGAAGTTAAGGGTATCAAGAATTTGTAGTAGTAATTTGTGTGTATATATATATATATATGTATGTATGAGCATTATTGTCCAGAAATGTCTTTGAAGTAATTGCTCAGTCTTAAAAGGTTTCATTAATAAAAATAGAGAGACGAATGAACCGTGAAAAGAAGGGAGGTGAGAGAGAAAGATAGAGATAATAATGATCCTTGTCTTGACGTTTGTGAAGGGGACGTGTTAATTATGCTCGGCATCTTTTCTCTGGTGACAGGCACTTGCCCCATCTTTTATTCTGTTTGTGGAGATTGAAAAGGTCATTTGGGAATTCACTCCCAGATGTGATTCTGGCCTTTCCATTGGATGACAAACAAACTTCATTAGTTTCTGATAATTAAAGATTATATGAATTTTGTTTTTAGTTGTTTCCAAGTTTTCTATTGGCTGAAAAACATTTCGCATCAAGGTGTGAAATTTCACAAGTTTTGCTTTGGATTTGCTTTTTCATGTGTGTTAAGCAAGGCTTTGTAATTTTGTTAGTCTTTTTTTATTTCTAACAAAATTAATTAGTCAGTGCTTGTAAAAGTCTTCTAGAACAACCAGCCAGTAATCAACTAGAATAGAAGTTCGGTATGACTGACCAAAAAAACCCAGCGGGCAAATTGGTAGGTGGTTTAAATAATAACCTGGGAGATTCCATTCTGTTACAGGCAAGTCCATTCTATAAGTATTGATTGGCTGACAATTTCAGTGTGTATATTGAGCTCAATATCCACACTCTTGAATAGACACCTTTCTGCAGGGAGACAGAAGGAGACAGCCATGTTGAAAGATAAGTTATTTGACTTCTACAGTGCTTAGCATTTGAATTTTAAATTTAGATCTTTTGTTTACTACATATATAAGTAGTCAATATCAAGTATAGTGTATATGTAAATATAAAATATGCTGTTGACTTGAAGATTGTGTTTAAACATGAAACCAACTGTTGCCAATGGGTGTTGACCTCAGTAATGCTTTTATAAACCATTGTAATAACAAAATTACAATATTAAGCTCTACTCTATATTGAGCATTCTTTATAAAAGTAAATGCATGAACAGTAGGTTTTAATCAATGTGCTTTTTCATTTCCTTATATAATTTTAATCCCTTGCTTATCCTAGATAGACTCGATTGGAGTAGATAGACTGAACTATCACCCGGTTCACACTCCACCCACGTCTATTGAACAGGTGAAGAGGCTCATCCCTTGTTCCCTGTTTAGGATGTGGTTTCCGGCTTTCTCTTTTCCAATCTATTCACTCTTACATAGCCCCCTGCACATCAGAACATGTGATTTCCATGTCCAAAAATATCTGGACAGACAAAGGGTTAAAACAACTACAACAATGTAACAGTTGTTATCCCATTATTTCACCTCTCAGATCTGAGGGGTGAAACTCTGGTGGCTTGGTAAGAGTGTTATATCTTTTTAAGATAGTATATATGAATATTGCTTTGCAGACTAGCTATTAAGCACTTTCTAAAATCTTCTGGAATTGGTTGATTTTGGGGGGGCAACCAATTCCTATATTTGATTTATACAAAAAGAAAATTATGTGTATATTTATATATATGCAAATTAGAAAGTGGATGTACTGAAAGAAATATATATAAATTGTTTTTGCTCGCTTAGTTTTAGGACTTATGAAATAAAACACCTTACAGAATGTGCATTTTTGTAAGTGTTGCCGGAACAGCGACATTTCTTGAACTGAATAATTTTATTTTTGTTTTTTTTCTTTCTGTTTGTTATTACAATGTTTGGCCTTACCTTTGTCAACATAGTTTCCTGTCATACAAAACTCACATAAATGTTAACTTTTATATTCGTTTTTAGGAACATGTTTAAATTGCTCAGCGTATTTGTCAAAATACAACAGCTAACCTCTTGTATTTTATTGTGAACATTTAGACCTCCTGGAGACATGAGATTCAAATCTCTTTAATAAAATATTTCTCCTGGCTTGCATATTGATGTTTGTCAGATTTTATAGTTTCTGATATTGCACATAGAAGCTGACGTTAAAGGCATAGACTATCATTCGTTATAATTCATTTAAAAAGTACAAAAAGCTATCAAACTTTGCTGATTTTGCTAGTGGCTGCATATAATCAAATATGTACATAAAAATATATATGTGTGTGTGTGTATATACATATATATATATATATATATAAAATAAAAGAGAGGGAAAGAGATAGATCAAGTGGTATTAAGAAAAGTTCTTGCCCTGACTTTCAAAAATATAAGTAGATATGAAAATCTTTTTGCAATACCTTCTTGGCTCAGCTAAGAACTTTACAGCACTTGCTCATATGCATGTATTTTTTTTACACACGTGTCTGTATCTATCTGTCTATCTATACATTTGGTTAAAAATGACAATATTTTTATTAAGGATTTTTTTGTTTTTACTTTTGAGATGAGGTAGTATTTACATTATTTACATTGTTCAGACTGTTGTCCTCATTTTTATTTGCCATGTTTACAATGTTTCAGCTGTTGTATGCTCTGATCTTCTTTAGGTGTTTGGAATTTCAAACCAAACCCTTTATTTTAATCACTGAGGTATATCATTCTTGTTCCATGTGCCATGCTACTTCCAGATGTCATGTAGTTATCTCAAACTCAACTCTTGTTATTTGATCACCACTGCTGGGTCAAGTCACTAGATTTAACCAACTTTTTTATCCACTGGTCCATGGAAAATCTTTTCTGTTAGTCACCCCAAAAATGATCGCTTGAAGATGGAGTCATAGAAAAAATATGATTCCGAAACATGGGAAACCCTGTGTCACCAAAATGTTAAATTAACTGTATTACAATATGTATATATATATATATATATATAAGTTAGAGAAATTCAGGACTCTAACCTACCTAACAGTTCCACTGACAACGCAATCCAAGGCATTCTTTGAAGCATCTGAAAATCATTTTGTTTTGCACATAAAACTATCACTCAGGATAAAGTTCTGTATCTCTTTAATCTTGGAATGTGTTCTTTCTCTTTTTTCTGGATATTTGAGAAGATCCACCAGGCTAACCACATCAACACTAAACAAGCTACTTTACCTGAGCTTATTTCATTGGTAATTGGATCCTGGAGGACAGGCAACAAGTGATTTTATGATTTTAAGCAAACAGTAGGGTTCAGGTGTGGACAAATATCAAGATGGCTTGTTTCCATATCTCCCTAGAAGCTTTCTAATTATGTATGGAATCAATGTCATGTGAAGTTGCTGTACTTTACCAAGCCAGATGGAGTCCTACATGATAACAGACAAATATCCCATCACATTTTTTTTGCATTTTAGTGTTTGTAACCTGAAGTATGTCTTATTAAATAAGTCAAAATTTTATTTTGTTAGGATAATTTCTAAGCCACATGTATTAGCTTGGTTTTCTTACATAATAAAGTTTCTTTAATGAGCTAACATGCTTTAAGTTTCAAGGCTGACAAAAAATTAATAGTTTATATCCTGTTAGATACATCAAACTGGAATTAACCCAGAATGTACAGCAATCCTACATTGAATTAACAGTCATTATAATTTTGGACAGCTTTTTAAATGTTATATTTCCGATGATACAGGAAAAATATATTTAAATCCATTTTTTAGTCAGTTTTTAGTATATCAGTCAAAATTGGTAGAATGTCTGATTATTATCAAACTGTATATTATAAATTTATATGGGTGTTGTGTGATGGATAATGGGTTTGGTTGAGAAATTGGAGAACCATGTTCAAATTCGAGTTGGGTTTATTGCATTTACTTGCATGCAAATACCCTTGGGAAAGGTATGAATCCATTTCATTCTGCCAACTATAGGTTAAATAGTAGGACTTGTATCTGAAAAAAAATCATTGTTATTCTAAAAAAACAAAAAGATTGTTGATGCAATATTCACTTGCAAAAAAAAAAGGAATACTGTTAAAATTACAAATATTTCAGATTTAAATAACCAACAAAAGGGTTGATAAGTTAAAAAAACCAATCAAGTAATCAATAAATGTTCATTTGGAAATAGAGGAAACACTGTATTTAACAGATGGATAGCAGAAGGGATTGTTCATTATTAATGCCAAAATTCCAGTTAATTACTTTAATGTAATTTGAGGGGCCATTTTGAAAATTTGTAAATTTCTTATTATTACTATTCATTCAATACAAGACCCAAGAATTACTCAAGGTAATAAAATGAGATTGTTGTAAAGGGCATACAAGGAGAATATGTTGGTTAGATAACAGTTGACCTTGAACTTGAAGAGGCTAAAATTTTAGTGATCAGGAAGCATTCTCTTGGGTGTCTTTCATACAATGCAACACTTCTAAAGATGTTAATGTAAAAAAAAAAGCTAAATCCACACAATATATATAAAGTATTGTTATGTAGTCAAACACATATCTCCAGGCAGCAAATGTATTTGTTGGATGGATTGTGCTATAAATATTAATATTTAAAGCTTTCAGACAGAAGTCCGAATGTGTTCTAGTGATCGGTGTTCCGATATTCAGTGTGTTCAAGCGTATTTAGTATTCTACAGCATTCCAAGAATATTATTGTGCATTATTTGAAGAATTTGTTAATATGTTGATTCTATACCAAGATACCAAAATATTATAACTCGCAAAATGTGATTTACCAAAAATTCCCTTCAGATTAACGTTATGGAACCAATGCTATGGAAATGAGCGACAAAAATAATGTTCAAGCTAACATTATAACAAGTATACAATGCAATATAAAATTATTCAATTAAAATAAAGAAAATGTAATAATTACTTACTTTTTTGACAGTGCAATCCTTTTTTTCGGTGCATATTCTTTTGGTCATGACCCAAAAATTTTAATTTTAAATTTAACATGAACACACACATTCTCATAAATCAGATTTATTTGAGGCATAAATACAAATATTGGTTGTTATGAAATTAAAAAAAAACATCATTGATAATATTTTGTGAGTGGATAATAGACAGAAGTAAGGGCTTGACCCAAATCCACCTTTGTCTTAAGGTCTGTTGAATCGTTTACTATAAAATACAACTAATTGTATTTGTATATGCAAATATGTTGGTAAGTATATAAGTTTACCAATGCTGTAAAAAATGAATGCATATTTTAAGTCCTTACTATTACCAGAAGATTTATAAATAAATATCTTCCATGTGTCATGTTTCTTTTAAGACATGGATGATCATGGCTCTCTACAATTTCCTATCCTTTCTAGCTTGTTTGCTTTTTTGCCATCATCCATCCATACAAGTTGATCAGGTAGTTGGGCTGTGTCCGCCTTCCATGTTTTTTTGCCTTTGCTATGTCCTGTGAGTGTCAAATTCTCTAAGCCCTTCTTCTTCATTATGTGTACAAGAAATGTCAGTTGTGTTTTTCTGATTCCAGTACTCTTAAGACTTAATCATTGTTTCTGTACTCTATCTATTGTATTCTCTACTTTTTTCTAAATATGCATACTGCCCATAAAAACGATGGAATTATTTATGTATGCAGTGGTACTTCTGCCAAAAATTAGAGTGTAGTGTCTGCAAACTCTGATTCACTTTTTGTTGACAAGTTAATTTATACCATGCTGCTCAAGCAGTGGAACATTGGCATAGTGGATATATTACATGCCTGGTTACCTCCAGGTTGGATGTTCAAATAAGGGTAGGATTGACTTGTTAATTTATATGCCTAACTGGTTTATTACATCAAAATTTTTCAGACCAAAAGATATAAAAATACACAGAATATTATGTAGATATTAGTATGCGCACACACACACACACACAATATGGGATAATGATATATAAACTTTTATGTATCAAGAATGAGTTTGGAAAAAATATGCATGACTTCTTCCAAATTCTACTGATAAAGCCATGTGTTTATATCTGAGTATGAGTGTGTTTGTATATATGTACATATGTCTACATATTCATATATAAATATCTATAAGTATGTGTATATGTAGATAAAGTTATGTATATATGTCTGAATATCCATATATATATATATATATATATATCAAAGTCATCTGGTGGCCTTTGTTGAAGCCAATGGCAGTTTTATTGAATAAATTTACTCTTTAATATTTAAAGGTATTTTTGTGCCATTTTGTATCATTTGCACTTGACAATTCATGAATCACACCCTGTATCTGTGTGTGTATGTATATATATATATATATATTGATTGATTGATAAATTAAATGACTGGTTGAGATAATTGCATCCTTGTAAATTCCACAATCCTTTTATTAGCAGCATAGAAAAAATTTTGCCATGGCTACACACAGTTATGAATTCAGAGTGGTACTTCTCCTAGACTGGTTATCAACTGAGGCTAGAAAGCTCAGTCTTTCTTACTATTTAACCAGTAGGTGAAGAAAGAAGTGATATACCTTTCCCAAGAGTATTTGTGTGAAAGTGAAGCGATAGAATTCAAATTTAGTTCTCCAAACTCTTGATCCATTATACCACCTGCACATCCAATCTCTCTGTTTGTCATTCTCTACATAAAAACTTTTGTTTGTCTTTAACCAGAATTATATAAATGAAAAATTACTATCACTCTCTTATATATATATATATATATATATATATATATATAATGTGTGTGTGTGTATGTATAGATAAGTATTTTCACAAAGTATCTACATATATATATGTGCATACAGATAAAGTTGTGCACATGTGTCTATATATTGATGTGAGCATGTGTTTATATGTAATTACAGTTACATCTAAATGTGTTTGTGTGTGTGTATGCATATATAAGTATTTTCACAAAGTATCTACATATATGTGCATACAGATAAAGTAGTGCATATGTGTCTATATATTGATGTGAGCATGCGTTTATATGTAAGTAAAGTTACATCTAAATGTGTTTGTATTTCTGTGCATATATCTTATAAGTACAATATAAGTATGCATATGTATATAAAGATTGAATCCTGCACTAAGCCTGCAGGCAAAAGATGACCGATGCTGAAACTCTGACAAATAAACTTTGTAACACTGCCTCACTAACATCAAAAGAAACACCAGCCCAGAAGCTGGAAAAAAAAATAGAATTAGAAATCATTGTTTTTCTTCCAACAATTCAAAAAAGAAGATAAATATACATCGATAAACTTAAATAGACAAGCACGTGGATAATACATGTAGACTTATCTGAAAATCCACTCTTACATTTTTTTAGTGAAGACATATTTACATACAAACACATCCTGCAAACTTTCCTGGTGATCATGCACTTGGAATATAAATGCTTTTTGTGCTAACATAAACAAACAAATCACTGTGATCAAGGGTTGGAGCACACTGGTTTTATTCAAACTGTAGATCATTCCAGATGATTTGCTGCTCTCTCTCTCTCATTCCCTCTCTCTCTCTCAGCTCAGCCTACAGATTGGCTCTATAGGTGTTCATCAAACAAAAATGTGCCTGAGCAGGTGTTTGATTGGTTGGTCACTCAAGCAAACAGGTATACTTATAAATTTTATATATATATTGCATTCAAATTCCTGTTAAATTCATTGCATTCACTTATGTGCAAATACCTTTGGGAAAGGTATTGTCTTTTTTCTCTCCAGCTATGAGCTAAATAGCAGGACAGATTGGGTTCTATAACCTTGATCAGCAACCAGTCGACTGCAGAAAGTAATGACAACTTACTGTGGGAAAATATTCTGCCCAGTTAATCATGTCTCTCTTGAGACATGATTACCTAAGCATGTATCATGTATGGCACTCAACTGCTATGTATAAAGACGAAAGGAAAACTTAGTTGACACATTTTGTCCTCTGATAGACTTTATCAAGGCAAATATAAGAATTTTATTTTGCAATAAGTATTTATATACAAGAGCTATCTACATGTGGTTACTTAGTTACTGCGCTTTTATAATGTTGTGCTGCAACAGCTGTGTAATCGTTCCAATGTTTTATCAAATTTTGGCATGAAACTCAGCAAGTTTGTTACAGAGAGCTTTTATAAGTTTTTTGGTGAACTTTTTAATGGTACATTAGTTTCAAGGCTGTCAAAGTGTCATTTCAGGAATAGAGTGTCTGTAAATACAAATGGGAACCAAAAACACATGCTTGAACACAAACTTTATTAGTGATGACTTTATTTATATATATATATATATATATATATATATATATATATATATATATATATACTAGCAGTATAGCTCGGCGTTGATTGGGTGTAATGAAAGCTTTAAAACTAATCCATAGTCCTGGAGCTCAGACTCTTTGGACACTGGCACGAAAGACTAAAAAGCAATAGTTGTTTCCAGTTAAAGCGAAACTGTAGACTGAAAGAAAAATGAATGGATGTAAGTCAAATTTTGATTTCCTGGTATCGAATCCAAATAAGTTTTTTTTCATTGTAAACTGAATTTTGAAAGCTAAATAAGTCCTCTGAGTAAATAGTATCATGGCTGAGATGAAGAACTACAATTATACCTACTTCGAGCCAAACCTGAAGCAAAAGCTAAAATAAAAGGGCTGAAAAAATACAGACATACAGGCAGATAACAGACACACACAAACATCTTGCCTTTTACATATATATATATATATATATATATATATACATACATACATATATTATTGATTTTCTGCACTATTGTAAGAAATGCAACCTTGAAACTTCTGAATATCGTTTCTTATGTCTTTGTCTATGAGTGTATCAAATTTAATTAAAATCGGACTACTTCTTCTATAACCCGATTTTTTCGATTTTTGATATTTATTTGGGGTACCTTGACACAAAACCTAGCTAAGAACACTCACGGACGCTTATAGTACAATTGTGTAAATTTTCAAAAAAATTGGTTCAGCCGTTTCGGAGTCTATAAGTAATGGATACACACACACACACAAAGTTTCATTGAAAAATAAGTTTAGATATATATATACATGCACACACATACACAGAAAAGTCAACACATAATTAAAAGGTTATAAATCGAGATTTATTTTGACACACATGTAAAACACACCTGCCTCGTCAGACCTGAAAAATCAAATAGTTATATTTAATTCAGAATATTAAAAAAATAGGTTAGCGCAGAGAAGAAATATTGAGGTTAAGTGAATATATAGCTTTATATATATTACATATATATATATATATATATATATATATATAAATATAAATAAGAGAAAGTGAGGGGTCATAATATGCAATGTAACCATTGCTTCAAGGAAAAAATTGCAATAATTTCCAGAACAAATTCCTAAACAAGAGATTAGAGCTCATTTCCCAAAAGCAGACAAACAGAAATATCCTACTATGCAACTAACAACATGTTATGTGGAAACACATTTATTTCTCAGATAATGGACTCTCCCTCCTATATTAATAAGAGTTAACAGGAAGTTAATGGGAGAAGTTCTTTAGCGTTCTATTGGAGTTCAGTAGAACTAGTAGGCAGTTGAATATTAGTTGGCAGTTAGCTGAATACTAAGGAGTCAGCTTTCAGTGGAAGATGACCAAGTTCCTAACATTTTGGGTGCGTTAAGTCGATTTGGAACCGACATAGCCCAATTATAACCTTCAGTGCGAAAACTACTCCACAACACAACCACATTATGAGAAAAAGGCAGTTTATTCTTAATACCAAAACCCAAAAATATACAAAGCAAATAAATAAGATATATAAACAAAGCCAAGTTTGAATTCCATTTGAATTCATGGCATTCACTTATGCACAAATACTCTTGGGAAACATATTAATCCGTCTCTCCCCTCCAGTTATGGGTCAAATAATAAGACAGATTGGGTTCTTTAGCCTTGGCTGGCAACCAGTCTACTGCAGAAAGCAATGGCTATCTACTGCGGGATAATCTTCTGCCCAGTCAGTCATGTCTATTTCGAGACATGATCACCCAAAGCGTGTATCACGTATGGCACTTAACTGATATAAATGAAAAAAAAAAAAAAAAAAAATATATATATATATATATAAATCGGGACCATAAATAATCTTAATTTATGTTGATTAACTCCCACTTCTACCAGCCACCCAAGCAGCATAAAGAAGCATTGAAAGGATCATGACCATAAGTAATAGTAAGCATTAGCCCTAAACTAAAGAATTAGGAAGAGCTCTCCTGGGGCTTTATGTTCTTCCCTCATTTAATGTTAGTGATCTAAATATATAGAATGTGTTAATGTAGTAGCTGCACATGGTTTAAAGTTTGCCTTAAGATGTGTAACTCACAGTCACCATGCACTATTGATTCTGTATCTATAAGTTTGGGTCCTGGGCATGACTGTAAACTGCATCTGGCAGCAAGGCCTCTGATTGAGAGGTTGTGAGGAGCATGAAACCACCTCTTAATTACTGTTATTCCCAGGTCCACCCTGACCCGGAGTGGTAGCACCTCTTAAGATCTCAGCTATGGTGAAATAGTTAACCCCCAAACTGGGGTCAAAACATTATGAAAATATAAAAATATACTTTTATAGAAATATATACATAAAAATAAACTTTTATAGAAAAATATACATTTTTGAAGAAAAAATATTACCAAAAATACATTTTTGAAGAAAAAATTTTTCCCAACAATACATTTTTGAAGGAAAAAAAAATTCTCAGCAAAACATTTTTGAATACAAAACTAGAAGATATTTTTTAAAATAAAAAAGAATAAAAACAAAATTTTTTATTAAATCTGACTAAATCAACTTTCTCACTATAACCAAACATTAAAAAAAACAAAAAAAAACCCTTAAAACCCCACCTTTTTGGCATTAAATAACCCACAGAGGTTGATATGCCATTAAACAAAACTCAAACTCAATCTATAGGTTTAGAAACTTTAAAACTTACAGGGGTAGTTTAAGGCAAGAGAAGAAACAGTGAGTAAAATGCTTAACAAGTTATGGCAAAGGAACAGTTGGAGAAATATCAAAAATACTAAAAAAGTGTTTATAAAGAATTGGAATGAGAAATCGAAGTGAGAAATTTGAATTCCAGTTGAATTTGTTGCATTTGTTTACACACAAATACACTTGGAAAAGATATTAATCTGTCACTTGTCCCTCCAGCTATGGGTTAAATATCAGGACAGGTTGGGATTAGAAAGTAATAGCAATCTATAGTAGCAAAGAATCCTCTGCCCAGTCAGTCATGTCTTTTTTTAGACATGATCACCCAAGCGTTTATCATGTATGGCATTTAACTGACTGACTGAAATATTGTGAAAGCAACAAAAAACAAAGACACCTTGGTGTGATGCAATTGTTAGCAAGCTGTCTTGCTAGAATCATTATAACTGAGTAGTGAGTTCGATCTTCACTGGGTACCTACTACTTTGGGCCGTGTGTCATGTCTAAGCTATGCTTAGAAAATCTCCTTCCTCCAGGTTTGGGGGTTGGGCACAGGGCTAACAACCCTGCCCCATAAAAAACAGTTTGTTATGGAAACAGTAAAAATGCTGCCCTGCACACCATTGGGTGTAATGGAAAAGTTTTGTCTTTTTTTAACAAAAGACAAGAAGCTGTGGTAAGACATGATTTCTCATGTCTTATAGGGCAATGGAACCATGTAGAGAGAGTGTGTGTGCATATATATATGTGCTTTTGTGTGGATAAATAAACAATAATATATTTATTCATCTATTGCATAAGAACAAGAACATGTCAAAAAGTATCAGAATTTTGTTTCTTTACTCAAAATTTTTTTATTGTTTTTGGTTTATTTGTTGCACTGAAGAACAAATTGTCCTCTTCCTGCATTTTTATAAGATCTTTTTATGCCTCTTTGTGATGGCATCTTTTTATTGTCTTACCATAAAATATTTTCTTTGCCCATAAGCATTTGGAAACATTAGATGTGGTGTAATAGTTAGCAAGTTTATTTCTTTTTATGCCTTCTTGTGATGGCATCTTTTTTATTGTCTCTATCATAAAATATTTTCTTTGTCTGCATACATTTGGAAACATTAGATGTGGTGTAATAGTTAGCAAGTTTATCTTTTTATGCCTGTGATGGCATCTTATTGTCTTTATCATAAAATATTTTCTTTGTCTGCATACATTTGGAAACATTAGATGTGGTGGAATAGTTAGCAGCTTATCTTTTTTTATGCCTTCTTGTGATGGCATCTTTTTATTGTTCTATCATAAAATATTTTCTTTTTGTCTGCATAAGTATTTGGAAACATTAGATGTGGTAATAGTTAGCAAGCTTATCTTTTTATGCCTCTTGTGGATGGTACTCTGCTGTTCCCCATTACAAAATACTTTGTCTGCATAAGCATTTGGAAACATTAGATGTGGTGTAATAGTTAGCAAGCTTATCTTTTTATGCCTTTCTGTGATGGCATCTTTTTATTGTCTCTATCATAAAATATTTTCTTTTTGTCTGCATAAGTATTTGGAAACATTAGATGTGGTGTAATAGTTAGCAGCTTATCTTTTTTTATGCCTCTTTGTGATGGCATCTTTATTGTCTTCATTTGCAAAATATTTTCTTTTTGTCTGCATAAGTATTTGGAAACATTAGATGTGGTGTAATAGTTAGCAAGCTTATCTTTTTATGCCTTCTTGTGATGGCATCTTTTTATTGCCCCTATCATAAAATATTTTCTTTTATTGCATAAGCATTTGGAAACATCAGATGTGGTGTAATAGTTAGCAAGCTTATCTTTTATGCCTTCTGTGATGGCATCTTTTTATTGTCTCTATCATAAAATATTTTCCTTTGTCTGCATAAGCATTTGGAAACATTAGATGTGGTGTAATAGTTAGCAAGCTTATCTTTTATGCCTTCTTGTGATGGCATCTTTTATTGTCTCTATCATAAAATATTTTCTTTGTCTGCATAAGTATTTGGAAACATTAGATGTGGTGTAATAGTTAGCAAGCTTATCTTTTTATGCCTTCTTGTGATGGCATCTTTTTATTGTCTCTATCATAAAATATTTTCTTTGTCTGCATAAGCATTTGGAAACATTAGATGTGGTGTAATAGTTAGCAAGCTTATCTTTTTATGCCTTCTTGTGATGGCATCTTTTTATTGTCTCTATCATAAAATATTTTCTTTGTCTGCATAAGTATTTGGAAACATTAGATGTGGTGTAATAGTTAGCAAGCTTATCTTTTTATGCCTTTCAGGATGGCATCTTTTTTTATTGTCTCTATCATAAAATATTTTCTTTGTCTGCATACATTTGGAAACATTAGATGTGGTGTAATAGTTAGCAAGCTTATCTTTTTATGCCTTCTGTGATGGCATCTTTTTATTGTCTCTATCATAAAATATTTTCTTTGTCTGCATAAGTATTTGGAAACATTAGATGTGGTGTAATAGTTAGCAAGCTTATTCTTTTATGCCTTTCTGTGATGGCATCTTTATTGTCTCTATCATAAAATATTTTCTTTGTCTGCATAAGTATTTGGAAACATTAGATGTGGTGTAATAGTTAGCAAGCTTATCTTTTTATGCCTTCTTGTGATGGCATCTTTTATTGTCTTCATCATAAAATATTTTCTTTGTCTGCATAAGCATTTGGAAACATTAGATGTGGTGTAATAGTTAGCAAGCTTATCTTGCTATCACAATTACAACCGAGTAGTGAGTTTGATTCTCATACTTTCAACCTTCTGCCACATTTAAGCTACACTAAGAAAATCACCATGTCATTTAAGTGCCATACATGATACACGCTTGGACAATCAAGTCTAAAAAAAAACATGACTAACTGGGCAGAAGATTTTCCCACAGTAATTTGCCATAGACTGGTTGCCAACCAAGGCTATAAAACCCAATCACTGCTGCTATTTAACATACAGCTGGAGAGAGAAGAAACGGATTAATATCTTTCCTAAGGGTATTTGCACGTAAATGAATGCAACTGGAATTCAACCTCGACTCTCCTATTTCTCATTCCAAGTCAATATCCACTAGACCACAATGCATTTCCAATCACCATTACAGATTAATAAACATCATAAGTAATCAAACTTCTGTTTTGGAGTCAGGCAGACAAGATGAGCAATACAGTGAGGAGTGTGGGTAAGGGAAATGGTTACAATGTTGTTGGTAGGAGACATCCGTATGGTTTATTCTTCAGTCATATTATTATTGTCATTGATATTTACTGAGTTTAACTAAATATGGCACTAGGTGCAATGGTGGAGCAGGAAAGAGGGGTAAGAAGAATGTGCTGTGTTTAGCTTTTCAATTAGATGTTGTATATCTTGTAAACTCACCATACAAAATACTTAGTCTCAAAGACCAACCACTGACACTGGTGAAAAATATATAACAGACCTACCAGGCAGGCCTGTTTTTCTTATTAATATATTTCATATTTTATTATTTAAGTGAAAATATAAAGACTTGGTATTTACTAAGTTCAGTTAAGTAATGGCACAAGGACAAATGAAAAGTAAAAAATGAAAAAAGTTGTATTAGATGGTTTGAAATTGGAAATCGAAGAGCTGAGTTCTAATTCCATTCAGCTTTGTCATATTTGCTTACACTCAAATACCCTTAGGAAAGATGTGATATCACTACTAGATATGGGTTCGTTAGTCAGACATGGAAAGGTAACTACAAGACCTCCGACAGAAAGTAGCTCAAGAAAGCAGAAAGAAATGTCTACATATAAACTACAAGAAAACTAAATGCATGGTCATCAGTAAAAAGAGGATCCCAAAATGCCAACTACAGGTCAAGAATACTAAAATCAAGCAGGTTCAGAAATTCAAATACCTGTGAAGTGTTCTAACAGAAGACGGAAAGTGCAGCACTGAGATCCGAAGACATATTGGCATCGGCCAAGGATGCATATCAAAAGCTGAGTAGAGTATTGAGAGATGGGAAAAGTTTGCTAGAAACAAAGAAAAGAGTACTAGATTTTTATGTGATGTCTGTCCTTCAATATGCTGATGAATGCTATACAATCTCATCAAAGATGAAGAAAAGCAACCAAAATGTGGTTCTACAGAAGGATGCTGAGGATACCATTGACTGAAGATGTGAGCAATGATGAGGTTTTACAGAGGATGGAAATGAAAAAGAAACTGATACATAATATCAGGAAGAGACAGCTTCAAGTTTCTGGGGTATGTAACAAGGAAGCAGGGCTTGGAGAATCTGATACTCACATGGTGGATAGAGGTAAAGAAGGCAAAGGGAAAGCAGCATGTGACATACTTGATGGGCTTGAACAAATGGATGGCAGGTAAGGGTAGGGTTTGGGAGAGGTAACAAGAAAAAGAGTGTTAACAGCTACAAGGAATAGAGAGAGATGTTGAAGACCACGAACGTCTCGGTCTTGGAGGAACATAACATATAGAAGAAGAAATACAACTTGTATCAGTAAACAATTATTATCTTCAAAAAATTGTTACAATCTAAAAATATTTTCTGGCTTTAAATAACCAGCAAATGGGTAATAAGCCATAAAATACAAACCAGTCAATCAATAAAACATGACTACATAAACTGAGCTTGACTACTGATGTCACTTAACTGCCAGCTATTTATACATCTAGGCCCTCAGCCAAATCATTACCAATTCTGTTTGGTTTACAGTTGGAGAGTGACTTTACAGTAGCAGTGAGGAGGGGGGAACCAAAATTAAAAGAAAATTGTACTATTTTTTCTTCTCATTCTTATGTCCTTTTTATCAAAATTTACTTTATTCTATTGATAAAGTAGGTTTCACTTAGACAGCTTTTACCTGAGAACCGCTATTTTATGAAATAGATTCCCAAGAGGAAACTTCCTCTGATCACTACAACCTTAACCTCTTTGAGCATCAACTAATAATTTTCACTTATTTGCTCCTTTAATATCCATACAACCTCATCCTGTAACCTTCTCCCTTGAGTGGTTCTTGGGCCTTGTATTGGGTGAATATTTACTTGGAAAATAAATGTAATATACTGGACATTTACTTAGAGGGTTATATCATGAGTCATTCACTTTCACAGAATTATTTTTTCTTATTGCCTATATTTTTTTAATCATTTCACCCCAAGCAAGGCAAGATCACCACTCGTGAGCAGCAGGTTCAGTCAGTCAGTCAGTCAAGTGCCATACGTGATACAAGCTTGGGTGATCATGTCTCAAAAGAAGGTTATCCCACAGTAGGTTGCCATTACTTTTTGCAGTAGACTAGTTGCCAGCCAAGGCTAGAGAACCCAATTTGTCCTGTTATTTAACCCATATCTGGAGGGAAGAGATGGATTAATACCTTTCCCAAGTGTATTTGTGCATAAATGAATGCAAGGAATGTCAAGTGGAATTCAAACTTGGATTCTCGATTTCTCGTTCCAAGCCGATAACCAGTGCACCACAACGCAAGCGAGCAGCAGGTTACAGTGAGAGAAAAGACTGGGTACAGGGAGTATTAAAGAAAGGATAAAATATTCAAGAAGATAAAAATAGCAATTGACATTGCATTTAAATTTTTGAAGATTATGGTCATCAGGGATGCAAGTAAACAGAAGGGTGGGGTAAGTGTGAGAAAAAAAACTATTAGGAGTAGAAATGTCAGTTAGATTTAACTATTTCAACAGTAAAAGAGTGAGACCTAGATGCCAATCTAGTAGCACGTTCACATTCACATGGTCAAGGCACCAGGGATGAAGCTTGTCAGAGCAGTCACTATATAAATATTGCTAATAACATTTTATCCTAAAATGTTTTACTTACTAAAAAATATTTATCATCATTATTTACAAATATGTTTTTCCATTTTATTATTACTTTTTTATTTATTTTTTGTCTACCATTTAAACTAAATAAATGAAGAGAGAATATATTCTATAATTGGTCCAAGCAATACAAACGCTAGGCATACCACACAGTGAGAGTGATCCTCATTTAACTACACAACTTTAAGTAAATTATGTAAAATATTTTTTATATAACTTTGAAAAGAAGGGTTTCTGAAACAACAAAATCTGTATCTGAATCTCAAAAGTTTATAACAATTACTGAGAAACCAAGTAGGCAAAGCAAAATTAAATTCATAAGAAAGATTTCCCATAAAATCCGACAGTTATAAAATTGATCACAGTCAAAAATAAAAGCACTTTCAAATTAAATACAAAGTTTATCATTAAATTAATTTGTAAAATGAATTTAAAATGTTGTATGCATGAAAATACCTCATAAGATGAAACAATGAAAGATTATTTCAGTTATAAAATCATTCCCAGAGATAGTAGCATGCACAGTGCTTCTTAGCTACAAAGAAAGCTCTCTGTGGGCGTTGCAAAGTTATGTGTAGATGTCAGGAACAGATGGGCTTGGCCGGTTTGAATCTGAAAGTATGAAAGTTCTTCACTTTCTAGAAGGGAATTTTATTTGTTTTCTTTGTTGGTTTATTTATTTATTTTTTCTAACCTTCTAAAAGCTATAAGATCATTATGTTCCAAGTAAAACTATCCCAATTTTGAGTGTGATAAATTAGTGGTCCTTCTAAATTTTAATTGAGTTTGAAAAATTTATTAAACATAAAAATGGGATACATTTAAACAAGGGCGTATTATGAAATTGGTTCTACAAAAGCACATTTGTTTTAGTTCCTATTTGTTTGCAGGTCACATAATTTAGCCTATGTTCTCGTGTGTTTGAAGAGCAAATTGTACAAATTATAATCCATTTTCTTCAAGAAAAACACAGTTTTGCATCATTTTCTGGACTTCCATATTATTCATAATATCTATCCTTTTTTCTTCTTAAAGTTATGAAGGATGTTTAGTCCCAGAGATTCTAAACTTGCGATTAAACCATTCTTATTGATGCCAGCATTATATTGGCCATGGAGAAAGGATAATTTTGTCCCTGTCTTGCATGTGTGTTGTGGTGCAATGGTTATCAGCTCAAAATAAGCAAATTGGAAAGGCAAATTCAAATTCCACTTAAATTAATATCATTCACTTATGTACAAATAACCTTTGGAAAGGTATTAATCCATCTCTTCTCCCTCCAGCTGTGGAGTAAATAGCAGGACAGATTGAGTTCTATAGCTTTTGTTGGTAACCAGTCTACCACAGAAAGTAAAGGCAGCCTACAGCAGGAAAACCTCCTACTTAGACAAGAGTGTATCACATATGGTAATTAACTGACTGACTTGTATATAAGGCACACCACATTAAACCAACCTTGTGTCACATCCTGTTGTTTTGGGGAAGTGGGTAAATAATAGAAAAATATTTCTGCTTTTTCAAGTTGAGGAACACACATCTTGGTCCTTGTTACATTTTGTTCAAGAAGTGCGTAATATAACATTGACAGTTCTTTACAAGTCTCTACCAAATTTGATAGAAGACCACATTAATTAAGCAACTAAAGATGGTTTGGTACAAAGCCATGTTCACTGAGCATCTTGTAATGGAATAAAATTAATTAAAATAACCATGTTATAAAGGGATAATTAGAGCAGATAATTATTGGACGATACAAAATGGGTATAAGGACACTTTCATTGAGTACTTAATGAATAGTGATCATTCTCATGGCATTTTTACTGGACTGTATAAATGCTGGTACAAGGCCAAGCAGTGTAGAGTAGTTGCAGCTAATACTACAATATAAGAATGTTGATAACTGTATGTTTATAGATATATTAGATATATTGGCATGGCCAAGGACGCATTTCAAAAGCTTACCAGAGTTCTGAAAGAGTCTTAAAGCTTCTTTGTGGTTAAGTCAGTTAAGGCATGTCAAAGCTAACAATAGTTCAAATCTTGCCAGAGAGCACTTATTTTTTTTTTAATAAAATTTCTCGACTATTCAGATGAAAATAAATAAATATAGTTTAATAAATAAACAGTGCATCTACTCAGATACTATTTACTAAAAATAACCTCTAAAGTGATGTGTGTATATATATATATATATATATATAAAAATATGATGGACTCGCTTGTTGATTTTGATGTATGAGGATGTGGCACTTCAGTCTCACTAATTACCTTCATGCAAGTTTACATATTGTTCAACAGCAAGGATCTCAGGACATAGCAACAGGAATATTTGCTGACGCTTTTCACCATTGTCTTTCATTTCTTATATATATATATATATATATATATATATATATATAATTCTGCAATGGTGGTGATATCTGTGGATTATGCCAAGAACAAGAAAAAAGTTGGCTATAGTATTATTTCCAGAATGACAAATCTACTAAATGAAAGGTTTGAAATAATATTCAGATGGAGACACATTAGAAAACATTTTTAAGCTCATACAAACCTGGATAAAAGGATTCTTAATAACTAACCACTCTCTTACTTGGAACTTTTGGTTATGAACTTATGAAAGCATTAACCGGTAAACCATCAATCAAAGCAAATTGCCTAACAAAGCTAAAAAGGTCAAAACCATGGTAGCATAACCAGCTGATCTTTCTTACCTAAATATCTAAATGTTTTACATGTTGAATCTTCACCTTTCTTCAAACATGTACTGAGCACTTCCTAATTGACTGTTTACTGGTTTAATTTAATTCAAATTTGACCTAAAACTGTTCTATATATATATATATATATAAAGAGAGAGAGAGAGAGAAAGAGAGAGAAAAATGAAAAAGTTTTTTAAACAAACACACTGCATTATTCACTACTTTCTTTTCAACTGCATTGTTTTTCAAAGCCCCTCTATTGCATTACTTTATTTCAGCCCTGGTTATTTTGTGTTGCCATAGCTGGATATGACAACATAACAGAAAAAATCAAATTCATTCATCTGAGTCATTTGAAGTGGCAGGATAAAATTTTTGCTTTGCAAACAAAATAATTTCCAGAATGTTGCATTTCACCTTCATGTACAAGGTTAGCATCTTCAGAATGAAGGCACTAACCTAGCATGAATGCGAATGCATTGAATTCAACTAGAATTCGAACTTACAATACATTTTTTTTAAAATATATTGTCAGCAATACATTTTTGAAAAGAAAAAATATTACCAACAATACATTTGACACTTGCCAAAAAAATTTGTCAATGAAACCTGACCTCCTACAAAGAATACATATTCTATTCATCTGAACTTATCCTAAAAGTCTTGTTGGCATTAAATAACTCATTGAGGTTGATAAGCAGTAAACCAAACCAAACCTAATTTGTGCTTGGAAGGTAAATATAGTTGAATTGCCTGATCTGAACCGATTATGAAATAAAAGATCAGAAGTGGTCCATGTAAGCATGAAAATAAATTTCACTTGTGCCTTCTGCACTCTGATTGATGAATGCTATGTGCGTGCATGTATTTATAACTGATCAACAAACATAACTTCTTAAATCAATTGGCAGATGATCGCTTCTCAGCATGAAATATTTAGTTGTAAGTTGGAGTTATTTGTGGCAATAAAATCTGGCTTTGCCATGATTTATTGATCTTGGGTGTATTTTTGTAAGGACTGCTTTGAAATGTTTGTACCTTAACTCTTGGTCATCTTTCATATATACAAAATTTATCACCCCACCCACTTCATTCTTCATCTGTCATTCTATTACCTATGGTTTTATTTACTGAGCTGTAAGGCTCACACAAAATGTTAATGTCTTTTTTTAATATCTGGAAACATTTTCTGGGAAATGAGGGAACTTGAAGGTTCTTTTTGGACTCAGGGCTTGAGTACTATGTACCACTTGAACCTACCCTTCGTAGACCATTTATCAAAACCACAAAATGAAAATAAAGTAATGCTTTTAGCTAAATTCCAGCTTATGTGCCTTATTGACCAACAAGCTTATTTCTCCATGACATCTACTCTAGCACTTGAGCTTTCTGAACCAGTGGTGGACAAGTTCAAACTTCACCATTAAGATGATCATGGCTCTCCAAAGATTCCTTTTATTATCTGTAAATTGCCATAACTTCTTGGGAAATCGTAGCAATTCACAGGAAATAAGAATAAGAGTAGTTTCTTATTGCTTTCTCCATGGCTTTGAATCGAGTTTAATGGTTTCATGCCTTTCTCTCAAGCAGTAGTGCAAAGGTTACCTGATCAAACTACACTACATTTGAACTCAGCTTGCCAATTCCATATGCTATGCATGTAAACAGTCCTTATAAAAAACTTTCAAACTATCTGCACCTCTCTATATTCTGTAGTTGTATTATTAGTAATATTATCTTGAATTTTATATTTATTTTTACATTTATTGATGCATTTCCAGCAATGATTGATTTTTTTGATTGCTATTTCTTTTTTTCAATATTAATCGCTATTGTAACTCTCATTCTATCACTTCTTTTTACTCTTAATCAACCACCTCTCTCTGTCATTCTGTTGCCTCTCTCTTTTACTCTTAATCAACCACCTCTCTCTGTCATTCTGTTGCCTCTCTCTTTTACTCTTAATCAACCACCTCTCTCTGTCATTCTGTTGCCTCTCTCTTTTACTCTTAATCAACCACCTCTCTCTGTCATTCTGTTGCCTCTCTCTTTTACTCTTAATCAACCACCTCTCTCTGTTATTCTGTTGCCTCTCTCTTTTACTATTATTCTACCACCTCTCTCTGTTGTACCACTGGCTCTCTACTTTATTGTCATTCTACAACCACATTTTCTTTGTGATTTTATTGCCTCTCTCTTTCACTGTCATTCTACCACTTCTCTTTTTTGTGATTTTATTGCCTCTCTCTTTCACTGTCATTCTACCACTTCTCTTTTTTGTGATTTTATTGCCTCTCTCTTTCACTGTCATTCTACCACTTCTCTTTTTTGTGATTTTATTGCCTCTCTCTTTCACTGTCATTCTACCACTTTTCTTTTTTGTGATTTTATTGCCTTTCTCTTTCACTGTCATTCTACCACTTTTCTTTTTTGTGATTTTATTGCCTCTCTCTTTCACTGTCATTCTACCACTTCTCTTTTTTTGTGATTTTATTGCCTCTCTCTTTCACTGTCATTCTACCACTTTTCTTTTTTGTGATATTATTGCCTCTCTCTTTCACTGTCATTCTACCACTTCTCTTTTTTTGTGATTTTATTGCCTCTCTCTTTCACTGTCATTCTACCACTTTTCTTTTTTGTGATATTATTGCCTCTCTCTTTCACTGTCATTCTACCACTTCTCTTTTTTTGTGATTTTATTGCCTTTCTCTTTCACTGTCATTCTACCACTTTTCTTTTTTGTGATTTTATTGCCTCTCTCTTTCACTGTCATTCTACCACTTCTCTTTTTTTGTGATTTTATTGCCTTTCTCTTTCACTGTTATTCTACCACTTTTCTTTTTTGTGATTTTATTGCCTCTCTCTTTCACTGTCATTCTACCACTTCTCTTTTTTTGTGATTTTATTGCCTTTCTCTTTCACTGTCATTCTACCACTTCTCTTTTTTGTGATTTTATTGCCTCTCTCTTTCACTGTCATTCTACCACTTTTTTTTTGAGATTTTATTGCCTCTCTCTTTCACTGTCATTCTACCACTTCTCTTATTTTATGATATTATTGCCTCTCTCTTTCAATGTCATTAGAACACTTCTTTTTTTGTGATATTATTGCCTCTCTCTTTCACTGTCATTCTACCACTTCTCTTTTTTTGTGATTTTATTGCCTTTCTCTTTCACTGTTATTCTACCACCTCTTTTTATTTGTGATTTTATTGCCTCTCACTTAGTACCTCTCTCTTTTATTGCTATTTTAGCACCTCTTTCTTTATCTGTCATTCTACCCCCATCTTTTTTTACTGCTATTCTACTGCCTCTCTCTGTTTTACTGTCATTTTACTGCCTCTCCCTTTTCCTGTAATTCCACCACCACCACCACCACTCCCAGACTGACATTCTACTCTGGTGTTCTTTTATTATTTCCTATTCATGTTCTTTATTAATGACCATTGAACTGGAGTCATTATGAAAAAAAGCAAGTAAAATTAAACAAAAATTTATGATTTACAATAATTTCTCAAGAGTTTCAGGTAATATTACTCCTTATACTTCTAGCATAAATGAAACTATTAAAATTGAAATAAAAGAAATATCAGTAAAAATATTAATAATGGTCATCAGTGTATGAAAATAACATTAAATATGGTGGTGCCAATGATCAGAAAAAAATAAAGTTTATGCAGTTCAATTTTGTCTTTGATAAACCATTGGTTCTTGTAGCCAAAGTGGTTAGAGCAGTTGTCTTGGTTTGATAAAATTCCAAAAAGGAAGAATCTGCAATGTCATTGGCATCTCAACTTCAGTCACTTTTCCACAATTGGAATGTAGTTTCTCTGTAAGTCAGTTAAGTGCCATACGTGATATATGCTTGGGCGATCATGTCTCGAAAAAGACATGACTGACTGAACAGAAGATTATCCCGCAGTGGGTTGCCATTACTTTCTGCGGTAGACTGATTGCCAGCCACGGCTATAGGACCCAATCTGTTCTATTATTAACCTATAACTGGAGGGAAGAGACGGATTAATACCTTTCCAATTTGCGTGTAAGTGAATGCAAAGAATTCCGCTGGAATTCGAACTCGGCTTCCAGATTTCTTGTTTTGAGTAAATATCCATTGCTCCACAATGCACATCCCTTCTCTGTACCTTTTCTATAAATGATTTCATGCTCTGATGAACTTTCTTCTATGGTATCTAGCCTTTATGAATTTAAGTGCAGTCTAAATTAGTAGCAAGATCTCAATATTTTATAGGTGAAATAGCGAGATATAACTGTAAGTTCTATGCGAACTGTTTCTTTTCTCACATTTTTTGCTTGTGAAACTCTCTTCCAGCTTCTTTTTTTACAGTCAGATTTGATCTTCAAAGATTTAAATGGAATATCACTCATTACCTAATGTTTTCTTAATTTGTGTTCTTTTATTGTTCTCACTTCTTTTCCTTTTTTTTTATATTCTTTCACACTTAGTAATCACCTGCATCTTGGTGACTTTGTTGCCTTGCTTGGAGTGAAATGCTTCAAAAACCATATCAATTCAGATTTCACCAAGAACTTGATTTATGCTTATCCTGATCTATGTTACTTATATATTTTTTTAAAATCATATCACCCCAGCAAGGCAGTAAAGCTACTAAGACACAAGGGATTATAGAGTGCGGAAGAACAAGAACAAGGGAAACATTAGGAGTGAGAAGAATGAAAGACTAATCAAGACAGTTGATAGTGATTGACATTGCATTTAAATTTTTGAAGATTAAAGTTGGCTGAGAGAAAAAAGAGGGAAGAGGGATGGTAGATTTTACAAGTAATTTATGAAGAATATCTAAATATAGGCATAAAAGCTAAACAAATAAACTAGATACACTATTGACATCATTCCGACTGTTGTGCTCACTTTTATTGCCATATTTATGATATTTCAATTGCTGTATGCTGCGGATTTTTTCAGGTGATATATGTTGGAATTTTGAACCGAACCTTTTACTTAGAACAATCTAAGTTCGTGGACTAATTCCATGTGCCAAGGATTAAGTTCAAAATTCTCATGTATATCACCTGAAGAAAAGCAGAGCATACAACAACCAAAATGTTGCGAATATTTTTTTTTTAAATCATATCACCCCAAGCAAGGCGATAACGCCACTGATGCGCAGGGGGCTATGTAAGAGTAAAAAGATTGGAAAAGAGAAAGCTGGAAACCGCATCCTAAACAGGAAACAAGGGATGAGCCTCTTCACCTGTTCAATTGACGTGGGTGGAGTGTGAACCGGGCGATAGTTTTGTCTATCTACTTCAATTAAAAAAAAAATAAAGAAAAGAGTGAAAAGATTGGAAAAGAGAAAGCTGGAAACCGCATCCTAAACAGGAAACAAGGGATGAGCCTCTTCACCTGTTCAATAGACGTGGGTGGAGTGTGAACCGGGCGATAGTTTAGTCTATCTACTTCGATTGAAAAAAAAATAAAAAAAAGAGTGAAAAGATTGGAAAAGAGAAAGCCGGAAACCGCATCCTAAACAGGAAACAAGGGATGAGCCTCTTCACCTGTTCAATATGACAATAAAGATGAGGATAGCAGTCTAAATGATGTAAATAATGTAAATAGTTACAATACCTCATTTCAGAAATATAAGTCAAACTAGAATTGTGGTTTCCATTCATCCACTTAAAAGACAAATAATTAAAGAGAAAATTAAAGAGAATAAATTAATTTCTCAGTTAAACCAAAAGCTAACAAGATCAGATTATTATTTTATACATTTACTTTAATTCCTTTTTTTTTAATTTCTCCCCTGGTTCTTGAAAAGACAACTGTGAATATTATTTTCAATAAAGTAACAACTAGGGCAATAAAAATAAGGAGAGGGAGAAAGAAAACTGCAAATAACAACTTACTATACTAAAGAAGGCAAGTAACTTTAAATAACCTCTCAAGAAGCCAGAAAGAATAAACCCATGGAGTAATATATTTGCATAAAAGAATTTCATTGGCTAATGACAAAATGATTGAAACACTTAAAAAACCCACTAGAGTGAAAAATCTGCTAAAACAAGCATGTTCAAAGAATACGTAGCACATAACCACTGAGATGAGAGTTTTACTCAATCAACACCAGTGCGGTTACCTGACAGAAAGAGTCTGATGTTAAAAACTCAAAACTTGTAATGAAAGCAGGAAAATATCACAAGTCAACTCAGAATATTCAAGGAATGTATATTAGAATAAAACATATCAACTTGTGTTGGTTTATTTAACTTTGAAATCTGTTTTGATTATATTTTAATCTGCAAGTATATTGTGGTGAGGTTTATACTTGAGTCAATAAACAAATCTTTTAGAGGTTTATATATGAGTCTATAAATAAACATTGGTGACTTTTATACATGAATCTATAGATAAATATGGTGAGGTTTATATTTGAGGTTATAAATAAAAATTGATAAGGTTTAGACTTGATGTTAAAAATAAACATTGCTGAGGTTTATTCTTGAGTCTATACGTAAACATTGATAAGGTTTATACTTGAATCTATAAACAGTAATAAGTTTTATCCTTGAATCTATAAATAAACATTGATAAGGTTTATACTTGAGTCTATATGTAAACATTGATAAGGTTTATACTTGAGTCTATATGTAAACATTGATAAGGTTTAGACTTGAATCTATAAATAAACATTGATAATGTTTATATTTGAATCTATAAATAAACATTGATAATGTTTATATTTGAATCTATAAATAAACATTGATAATGTTTATATTTGAATCTATAAATAAACATTGATAAAGTTTATACTTGAATCTATAAACAGTAATAAGTTTTATCCTTAAATCTATAAATAAACATTGATAAGGTTTATACTTGTATCTATAAACATTGATAATGTTTATATTTGAATCTATAAATAAATATTGATAATGTTTATACTTGAATCTATAAATAAACATTGATAATGTTTATACTTGAATCTATAAATAAACATTGATAATGTTTATACTTGAATCTATAAACAGTAATAAGTTTTATCCTTAAATCTATAAATAAACAGTAATAAGTTTTATACTTGAATCTATAAATAAACATTGATAAGGTTTATACTTGAATCTATAAATAAACATTGATAAGGTTTATACTTGAATCTATAAATAAACATTGATAAGGTTTATACTTGAATCTATAAATAAACATTGATAAGGTTTATACTTGAATCTATAAATAAACATTGATAAGGTTTATACTTGAATCTATAAATAAACATTGATAAGGTTTATACTTGAATCTATAAATAAACATTGATAAGGTTTATACTTGAATCTATAAACAGTAATAAGTTTTATCCTTAAATCTATAAATAAACAGTAATAAGTTTTATACTTGAATCTATAAATAAACATTGATAAGGTTTATACTTGAATCTATAAATAAACATTGATAAGGTTTATACTTGAATCTATAAATAAACATTGATAAGGTTTATACTTGAATCTATAAATAAACATTGATAAGGTTTATACTTGAATCTATAAATAAACATTGATAAGGTTTATACTTGAATCTATAAATAAACATTGATAAGGTTTATACTTGAATCTATAAATAAACATTGATAAGGTTTATACTTGAATCTATAAATAAACATTGATAAGGTTTATACTTGAATCTATAAATAAACATTGATAAGGTTTATACTTGAATCTATAAACAGTAATAAGTTTTATACTTGAATCTATAAATAAACATTGAATAATGTTTATACTTGAATCTATAAATAAACATTGATAATGTTTATACTTGAATCTATAAATAAACATTGATAATGTTTATACTTGAATCTATAAATAAACATTGGTGAGATACTTGTGGTTATAGATAAATCTTGATCAAGTTTATACTTGATTGTCCACAAGCTTCATGCTTGTAGGTAGTCCCTTTTGAATACATAATCTTATTTATGAGCAGGTTTATTCTTCACTCCATCAACAGATGAATGTTTGAATTTCTAACTGTATTTAGTTGACTTAATTAAACACTGACCTAAATGTAATTTCTTGTCTTCATATGCAACTTATTGGAATATATCAAAGCTGTAATTCAGGACGCACCAAGCTGGAAAAAATTAACTAGAAATATTGGTCAGATCAGCGAGTGTTTCTTCTTGCCAGTACCATGTTACTTGGAGAGATGGGCATTGCCAAGTCACAGCCATTTGATTGGGAGATGTCACGAAATGTAATTACTAGATACAGAATCCTTGTGGATGAATTTGCTATAGACAATTCACTGTTATACTGGATGTGTGTTGTGGGCATTGGCTTGGAGTGAGAAATTGGAGAGCCTAGTTAGAATTCCTGTTGAAATCGTTGCATTCACTTACATATAAATACCCTTGAAAAGCTATTAATCCATCTCTTCTTCCTCCAGCTATGGGTTAAATGGCAGGACAGATTAGGTTTTATAGATTTGGTTGGCAACCAGTCTACCACAGAAAATAATTGCAATTTACTATGGGAAAATTTTCTGCCTAGTCAGTCATGTTTCTTTGCCCAAACATGTATCACATATGGCGCTTAACTGACATGGTGTTTAAAAAGTCACTATGCATTTATATTGTTATTAACAGATATTATTACTAATGTCTGACAATACATCTTTTTCTGTTATTAAAACCATATTGGGGTAAAATCTGAAATATAAAAAATATGGTTAGAAAAGTGAATTGTAAATTTCTGAGCACTCTGTATATTTAAACATCTCTAAAAAAAAAAAGAACTATGTTCAGGCACATCTGTTGGTGTATGAAATGAGGTAGATGTATATTTATATCTGAAACTGATTTTGTTTCTGAATCAATCACTTTATTCAAGATAAAGTGTAAGAGGGGAAATGAGCGAGAGAGAGAGAAAAGTTACACAATACCTATTTTGGATTTGAATTCATATTAATATTATATATGATTCAGTTCAGATTACTTTCTCTTGTATGTTTTAATATCTCTAAAAAAAGAACTACATTTAGGCAGATCTGTTGGTGGATGAAATTATGTTGATTTGTATTTATGTTTGTGAACTGACTTTCTTTTTGTACCAAACACTTTATTCAAGAGAGAGAGAGAGAGAGAGAGAAAAAAATTACACAATACTTATTTTGGACTTGAATTCATATTAATATTATCAGTCAGTTAAGTACCATACATGATACATGCTTGGGTGATCATGTCTCAAAAGAAACATAATTGACTAGGCAGATTTTTCGCAGTAGATTGCCATTACTTTCTGTGGTAGACTGGTTGCCAACCAAAGTTATAGAGCCCAATCTATCCTGATATTTGACCCATAACTGGAGGGAGACGAGACGGATTAATACCTTTCCCAAAGGTATTTGCATGGAAGTGAATGCAATGAATTCAACAGAAATTTGAAAACAGCTCTCTGATTTCTCATTCTGAATCGATATCCACTGCACTACAAACGCACATCCACATTAATATCATATATTTTCCGGTTTTCTCTTTTCCAATCTTATCACTCTTTCCTTTTTTTATTTTCTTTTTTTCTCAATTGGAGTAGATATACTAAACTATCGCCCGGTTCACACTCCACCCACATCTATTGAACAGGTGAAGAGGCTCATCCCTTGCTTCCTGTTTAGGATGCAGTTTCCGGTTTTCTCTTTTCCAATCTTTTCACTCTTTATTTCTTTTCAATTGGAGTAGATAGACTAAACTATCGCCAGGTTCACACTCCACCCACGTCTATTGAACAGGTGAAGAGGCTCATCCCTTGTTCCCTGTTTAGGATGTGGTTTCCAGTTTTCTCTTTTCCAATTTTTTCACTCTTTTCTTTTTTTATTTTTTTTTCAATTGGAGTAGATAGACTAAACTATTGCCTGGTTCACACTCCACCCACATCTATTGAACAGGTGAAGAGGCTCATCCCTTGTTTCCTGTTTAGGATACAGTTTCCGGTTTTTTCTTTTCCAATCTTTTCTCTTTTTATTTCTTTTCAATTGGAGTAGACAGACAGAACTATCGCCTGGTTCACACTCCACCCACATCTATTAAACAAGTGAAGAGGCTCATCCCTTGTTCCCTGTTTAGGATGTGGTTTCTGGCTTTCTCTTTTCCATTTTTTTTACCTTTACGTAGCCCCCTGCACATCAGTGGCGTTATCGCCTTGCTTGGGGTGATATGATTAAAAAAAAAAAGTATCATTCAATTCAGATTACTTTATCTTCTGTGTTCTAATATCTCTATAAAAGAATGGCACTCAGGCTTAACTGTCAGTGTATTTTTTTCATCTTAATTCTACTTGCATTTCTCAAAGCATAAGTAGCCTTTTTTTCCTGATGTGTTCGGGAGTAACAATAACGGCAAATAGTTTCCTTCAACAATATGCAGAAACTAATGGCTGGAAAGTCTGACTTTAATTTGATTGTGATTCTCAAGATAAAACATGCCAAGGATTATGTCTGGCATTTCGAAAAGAGGAATTTAAAAAACAAATCAAGCATGTATGCAGATGGAAAATAAAACTGCGAATGCTTTAACTGACTCAATATTAAACATGAATATAAAAGCTAAATTAAGTAAATGATTGCATATATAAATCAATGCAGTCTTCCTATTTTATGTATCATGTCCTTTTACGGATGTAGACGATCATAGGCCTCCAGTTACCCCTATCTCTTGTAGCTTTTAACACCTTTTCTCTTGGTATCTCGGTCCTGGGTATGACTGTAAACTACATCCAACAGCAAGGCCTCTAATTGGGAGATTGTGAGGAGCATGGAACTACGTGTTAATTGTTGTTGCTCCCAGGTCCACCCTGACCTGGAGTGGTAGCACCTGTTAGGGTCCCAGCTATGGGCAAATAGTTAACCCCCAAACTGTGGTCAAAACACTATGAAAATATGAAGATAGACTTTTATTAAAAAAAAATACATTTTTGAAGAAAAAATCTTACCAACAGTACATTTTTTAAGGAAAAAATTATTATCATAACACATTTTTGAAGGAAAAAAAGAAATTATTACCATAATACATTTTTTGAAGGAAATAAATTATTACTAGCAATAGATTTTTGAATACAAAACTAGAAGACATGTTCAATTTTCTAAAATAAGAAAAATTTTTTTCATCAAAATCTGACTAAACCAACCTTCTCAGTATAGCTGAACATAAAAAATACCTTAAAACTCTCTTTTTGGCATTAAATAACCCACCGAGGTTGACATGCTGTTAAACTCAAACTCTTCTACTTGCACAAGCCCATGAAGTATGTATGTGTTACATTACCTGTCTTTATTTCCCTCTATCCATCCCCTGAGTAATAGATTTTTCAAGCCCTCCTTCCTCATTACAAATCCAAGAAACTTCATCTGTCTCTTACTAATGCTAAGTATAAGTTTCCTTTCCATTTCCATCTTCTCCAAAACATTGTTGCTCACAAGTTCAGTTGAGTATCCTCAGCATCCTTCTGTAGAACCACACTTCTGCCTCTCCTTCATCTTTGAGATTTTCCAGCATTTGCTGCCATATAGGAAAACAGATATCACATAACAGTTCAGTCCTCTTTATTTCCAATGAAATCTTCCTCTCTTAATACTCTGCTTACTTTTTGAAATGTGTCCATGGGTAAGCCAATGTGCCTTCGAATCTCAGTGTCGCACTTTATATTCTCTGTCAGAACACTTCCCAGGTATTAAAATTTCGGCACCTGCTTGATTTTAGTATCCCCAAACTGTAGTTGGTATTTTATCAACAGTATTCAGATCTTATATAAATACATATTATATCCTTCTTGAAAAGGAATGTAATTGCCCTGATGGCAAATGCCATCCTGTGATATACTATCTTATGTCTCTTGCATCTGTTGACACAATTAAGTTGTAGGTGGGTTAACTGATAAGTCAACCCCCGACATCAAAAATATGTTTGATGGGAAAAAAGTCAGGTGACTGTGTCGGCCAGAGAAATTGTTTCAAGTCTTTTATATTGAGTAGTAAGGGCATCATGGTGACCATCATTATGTTTCTGGAATAACACTCATTGAAATCCTGCTGCAACATTGTCTGCAGTAAAGGTTGAACAATGTCCTCATACTGTTCAATATTAAATCCACAAGGACCAAATGTGATCAAGAGTTGTATCTTAGGGTATCTTGGGTAATTTAATGCTGAAAACTAAACATTTTGAATATAATTTTATAGTTTCAACTAAATATACTTTGAATGTAATTGTATGCTATCAACTACAGATAAAATGCATTACTGGTCATTTTGTTAATAATAGGTATTTTTAGACTAAACTATCGCCTGGTTCACACTCCACCCACGTCTATTGAACAGGTGAAGAGGCTCATCCCTTGTTTCTTGTTTAGGATGTGGTTTCCGGTTTTTCTCTTTTCCAATCTTTTCACTCTTTTTTTATTTTTTATTTTTTTTTCAATTGGTGTAGATAGACTAAACTATCGTCCGGTTCACACTCCACCCACATCTATTGAACAGGTGAAGAGGCTCATACCTTGTTTCCTGTTTAGGATGTGGTTTCCGGTTTTTTCTTTTCCAATCTTTTCACTCCTATGTAGGCCCCTGCACATCAGTGGCGTTTTCACCTTGCTTGGTGTGATATGATTAAAAAAAAACAGAATACTTTCATTGTTTTTTTTTTTTGGATATTCATTATTTGCCCATAGCTGGGACTAAGACAGGTGGTAGAAGTAGCAATTAAGAGATGGTTCCACGTTCCTCAAAAGCTCGAATCTCTCAATCAGAGATGTTGCTGCTGAATGTAGTTTATAGTTATACCAGGACTAGCACTTTGGTTGTAATTGAATGTCTAACTGGAGGATTGGTTCCCCATATATCTGCTGCAAGTTAATGATTCTCAATAGACTGTGTTGACACATTTGCTCAGATTTGTTCTTTGGATATTATGAAATCTGCCATTGTTTCCCTTAAAATGTACCAATCTAGGCAAGTCTCTATGGTAGCTGTCCAGAACCTGATCTATGGGGAGATAAATGTTGATTTGACTTTTGTTGCCAACATCAAAGAGCCATGCCATCAGGAATACATGCAGCAATGCTCTTAATCTGTCTCCTTGTATGTCTACAATCAATCCACTCTCAAACAACACTAATTGAAAATTTGTTTGTGCATATCAATGTGGCATGACACCTACTTGTACTGAGCATTTTCACCAAACTAAATCTCATCACCATATGCATAAACATCTATTGTAACCCTAAAAGATTACTGCATGAGTAATCACCAAAACAGAGGTTGGGAATAATAGTGTATCCCAAGTACAAGACTCACACACTGTGTAAAGTAGATACTTTGCTAGTCAGTATAATCACTCTACTCTACTTTACTCTACTCCAATAATGTCTACATATTTAAGAGGATAGGAACATCTCATTTCTGTATACAGGTAGGTGTACAACATCTCAATCTCAAACATAGAAGGTGCACTGGTATGACTATTAGTACATCACAAGATAACTGAAAACTTTGAAAATGTTAATACCATGCGCTTAGTGCATCCTAACCAAAATTAGAACCATTCTTCAGGCTGTCTGAATTTTATTTTCTCTCAATGTATATGTCTCTTGTCTTTTCTTTTTGAAAATCTTTCTTTTTCTGCCAATTGGGACATTACAACATAAATCCCATCTAAACTTAGTGTCTCATTTCTTTCTAGCAACTATTATTTCTTTCCACATGGCTCTCTCTTCCACTCCATCAAAATTACTTACTTTGTAAAAACCACTACCACCATTGTCCCTGAAGAGCACAAAAATTCAATTTTCCAGACAAGGCTTATTAAACAAGTACTTTTGCTCATATAAAACATGGTTTGTTTGTTGGGGTATGTGGCATGAAATGGGTAATGATATTGATACAAGCTACTAAATTTGCAAAATAAGCACCAACCTCAGTTTCACTGAAACACATGAGTTGCTAAAAAAATATAATAAAAATCTGTTATCTTGCCAGTTGGATTTCTTGCTTGTACTGAATTGGAAACGTTTCTCAAATTTCTGCCTTTTCAGAAGTTTTTGCTTACAATTATGTTCACTCAACATTACTCACCACTTTTGTGGCTGTTAAGTATTATTTGGTACAGTTCATTTCTGACAAAATGAAAAATTGATTAAACTTGTAATTCAATTAATGGTTAATAATCAGTTTATTCCTCTAGATAAACAAGTACAGAATACAACTTAGCAAAACCTTAATCTGATTATTTTCAGAAAAAATAAGATACTAAATGAAATTGACAGTTACATTAGAATTAAATAGTGGACAGTCGATCAATACCAGAAAGCCACTGATTGGTGGTGATGTTACTAAAACATATGAAATTGTTGAATCACTAACCAAGCTATCAAAAGTGAAATAAGACATGCATATGAAGTGGTATCCAGTTGTGAGGAGGTGGATCAAGGTCCAGTTAGCTTTGATTGAATCAACCAGGGAACAGAGCCTGATAATGAGTCCTGAAACCTCTGATGATTTTAGTTAGAAAACATCACTAATGACATGCACTCAGCACATCAGAATAGCATTATTTTCAGTCTAAGCAATAATTTAATAAATTATTGTTTTCCTTATATAAATTGTGACATTTTAATAAAAGCTCTAATTATTGAAAACAGCTGTGATGGATCTTGATGGAAGTTTTGTCATTTTGTATTGACTTGACAAATGTGTTTGTTTGAAAAAAGTTTTGAATTTCTGACAGCTATTAAATGTTCTTCTTCTACGTTCCATGTCACTTCAGAATGTAGGTGATCATGGCCTTCCACATCTCCCTATCTTTAGTGGCTTTTAGCACAGTTACTTCTGTTACCCAACCCAAACCCCACTCTGCCATCCACTTGTTCAAGCTTGTCAAGTATATTACACACTACTTTCCCTCTATCTGATTTGTGAGTATCAGATTCTGCAAGCCCTCCTTCCTCATTACATGCCCCAGGAACTTTAGCTGTCTTTTCCTGATTTCATTTTTGCTCCTTTCTTCTCCAAAACCTTACATGTTTGGGCCATGGTATTCTCAGCATCCTTTTGGAGAAACACATTTTGATTGCATTAAGTCTTTCCTTCATCTTTGAAAAAATTGTCCAACATTCACTTCCATATTGAAGAACAGACATCACATAGCAATCCAGTACTCTCTTTGTTTCTAGCAAAATTTTCCTGTCTCTCAATACTCTAGTCAGCTTCTGGAATGCATTCTTGGCCATGTTAATTCATGTTTAGATCTCAGTTTCACACTTTCCGTCTTCTGTTAGAACACTTAATTTCAAATTTTATGTGTAAAGCAAAGTTTCACAACACATGAAGTAATAGGTTTTATCTGTTTCTCAAGTGACAGATACATTAAGACTGAGTCATTGTTTATTATAATCATTAATTTATACAGAGCTAGTGTACTCCATTGACACCCAGTTGGAACTAACAGGGCTCCTTCTACTTGACATCCAACTGGATAATTTTGATAAATTTTTTCATTTCAGAATTTAACAGAACAAATTGACTGCAAAAAGCAGCAAATTGCTTGAACTTGTCCTTTTTGCATATGTATATGCTTATTTGATTGGGTTGGAACAAATGTTTGTAATATTTATCAATGAGAATGGTAATATTAGCTAATTCCTTATAAAGAAACATTGACTAGTTTTTAACAAAGGATCAAGTGTTCAGTTTTACCCAACTATTTAATCTGTATTTGGCAGAGGTGGTGGGGAGAGGAACTGTATTTATGCCTTTTCCAAGTGCATCAATTCAAAATGAATACAAAAGACAAAGCTGAAATTTAAACCAATAACCATTAAATTCCCTACACATCCAATAAAAATTAGGGTTATGACTTTTTGTAAAATAATTGAGTTCTTGTATCATAATTCAATGAATTTTTGTTAAAAAAATAAAGAAGGATTTAATTTAGTTTTTTTTTTTTTTTAAATGTCACCCCCAACTCTACATTTCTAACATTGTATATAAATAGGGTATCACTGTGACTTTCTGGAGCCTTGTAGAATTTGTTTTTGTTTATTTGGAAGTTTATATGTTATGCTGTAGTTATAAACTGTTAAATGCAGTAAAGATATCTAAGTACTATCTAATTAAATCATTAGCAAATTGAAAAATAAAGCTTCTAAAATATTTTCATTTTTTACCCTTATTGCATATATGGTAAAATCAAATTTTTGATTTGGTGGATGGGGTGAGGTTTTTCAAGAACTGAAACAAATTAAAGCCTTTTTCATTACTTTTAAACAAAAGTTCATCAGTTTCTGGCACAGGAACATAGGCATACAAAAGCCATAACTGTTATATATATATATATATATATATATTACGTTAAAACATGTGAAAAACTAGAACAAAATCATACATTTTGTTCCAACATTAAAGGAACAATGTCTCATCAGGTAGTTAACAATGATAGTAATTTATTCTTCATTCTTATTCATTTGGATATATATATATATATATATATAGTCAAAATAACTGCTTCTTCTGAGGAATATATATATTTATCTGTTTTCAAGAATACACTTTTGCAATGGAATTTTATATATATATATATATAGAAAAAATTGATGATAATGTTTTATGTAAGAATTTCTGAAAACTTCTTGTAAACAAACACCTAAAATTAGTTTTTAACTAGATTCAGCCAGTTAAGTGCCTATGTGATACAGGCTTGGGTGATCATGTCTTGAAAGAGACATGACTGACTGGGGCGAAGATTATCTCGCAGTAGGTTGCTATTACTTTCTGCGGTAGACTGATGAACCCAATATGTTATTTATAATAACATAACTGGAGGGAAGAAACGGATTAATACCATTCCCAAGAGTATTTGCACGTAAGTGAATGCAAGAAATTTAACTGGAATTTGAACTCAGATTCCGATTTCTCTTTCCAAGCCAATATCCACTGTACCACAATGCACATTGACTAAATTATCTTTTCTGAAAGCAGAAATGCTTCCTCTAACAAATTCTGGTAAATTAACTCTGATTTTTTCGCAGTTAAATTAAAATTGTGAATGTCAACATTTTCTGCTCAATTTTACTCAAATCATCACATTCTTTCTTGATTTTCTATCAAATGGCAGAACTGTTTTTGAAAATCTTGTTATAGCAAAACTGACAATAAAAAAAAAGCAGATATTGCTGAAAAAATGTTTGTCAACATTCTTGTTTTAGAGGAATGCTTCAAGCTAGTGGTAGGCAAAGACAAAGTAACACTAATATATATATAGTCATCCACATACAAGCCTGTTTCACTGTATCACAGCTCATCAGTTTGGCTAGACATCCAATTGCTTCCAGCCAGGATTGAAACTTGACCAATTTTGGCATCAGTCAGAGAGCCTACCCCGAAGCTATCAGTGCATGGGTGAGAAAGGAGGAGATTTTAACATGTTATATATGTAGTGTATACACATGCCAGCAGTCGAGAGAACTTCATGATTGAAGAGTAACGTGTAAATTGCAGAAAATTAAAATTAAAATTTTAAAATTTTCCCCTCTAGAAAGCTCAATCAGATAACGAGAGCATAATTAGCCATCCACATACAAGCCCGTTTTGCTGTTCACAGCTCATTAGTGAGGTTAGATAGATATAGATATATATATATATGTTGGGGCATTCTCCACCTTTACATGGAAATGGACTATTTGAATCACTATATAAAATAGTAGTGATTATATCTCAAAGAAGGAAGTTGAGTAAGGAAGTCGAGTGAGTCAGTCGGGTATTTCCGGTATTGCACTGGAAGTGTTCTACTAGTCAATCTATCACGTCTCTATGACGATACTGTATACTAATTACCTTATTCTGTATTCTACTAATCCTCACCTCTTGTAAATACTTCTCTTTTCTGCCAATACACCTACTTTTATACTATTATGTTGTTTTGTATTATTTCACATAATTCTGTTACCCGACGTAACAATATATATAGTTCCCCCAAGGCTATTGGAATGGCAACACCAATTCCTTTGTAATCTCTCATTTGGTTAATGGCCAAATCATTTATTGATGTTATTGTTTGGAAGGTGATCCTATTGTGCAACATCATTTGAAAGTGCCTGAAAAACCAGGGGAGGGAAATTGTGACAGAGCCCTTTGGTGGCTGTGCCAACATGAAGTCTAAAGTCATTGTGACTGAGGATTTGAGCATCCTGGCTTTATTCAGACAATAGTTCACATTAAATAATACCAATCTCTATAACTAAGATTCATTCAGCATAGTTGCAGTATAGACCACTATTGAGCTCTGGGTGTTGAACATAGGCAAATGTGCCTAAGCAGGTATCTGCAATGGGGATTAGCTAGCTGCCCTAGTAAAGAGACATCGTTGGATATGAGTTACCAGCCTTATATATAGGGTAGTGCTAAAAAGTTTTTAGCCTTGAATTCTAAATTTAACATTTTGATGATCAAACATCAGAATTCTGATTTTGGGGAGTGAATTTGACTGAGAACTTTTCAGTACAACTTTTTAGGAGTGAAATAGTTTCACACTTCTAGTTTTCAGATTGATAACCACATTAATTTAAAACTTTGTTATAGATTTTACAAGCCAATAAAATGTTAACTTCATATGTTTATTCCAAAAAAATCAACTTTCTTACCTTTTACATGATCTCTGCTACCTTGGATATTTGAACATTTGTTATAAAAACCCTATGTTTTTGTTAAAATTACCATGAAAAATTGCTATCTCAGATATTTGAACCCTCACTGTTTATGTTTTTGTTGTAACCATTATAAATTGCTACTCTGTAAATTTGAACCTTTCATAATGCTGGTGTTTTTTTATTGGAATTACTGTTAGAAATTATTATATAAACTACTTATCTTAATTCAAACATTATTATAGTGGATATTTGTATTTGAAATAGGTGTCCTATTTTTATTTTAAACAGTGTTTTTGTTTTTAATCATTTCAGCCCAAGCAAGGCAATAAGTCAATAAGACACAAGGATTTACAAAATGTGAGAAAAAAAAAACATAACTAAGACAGAACAATAAAAGAACAGGAATTACGAAGACAGAAGATATCAGTTGAAATAGCATTTAAATTTTTGAAGATCAAATTTGATTGGACAGAGTTCCACAAGAAAAATGTATGAGAGAAGAAACTGTTAAAATGGAACTTACAATTATGTCTAGTTATTTCAACTGTAAAATTATTAAAAGTGCATTAACACTTCACTGAATAAATCCCAATTTAGCCAAAATTCAACTTTTTTCATCAATATAGTCTCCTTCTAGGGTGGTACACTGATTCCAGTGCTTCTCTAACAATTCAGTGCCTTTTTTATAGAAAGATTTGTCTTTGGCCTCAAAATACACCTGTTTCCAATATCCCTTTTTCATTGGAGCCAAATCTCTTTCCCTGGGACATTCTTTTGAGATCTTCAAACAACTAGTAGTTGATGTGGGGGCCAGATCTGGAGAATGGGGTCAATGCAGAAGCAATTTAAAGTGCAATTCGTGCAGTTTTGCCATCATTGCAATCAATTGTGATACGGTACATTGTCTTGGTGAAAGACCACTTTTTTCTTCTTCATTTGTGGTTGTTTTTTGGTGATCTCTTCCTTCAAACACACAAATAATGCTATATAATATTTGCTATTAATGGTTCTTCCTTTCTCAAGGTAATCAATAAACAAAATACTTTGTGCATCCCAAAATGCAAAAGCCAAAACTTTGCCTGCTGATGTTTGCATCTTTGGTTGCTTTAGACGGCTTTCACCTGCTTCTGTCCACTCAGATGACTGCCAATTTGACTCTGGATTGAAGTTGGTGATCCGTGTTTAATCCATTGTCACATATTTTTGCAAAAAACCCTTCTTGTTGTGTTGAAACAGTTGCAAACAACAGTTTGAATCACTGATGCATTGTTGTTTTTGATCGACTGTGAGCAAACATGACACCTCATTTGAACACAGATTTTTCAATGACAAATGTTCATGCAAAATGGTGAATACACTGACTTATGATATATTTAACTTCTCTGCCATCTCATGCAACTTCAATTTACGATCAACCAAAACAAGTATGTAGATTTTTTTTGGTGTTTTTTGGGACAACTGCCAATTTTGGATGACCTGAGTGTTCAGCATCATTTGTGTCTGTATCACCTCTTAATTGTTCTTTCTGATGGAGCAGAGTCCAAATAACACTTATCAAGTCATTGCTTTGCTTGAATAGTATTTTTCTCATCAGAAAGCAATGCTTTATCAGCACATGAAATTCAGATTTTTCCATTGTTTTGAAAATTTGCAACTGTAGCTTCACTTAAGCATCTGTTATTTGTAAAGTAATAATACAATTGGAACCAAATTTTGTCACATGCCATTTGAAGGTTAGTACTTCATAAAAATCATAGATTTTTTTATTAGTGGCACCATTTATATGTCAGGCCTTGAGTGATGTTTATTTGTCAGGTCTGTTTTGGGTATTTGAGAAAGCTTAATAAAAAAAAATTTCTCAAATGAATGATAACTGATGATATGTATCATACAGACTGTTTAAAATAAAAATGAGGCATCGATATCAAATACAAAGTATCCACTATGATAATGTTTGAAATAATAAAAATGTCAGATTAAAAATGAATCGATTAATTCTTTGAAACTACTTAAGCTTTAACTTGGTAAATTATTCAGCTATGGATGTGTGTTGCGGTGCAGTGGTTATCAACTCAAAGTGAGAAATTAAAGAGTGAAATTTGAATTCCAGTTGAATTCATTTACACACAAATACCTTTGAAAGGTATTAATCCATCTCGTCTCTTTCTAGCTATGGTATAAACAGCAGGACAGATTGGGTTTTATTGCCTTGGTCAGCAACCAGTCTACTACAGAAAGTAATGGCAACCAACTGTAGGAAAATCTTCTGCCTGGTCAGTTATATCTCAGAGACATGATCGCTTAAGTATGTATTACGTATGGCACTTAACTGACTGACTGATTCAGCTATAAGTGAGCACTAACTTTGAGGGTTTTTAACCTTTGACCTATATGTATTTGACTATCATGTTTGTTTGGGTTTTTTTTTTTTGACAAAAGACAGTTATACAAACCAGAATAATAAAACAAATAACACTGAGAATAACTACAGTTCTCTCATTTTTTTATGACCTTAAATAAACATGTGGAAGAAACACATGCATTAGAAATAAAATGCAACAATGTGTCATGTGGTAGTAAATGTTAAAAATGTCTTTAAAATCTTAGCTGCTTTGTGATTTGAACACTGACTACCAATCATGGAGGTAAACTTCCGACTGGGCTCTCTACTCAGGCACACACACTTCTTACACTTGTAAAGGTTAAGTCTGCCGAGAAGGAAGGTGTCGTGACCTGGGCAAATGTAGCTTACAATTCAGTTAAGATTTTTCCCAGTTGTACAAGTCACAGGCAGGCAAGTAAATAGCATACACGCACATTGAGACGTGATGATTTCTCCTGCAATGCTTTAAGCGATTGGTGGCCAGGTGTTAGATTCTGGCATGTACCCACCTCCATCAAAGTGTGTTTATTAACTAATCACTCAGCTTCAGAGAGCAGGTGAGCTGTAGTAATGGGGGGTTGGGCTTTTCAAGAATGGAAAGGTTCACCCACAGAAGCAAACAAGAGTCTCTTTATGCCACCTCCTTCTGCTTACCTTATTTCTCTCTGAGATTCTCATTTTTTCTCTCTCTCTTTTTAACTCCCCCGCCTTACACCTACTCACTTGCATTCCTTTTATATCTTATATACACCTACACATATCTCAGTTTTCTTGATGCTTCTTCTGCAAATCAATCATAAAAAATGTGTTTTTTGGGAAACACTGTTGTTTTTATTTTTTACTTATTTATAAACACTTCTCTCAGATATTATCTATGTATGATTTATACATCATATCTGTGAAAATTCAAATTGCAAAAAGGCATCTATACATATATATGCATGCATATATTGATATTATATTCAGTACCTCAACTTCAGTTTCATAGATGAATCTTTGTGGAATCATTCAGTCCACTCGTCAGGAGATATCAGCAATTGTCTGCCAATTTTCTCAATCTTGTTTTCTATTAAGTTAAAAAAATAATTTATGTGCTTTTTATTATGATGTTGATTTTTTCCTTCTTTGTGTGTGTGTATGTGCAAAGATGTGTAGGATGTCATGGTTATTTCCTCTTTTCATAATTTTCTTATCTTCCGATACTCTCTCATTACTGTACTTCCTTCTTTTTTTTCTCTCTTTCAGCTCTGAATGTCAAAGATAATGTAACAATATTATTCCAAAAGACAAGACTTTGTTGCTAAATGATATTTCCAGTTTTTAAAACATGTAATTTTTCTTGAATATTTGGGGGATTTTCTAGTTTTGAAAATATAGGTGTATTCTGTTTTTTATTTCTTGCTTTTCAATTTTTAATTAATGTTTAAATGACAAAGTAATATATATATATATATATATATATATATATATATATTATAAATTATGTTTTAGAACATGTACATAATTTTTTCTATATATGTCCTCTTCTCTACATCCATATGGTTGTTTCAGTGTTTGCAGTCAAACACATCCTCGGGAGAATCCTTCTCCCAAGGATGTAGAGAAGAGGACATATATAGAAAAAATTATGTACATGTTCTAAAACATAATTTATAATAAATATTCACAGCTCTATACATCATATATCGAGCACTGTTTTAAATTAATGTTTTGGATGGGAAAAAATCTTTCTTTTCTCTCCTCATTCTATACTCACTCGGATATATATATATATATATATATATATATATAAGGATTTTCTGTCTAGACTTGCCATGTATTTGTTTTTTATGTCTTTATTGATGATGATAACATATATGAGAAAGTTAACAAAACTAGCATCACAAAAAAATACAAAAATTTATATATATATATATATATATATATTGTATACAATATATAAAAGATATTTATATTTCTCTTTATCCACCACTTACAGTTTCATGTGTTAATGCAGTCTCTAATTTGTGATCAGTCTTCATGCAGTTGTGTCTGTGATTTTAAGTTAGGGAAACAGTAAAATATAAGTGCCTTTTTTATATTCTATATATTTAACTAACCCACTTTACACCTGATTCCTTCTTTTGAGCAGTTTTCTTCTTTCTCCCTTTGTATATGAATCTGCCTAATAGCTGAGGTAGTTGTATATTTGTTTCCTGTATCTATAGTCAGCATAAAATTCAGGATTTAAAATGATAATTCCGAACAAAATTTTCTCCATTTAGATTATTGCCACAAGGTGTCCATTCACAAGTAGTTGGAGCATTTGTATACTTGTCAAATCCATATCTCTTCTTGGCTACATTTGTAAATATGTGTGTATTAGATGGGTAATGAAAAAAAAAATCCCTTACTACCTCAATAAATATGAACTTAGATCATTGGTGCCGCCTAGGTATGAATTTACATGAGATACTAAATTAGCAACTAGGTCCCACCCTTTTACAGTGAAACAGATAAGATGTAACCATAATTTCTACTGCAACAGCTACTTTTCTCACTATTTCCACCTGTGGAATTCCCTTCCACATGTCTGCTTTCCCCGACAGCTACAATCTCCAGGATTTTAAATGTAAGGTCATTAGACACCTCCTATCACACTAACTTGCATCTATTCTCCCAACACTCTCACCATCTACCTAACCCTCATTCTTGGTATCTTTACCAGTCTATCACCCTCCTTCTGACATTTCCTATATCTAACCATCCTTTCTCACCACTTTCCCCTCTATGTAACCCCTGCGCAATAGTGGCAGTGAAATGCCTTGCTCAGGGTGAAACAATTATAAAAAAAATTAAAAAATAACTAAATGGAGTATGCAAATCTACTAGAAGTTCAGTACATTTTTGTTGTTTCCCTGCTACCAAAATTATTTTTTAATATTTGTAAATTACATTTGGTGAATATAAAAACTAGCAATTGGAACATTTCACTGCTAAATTTATAATAAACATGGTACATATCTTCATTGAGGAGAAAAGTGAAGTATTTTGTTAAAAAAAAAAAAAAGAAAGTTTAAATTTAATTTTGCAGACAATTTTCGCACTTGAAAATATAATCCTTTATGACAATCATGAATTAGTTTAACAACTGTCTATAATTTTGAGATGAAGTAATGTAACAATTTACATTGTTCAGACTGTTATCCTCATCTTTACTGTGACACATTCACAAAGAATCAGCCTTTGTATGCTCCGACCTTCTTCAGGTGATGTTTGTTGAAATTTCAAACCTAAAACTTTATCTACATAGATTAATCAAATTCCACGTACCATGCCTTTGAATATCTCAGTTTTAGTTATAATTCACCTTGATGGCCCAGTAGATAAAAGCATAGACTAAATAAAAAGTTATTTGACCTAAAGAATTATGAGTTCAATCCCTGGCCTCAGCAGAAAAAACAAAAACTTAGTGAGTTATCAAAGTGAATTAACTAAACTGAGATAACCAAAGGTATGGTGTGTGGAATTAGAACAATTTACCCACCTGAAGTAAATAAAGAAATTCAATTTGAAAATCCAGCAAATATCACCTGAAGAAGACCAGAGCGTGCAACAGACATAATGTTGTGAATATGACAATAAAGATGAGGACAACTATTCAAACAATGTAAATAGTGTAAATGAATTAGTTTAATATTGTCTTTTAAGAAGTAAAAATGAAAATATCTTGTGTAAAGACATTGCACTTGGCCTGACCTGAAGCACAGAAACATAAATACAAATCTTCAATATTCACACCAGAAATTCATGAGTTACTGAACAAAAAAGGAAATATTAACAGAAAAATACCCAAAATTGCATTCAGGTTTAGAGATGTGTACATCATCTATTTATATTCAAGGTAACAAAAGTATATTAGAAAATAGTACATTTATTTATTTTTAGATATATGTTCAAGGTAACAAATGTATATTAGAAAATAGGACATTTATGTTAAAGAAAATTTAGACATATATTCAAAGTAACAAAATATACATTAGAAAATAGGACAATAGGAAAATTTAGATATAATAAGAAATAACCAAATACAAAATATTCATTCTAATTTTGATACTTCAAGTATGTTTAGTGGTATTTCTGTATTGAGCTGGTCTCCCATTGTAAGTAATAATCACTCTCGTGTTAGAGTTGAACCCATCTTGATCTGAGATATGTCTTGGTGAAACCTCTCATGATCATTGCTTGTGGCACCCAGGCGCATTAGAAGAAAAAAATTAAGAAGAGCATGTGAGAAGGACATTTTTAGAGACATTTGGCATCTAATTCTTTGATAGACTTTTTGTTCATTAAATGAGAAGAATTTTCAACCTTTTTTAGACCCAAGACAGTTTCTGTGAAACTAAAACAAATGAATCCTATGTCACAAGCTCAAGTGGATACAAAACATTTGATCATGTGAATATATCATTGTCATATCTTCTTCTTTTCTTTCTCCTACTTTTTGTACTTTTCTTCCTTCGTCTTTTTGAATGAACTCAAGAGTTGCAATAAAAATCAATTAACATGAGATGTACAAGTCAAAAAATCAATAATGGTTGAAAATGCTTGATCATTTAATAATAAAATTCAAGATATATTGTTTTGTTCATTAATGACTGTATAATAAGGCTGCGAAAAGTTGTGATGAATAAAAAATGAGTTGAAAATTAATGATTTCATTGTTGCTAAATGATATTTCAAGTTTTTAAAACATCTTTCATCTGCATCAAGCCATAGACCATATCTATATAATATCAAATTGCAAATAGGCATATATATATATATACACACACACACAAGGGAAGAGGATCCAAGGTTTTTATGATTTTGAGACCCTAGCATTTATTTTTTTATATAAACAGTGTTCAATGCAATAAATATTGTAGAGCTTCATATAATCATATAATTATGAATTAAATGTACATTGCAACATGGAAATTTCTATGTTTCAAGATAGCCTGATCATGAGATGCTATCTCAAAACATAGAAATTTCCATGTTGCAATGTACATTTAATTCATGATTATATATATAATTACTCCATTTTCTTCTTTTTTCTATCTTTCAACTATGAATACCAAAGATAATGTAACAATGTTATTTGCAGTGTTAGATACAAGTTAAAAATTTAGGCTAATTTTTCTTGAATATTTTGGAGTTTTTCAAAGTTTTTGAAAATTTTAGGTGTATTTTGTATTTTATTTATTTATTTCTTGTTTAAATATCTTCAGTTTTTAATTACTGCTTAAATGGCAAAGTAATATATATATATATATATATATATATATATATATATATATATATAACATAATTATGTTATCACACCAGTACAAAGTAACTATTTTGTTTCAACATTTCTTGTGCCTTGTCAAGTGATGGTGCTCTTTTAAGAATAGTGTTTATTTGGGATATCAGAATTTTATTCCATCCATATTTAACCTATATTTGTATAGGTATATATTACATTGTGTATATAACACACTAAAATCCACTTTCCTTCACCGTGTGCCAATAGCTTAGTGGTAGAATTGTTGACTGATGTCAATTCAGTTAGGTGTCAATCCTGGCTAGAAGCAATTAGATGTCTAACCATACTGATGAGCTGTGATACAGCGAAAAAGGACTATCTGTGAATGAATGCTAGAAAAAGGAATAAATTGGAAACATTTTCACTTTTATTACAGCTTCATCAGAAGCTGTAATAAGTTATGAATAAATAAATAAAGAGAAATAATATATTTTTCATTTTTGTGTTGTTTGTTTATCCTTAGCATATCATTATGTTCACTTCTAATCTGTATTTGATCCCAGGTCATATATATATATATATATATATATATATATATATATATATATATATATATATATATACACACAAATTGGGATCAAATCCAGATTATGCATATATATATATATATATATATGAATTTGATCCCAATTTTCTAACTATGGAGTCAGGATGGTGAAGCAAATACAATCAGTTAAGTGACAAAAGTTTTACTTATATATATATATATATATATATATATATATATATATAAATTAATGCAAGTAAAACTTTTGTCACTTAACTGATTGATGTTAGCATCACCATCTTGATGCCAGAGATTCATACACATACAGACCATCTAGTAATCACATTGTCCACTAGTCAAAGGTATCAAAAAAATTTATATATATATATATATATATATATATATGTGTGTGTGTGTGTTTGAAAAGATGTGATATACAAATCTATATATCATACTAATAAAGAATAACTGAATAACAAAACAGGAAAAAAAAGTTCTATTTTCATTGATAAAATAGCAATGAAAATAAAGGCAGTAGTGACAGAAAGTTGAATGAAGCTTGCTAGGTTATGCATAGATGACAAAAACGAAACCATTCATAGAACAAAACAAGTAATACTGAAATTCTTTTTTCATTTTGTCTGCACAGTTTTATTTGAAAAAAAAAAAAATATATATATATATAAGTGCACACTGAAATTGACACAAAAGAACTAGTCTGTTTCATGCATGAACGCAATCTTCATGGTCTGATGACTTAAGATATTTATATATGCTCTATCCCTGATGTTGAGCATTTCTAAACATAAATATAGTATACCATAAAATTATATTTTTATTATATACATGTGGTGCAATGGATGAATTGTTGTCTGACTTAAGTGAAAATGAAAATAACACTGATGTCTCATTTTAACAAATATATTTACCAAAATTACAAAAAAAAATATCTTGAAATACTAAAGAGTAAATTTATTCAATAAAATCACCATTGGCTTCAACCACTATCTCCAGACAACTTCCAAATCACATGCAACTCTTCTGGACAGTCTCTTTAAGTTGGTGAATGCTGCTATATACCTTGGTTTTAGTCCATCTTTGATATTACAAGGACTTTTATTGATCTCTCACTCAACTTTTCCCCACACAGGGGGTTGCGGTCTGGGGTGTTAAGTGGCCAGATATAAATGATGTGGTCAGAGAAATTTTGACAGCCATGAGTGGGTTTTCTTTCTTGTGTGGCAGGGTGCAGAGTTCTGTTGAGATATATATAGGGTTTTCCAACAGCCACTCTTTTGACTCAGGATAGTAATATCTCCTTGATGTAGGCCTCTATATATAATTATACATATAAAGTTATGTCTCGTTCACACTTTTCCCCAGTCTTTGGAACAGGTTTTTTTTTAGGATTAGGTTAACAGTTCCTTCTACAGTCTTTTATTCTATTTTACACTCAGTAGTCCCTTTCATCTTAGTGGCATTATCACCTTGCTTGGGGTGAACTGATTAATATGTGTGTGTGTGTGTATATATATATATATATATTGTGAGAAAGTTATAGAACACATAGATTTTAAACCCACTGTTCAAGCATTTACTTTTATAAAGAGTGCTCGATACAAAGTAGAGCTTTATATTGTAATAGTTGTTACAATGGTTTAGAAAAGCATAGTATCACTACACAAAAATCCTCATATTTCGGAGCACAAGTGCCCCTCTTCTGGTGATAAGTAGAAATGAAAAATAAATGGTGAAAATAATTCATTCTTGGGAATGTGATATGTAAGTGATGTGTGATATATAAAGTCATCTTTCATGACATAAGTGTCTTACTAGTATAAATATATATAATAATATACATATTTGTAATGTAACTTATAGCGGATATTTCTTATTTATTCTTTTCTAGTAGTAGTAGGATTCTGTTCTAGTGAAGGGTAATTGTATACCGTACAGGTTAACGGAATTTGGCCTTGTGGGAAGATAGCCCACTATAATTCATAAAATGATTATAAAATCAAGAAAGGCAATTTGAGTATAAAATAACATTTATATACATATATACACATTTCAATTTATGTTTTACAATTAAAATAATACTTGAATATAAGTCCTACGGAGGTTAAAGTGTTCATGGAAAATAATATAATGCTGAAAGAGATAAAAGGCTTAGGAGTTGGAAGCGTCTTGTAGGTAAGGGGATGTTCATTTTGAAGCCTGTCTAATGATGCTTTTTTTATCTGCCTTTTGGATCAAACAGCTTGTTTTGGATTTTCATACTTGAATTTGATTCTGGGTTTCCCATTGGCTGGTAAATAAAATTCATGTAGGCTCGCGAAATGGAAATTTGATATTTGGTTAATTTTTATTTTTCAACCAGAACATCTGCGCAAACTCAGATGCATGACGACGAGTTTTATTCATTTGCCTTTTTGTTGTGAGAGAGCCAACATCCGGTTTCTCGCTTTTGTTCAGTCAGTATCACCACAAACTTTTTGATGTAATGCAATTAGTATCAATATGAAATTCATTTTTTCATATCGGATTTTCTCACTCTCTCTCTCTCTCTCTATATATATATATATACATACATACTAGCAATATAGCCCGGCATTGCTAGGGTGTAATGAAAGCTTTTAGATATATATTATCGATTTTCTCCACTGTTGTAAGAACTGCAACCTTGAAACTTCTGAATATCGTTTCTTACGTCTTTGTCTATGAGTGTAGCAAATGTGATTAAAATCGGACCACTCCTTCTATAACCTGATTTTTTTGATTATCGATATTTAAAACCTAGCTAAGAACACTCACAGATGCTTATAGTACAACTGTGTAAATTTTCAAGAAAATCAGTTCAGCTGTTTCGGAGTCTATAAGTAATGGACATGCACACACACACACACATACAAAGTTCCATTTATAAATAAGTTTAGATTTAGGTATATACACACACAAACACACATAGAGGGCGTGACAGATAAATTGCCACCATTTCATACTCTTAATTTCATATATGTATGTTCTTTGTTTCTGATTTATGATTTTGTCATCTGCACAGTATAGTAGGATCAGTTGGGTATTGTTTGTAAGAAAAAAAAAAGCACCATGATGCAAGTCACTTCAAGAGAAATTTGGAAATGACATGCTGTACTGCTTGGCATTTGCACTGAAAGCACCAATACAAACATTTCAGAGTTTTTGGGTGTCAATCTGGGGACAGTGCTGAGGATTCAGAAAGAGTTGGATGAGTCTGATGGTGATTACAAAGGTATGGCAGCTTGGAAAACTCATGCTGATCATTCCAATAAGAAAAGAACTCCTGAATTTGTTGTTGGGGGTCTCAGACTCAACACAGAGGCCTACATCAAGTGTCTTGAGGAGGCAGTACTGCCCTGAGTCAAGAGGGTGGTTGCTGGAGGACTCTATGTCTGGCAACAGGACTCAGTACCATGCCAGACATGAAAAAGAACCTAGATGTGGCAGTCTGACAATTTCTCTGACCACATCACCTCTTACATCTGGCCACCTAACTCCTCAGACTCCAATCCCGTTGGTTATTATACGTGGAGCATAGTTGCATGAAAGTACAAACAAAACCCCTTGTAATACCAAAGATGAACTGAATGCAAGGATTATGGCAGCATTCCCTAACTTAAAGAAGAAGACCGTCCAGAAGAGTTGCATGAGATTTGGAAGTTGTTTGGAGGCTGTTGTTGAAGATAACAGTGATTTTCTTAATAAATTTACTCTTTAGCATTTCAAGATATTTTTTTGGTAATTTTGGTAAATATATTTGTTAAAATGAGATGTTATTTTCATTGTCGTGTAATTTAAACGACAATTTATCCATCGCACCTTGCATAGATGAGTTTAACTTGTTTGAATATCTTACAAATTGTCTTTCAATAAAAGTTAGCTTAGAAATGGTAAAATTTAGAAATAAATGCAATCTTTAAAAGGACTAATTTTAGGTCTTTTTTTTTTATTTAAATTTCATTCTACATGCTCTCTTCAAAAAAAAAAAAAAGATGACTTGTATGTGAAAATTCCATATTTGAATTTCATTTATTACTCTTGATATTGTAATTTATTTTCCATGTCAGATGACCAGTTATGCTTTCTCTCTCTTTTAAATACTGTTAGAGAAACGAAGATGAGTGTGAAAAGTTGTTTCATAGTTTTGACATGATTCAGTTGTTTATATATCTATGTCTGTCTTAGCTAGGTAGAATCTTCATTGGTAAAATAATCCTACTGTTCATTTTTATAGACAGTAAGTATTAAGAATTAGCACAAAATCTCCCCCAGCATCTAACTTTTCATCTTAGGGTGATCAAATTTCACCATCCCCATAGCCTTACCCCATAACCATCCCCTTTCTGCCTCTCTTCTGTTGGACCAACTTGAGGTGTTTTTTTTTTCTTACCCAATTTAAACAGCCAACAGAAAGGCAGTCAGTATGAAAGGGAGGGGCCTTAGTAGAACTCTTTAAGACAAAGATGGTCTTAATTCCAACTTGAATGTATCACTGCTCCTAGTTATCAGGCTACCCAGCGCCATTTTGATCATTCACTTTGGTAAAATCTTTGTGTGTAAGCTTCTGGATTTTGTTTCCATTATTCTTCTTGCTCTTGACAAAGAATTTTACCAATGTGGCCGGCACCCCTTCCAAAATCACTGGTAAGATTGTTTCTGGTTAATTTCTTTGGGCCATTTTTCTTTGTAAAAAATTATTTTTTTTAATTTTTTTATTTTTTAAAAGTATATAAATATATATATTGTACCCCCACCACTTCTTTTTTCTCAAGCTGAAAGGTGCTTGCACTCTGTTAGAAATACAAGCGAGAAGTTCCTTACAGAATTTTTTTTTTTTTGTTTGTTTGCTGATTTTATTTTTAAAAAATTAATACATATCATTTTTTTCTTGCTTGATTAACTAAAATATCCTTTGGCTTACATTTTTCTGGGATTGATGTGAGTCCAAGACTTTATTACGCAGTTCTCCACTGCCTCACAAGAAAGAATCCTTTCCTGTCGCGTAGCAATTTATAGTTGTTTGCTGTTTTTCTCCTTGGAGGAACTGGAGTGATAACTTTTCAAACTATCAAGATGTGGCTTCCCAGTTCTCATACACAACAACCGATTTTGGTAAATATTTCATTTGCTTTTCAAGACTTTATTTTTGTGAAATTTTCTCATCCATGCCTTCTGTATGGGTTGTTTCTGTCAATTCTTTTCCGATCACCTCTCATCAATAATTTTCCCCCTCGCTCTAACTTTTTCCAGACCTGTGATAAATTGTCTACGTTGGCTTTCAATATGGTAAACTTTTAAGGAGTTTAATCTTGTTTTTCATTTTAGCTTTTATTAGTTTTGTGTTTTTTCTTGTAGAGTGTGAAAGTAAATTTTCTTTAATATGTAAATTTTAAAAAACCTTGAATATGTGCAAGCACAATTATTCTTTTTTTTCTTACCATTTTTTTTTCTAAATTTTAATTAAAAAATCTAGAAATTAAATTTAATTTAAAACTTTAAAATATTCCTAGTTCAAACTTTGATAAGCAATTCTGTTTTTTTTTATTCATCAGCAAATTTTTTGACACACTGAATTTTTTGACATTTCTTCTGCCCCAAAGTCTAGAAAGAAAATTTTCCTATTCATTTTCTTTATCTGTTTGGGCTTCTGATTTTGTGGGAGTGGGAGATTATTCCCTGAGGACTCCTGACTAACAAATCTCCTACCTTAAGTAGGTTGCACTGCTCCTCTTTTTGGCAATCTCACCAAAGTTATGGAAAAACCATACATACCCTTTTTATCATTTGTCTGTGTCAAGGAGGAGTGCCATATTAATAAAACTTGGGAAATGAAGAACAAAAAAAAACAAAACATAAAACCAGAATTATTAATATCAGCAAAATTTGAACATATTTTGACTGTTAAATTATTTGAATTCCCTAAGTTTCTTTTGGTATTTATTCAAGCCAAAAGAAAGTACAGATTGTGGCCTGTGTGAGTGTGCAAAGCCTTGATAGTAGAATGTGGGGCTGGTATAAAATTCTTGTATTTCATTTTCAACAACTAGTTTTTATTTATAAAATGAAAGGCTTTCTTCTATTTTTCATAACGTTAGTTTTTTAGGAATTTTGAATTACTTAACTTATATAGATATTTAAAAGATTGTTTTTTTTAATCAATTTATGATGTTTGATTTTGAAAATTCTATTTTTAAGTCTTTTTCTAAGTTCTCCATCTTTCTCTCTATTTTTGCCCCACCCCCAATCATTTTATCCATAATTAATATCATCTTCCCTGAAACTTGTTATTATTATTGAATTTCAGCTTTATTTAAAGGTTTCATATCTTTATCGATTGTACAGTATTTGGGTAAAAATTAAGATAGTTACAACGTTGTAAATTTTATTTTTTTTGACATCTTTCTACTACTGTTTTTCCCAAACTCTAATTCTTTACATGTGTGGGCAGTTCTGCTTCATGTTTGCAACTAAACAACTTGAAAAGAAGCCAAAAGATAATCATGAAATTTATGAAAAATGTCTTTCATTTTTAAATTCTTTTTTTTTCTCTTTGACACCTTAAAAAAGTTCGTAGAATAGAATTTAATTTTACTTATGGAATAAATATAATCTGTTTAAAATTACCGAAATTTTATTTACATTGTGTTTTACATCCTTTTACAATTTATATCACATGGTAGAATTTAGATGATAAATTTATAAGTAATTTACAGCTGAATTATTAAAAAAAATTTTATTTTGCATAAAGATTTATATTTCAACATAATTTCTTTCATTGTCCAGACACTAAATTTTATAGATTAAACATTATGTAGTGAAAATTTATTTTGGATTCAAATTCATCTAATATTATTGTATAATCTATATTCAATTTACACATTTATGAAATTTTTCTAAAAGAGCATATATTTTAATGCTTATTAAAACAAAGAATAAAAATTGTCCTCTTTTTTTTGTTTTTTCAATCTTTTAAGTAAAAATTTTCAAAAATATTCACTGGCTCTTTGATATAGTTTAGTTTTTTTTATCTTTTCCTTGAAGAATTAAATGCTTTACATCCTGTTTCTGATACACCACATGTGTAAAGAGGGTCTGGAACTCTTCAAGTGCTCGATTAACATAGGAATTTTAACTTTTAAGGCCCCAAGGTTTTCTATCAGCAAGACCATCACCAGATACTAAGTAAAAAGTTATTTATGAATGTTAAATCAAAGTACTCTAAACTATCTATTTATAAAATACTTTCAAGTAAGATACTGTATGTGTGTTTGAGTGTGTATATGTACATACATACGCACACACACACATATATATACACACACACACTATGGCAAGAAGAAACATCCTTGCTATAAAGAATAGATTGATTTCTTCTTCATTAAACTCCAGGTTTACTTCTTCAATGACAACTAATATAAGTTCTGTGAATTTTGGTGCAGTGAATACCCGCTCAAAATGAGAAATCGGAGACCAAAGTTTCAATTCCACTTAAATTCTTTGCATTCACTTATGCACAACTACCTTGGGAAAGGTATGAATCTATCTCTTCTCTCTCCAGCTATGGGTTAAATAGAAAAACAGATTGGGTTCTATAGCCTTGATTGACAACCAGTCTACCACAGAAAGTAATGGCAATCGACTGTGGGAAAATCTTCTGTCCAGTCAGTCATATCTCTTTTGAAACATGATCGCCCAAGTGTGTATCACATATGTAAGTGAAGAGAGGAATTTCTCCAAGATTTTCAACAATATACACAGATCGATAATGGCACCAGTATGTTTAAATAGATTTGCTCTTGTGCCAATTTAAAATTTTTTAAGAAATTAAAACTTACTCATGTTCTAGAAAAAAATTGCTTTCAAGAAATTACCCAAAGCAAAATGTCTGAATTTTAATTGTTATTGACCTTGTAAAAATAAATTAAATTTTTTCTTTAATATTTTCTCCCATTTTAAATTATTATTGGGGGAGTTGTACAATGACTGCAGCCAATGTCTTGTGCCAAATTACTCTCTAAATTTGGTAAATATTTTTTACTTTAGATAGTAGGTATTGTTGATAGAGAGGGATAAATATATTTGGTCATTTGACCATTATAATGCATGAAAATGTATTCAAGTTATTTCTATTAAAAATGTTTGATTTTTTTTTTTAAATGTTTTCCAATGTTTTTTTTTAGATAATGCAATATGAGATAAGGTAGTGTAAACAGTTGTTTTTTTAATAAATTTTTAAATCTTAGAAAAGCTGGAAATCAACCTTTGAAAAATTAACATGTTGATATTTTTCTATTGATGATGATTAATTCTGTAATGAACAATATGGAATAAAATATTGTGTTTTTGATAGAAGTATTTTGAATTATATGGGGAGGATCTTCAAAAAAGTTAATTGAATTGTCAAATTTTAAGATACTAAATCAACTCTTTTTTTCCACTGACTGAGAAAGCAATAGAATTAACCTGTAAAAAAAATTTTGTTTTTTCATAACCTCATAACATTTTTTCCCAGCAAGTCAAAATTTCACTGTTTTATATTCCTGCTCCCTGCCCTAAAAATAATTTTTTTTTAATTATTTATTCCTGAAGAAAGTTAATGATCTGAAAATCCTGCTTGGTCCTTCTGAATTGGTTTAAAAAAAAAAAAATCTGGTATTGTTTTCATTCTTGGATGACTGGAGGTGTGACTTGAAATAAAGAGAAAAATTAATCAACTTTTTTCATCACATGTGATATGAGTTATTGAGATAATATTGAATAAAAAGAAATACGAAATTTTTTTTCGTGCTAAGGATTACATGCATAGCAATGCAAAAGATCCTAAAATCATATATAGAAAAACAATTCATGATAAACGACAAGTTAAATTCATATAGAAGTGTACTGTTTAAGGTTTTACTATAAAATTGAAATTTGGGAAATTTTTTAAAAAAACTTTATGTGAGCTGTGATATCAAAGGTAGGCTTTTAACAAACTAAAAAAATTTGTTCATCCCCAAATAACATGTATAATGACACAGATTATTTCATAAGGAAGCAGCAGGTGTTGTAATTTATAGATTAAGAAAAAAGTATAAGCAACAGTAGTTCCATAGAATGATGTCAAGAATAATATAGATGGAACGTGAAAAATAAGTAATTTTTCAGGGAAAGAAAAAGAAAAAGGATGTTTATACTTAAAAACAAAAACAAAGATAGTTGAAAGATACAAAAGACAGGAAAATGCAGAGAGCCATGATCACCCACATCTCAAAGGGACACAGTAGATAGAAGGCAACAACTGTAAGTGTGTGCATATATATGTAGCAAATATGATGAAATTATTAGTTATGAATGTAACCTATGTAAACTAAATTTATTATGGCTGATGCTAAATTTTAGAAAAATGACTCATCGTGCCTTCTTGAATTAACATTCTCTGCTAACATGAAATGGAAAGATTATATCGAATCAATTGCTAGATTTACTGCTAGGAAAGTTATTTCATTGTGTTATGCTCGACAATTTTTCTCTTCAGAATCTATCTCATATATTTATAAATCTATCATTCAACCATTTTGTCTTCAAATATTCCTGCCACTTATGGTCTGGTGCCCCTTCTATATATTTACAGATTCTAGATGAAATCTAAAGAAGAATCTTCTATTTTATTGGCCCTGAACTAGCATCCAAGGTTCAGTCACTTTCCCACTGCTATAATGTAGCTTCCCTGTGCCTTTTCTATAAATACTTTCATGGTAATTATTCTGATGAGATTTGCTTTATGGTAGCTAGACCATGAATTTAAGTGCAGTATATGTGCGTTATGGTACAGTGGATATCGATTCGGAACGAGAAATCGGGGAGCTGAGTTCAAATTCCAGTTGAATTCATTGCATTCACTTACGCGCAAATACCCTTGGGAAAGGTATTAATCTGTCTCTTCCTTCCAGTTATGGGTTAAATAACAGGACAGATTGGGTTCTATAGCCTTGGCTGGCAACCAGTCTACCGCAGAAAGCAATGGCAACCTACTGCGGGATAATCTTCTGCCCAGTCAGTCAGTCATGTCTCTCTTGAGACATGATCGCCCAAGCATGTTTCACGTATGGCACTTAACTGACTGACTGATTAGATTAGATGGATGTGTGTTGTGGTGCAGTGGATATCGGCTTGGAACAATAAATCAGGGAGCCGAGTTTGAATTTTAATTGAATTCTTTGCATTCACTGATGCACAAATACCCTTGGGAAAGGTATTAATCAATCTCTTCTCTTCAATTATGGGTTAGATAACAGGACAGATTGGGTTCTATAGCCTTGGTCGGGAACCAGTCTACCGCAAGAAGTAATGGCAACCTACTGTAGGATAATCTTCTGTCCAGTCAGTCATGTCTCGAAAGAGACATGATCGTCTAAGTATGTATCATGTATGGCACTTAACTGACTGACTGATTAGATTAGTAACATGGTCTTATCATTTTACAGTTGAATTGACAAAATGTAACTGTAAGTTCTTTACTAACAGTTTCTTCTTTAGCACTTCTTGTTTGTGGAACTCTCTTCTGGTTTCTTGCTTTCCAGATAACATTGATATTCAAAAATTTAAATGTAATCTCATTTGTTAACTACTATCTTCTTGCTTTCTATTATTTTATTGTCTTTCCTTAATAATGTCTTTCTTTTTTTCTTATTCTTTCACACTCAGTAACCTCTTGTATCTTATTGGCTGTATTACTTTGCTAAGAGTGAAATGATTCAAAAAATCTATACCAATACATCAAAATATTTACTTGAAAACACTCTCTCTCTCTCATGTTTAATTAATATATTTCATTACTTGAGGTGTTCAAATTTTTAAAAGAGCTTTTGAATATATATAAAAAAATTACATCTTTTATTTAGCTACCCATTCACAGCTTGTTTCATGCAGAACAACTTTTCAAAATAGGTGCTTGTGCATTTTGTACATTTCTGTAATCTATTGATCTTTTCACTTTTTTAAAAGTGAATGCATCAGTTTGAAATGATTTTATTTTTTTTGTTTATTAAACTCTTCATGTTCTTAAATTCTATAATTTTCAGTTTTCTCCTCCATGTATAGACTGCATATATATATATATATATGTAAATATATATTTGCTCTCACCATATATTTATGCTCTACTTTTGTATTGAGTACTTTTTAAAGTAAATATCTTACTATAGAATGTAATTCTATTAGTAATCATTATATATATATATAAAATTTAGTGTATCAAGGCAGCAGATAATTTTCTAAACATATATTGTTAAATATAACAGACAATTAATGTCTATTATGTTTAATCATGAGCTGTTCTAAACATCGTATTTTGGCTTTAATTTTAGGTGAAGATAGACAAAAATTGTCCAACATTTGGAAATTTTATCATTATGCTGTTCTAAGCTTTCGGCTCACATGAGCCATCTTCACCTGAAATAAAATTAAAGCCAAAATATGATGTTTAGAACGCCTCATGATTAAACATAAGTCATTGTTTGTTTTATTTAACAATATAACAAATTCTAATCCTCAGGGAGATGGAGAATAAAATGAAATAATCATAGTTTTATTTTAGTGCCAACTGTATCTAAATTTGATATTAATTGGGAAAGGTTTTGGCTTTTCTTATTACAATGCACTCTGACTCTGTATTAAGTTTCTTATTTTAAAATAGGTTTTAAGAAACATGCAATCTCTTTTCTGTTAGGCTTATGGCTACATCATGTTAAAACACTGGTTCCCATACGATCACTGAATTTAATCAATGTCAAGCCTGATCAGTACCAGGTGCTATATACTTGGATGTGTATGAAGTGTAATGAATAGTGGCTTGAAATTGATAATTGGAGAGCCAAATTACACCTTCAGCTGGGTTTTTTATATTCACTTATGCACAAATAACTTTGGGAAAAGTATGAATCTACCACTTCCCCCCTATATAGGGATTAATTAATAAGACTGGTATCACTAAACCATTGTTATCTCAAAAAACATTTTTACAATCTTAAAATGTTTTGGCTTTAAATAACCAGCAAAGAGTTGATAAGCCATAAAAAATTAATCAATTGCTTCTGTTAATTAAAAGTCACGAAAAAATATCTTGTCAATGGTTAGCAGTTAATGCAAATGGTAATGAAAGAACAAGGCTATGAATTATGATGATGGCTGGTAACTTAAATCTGAGCATCTCCATCTTTTTTTTTTTTTTTTAATCATATCACCCTGAGCAAGGCGGTAATGCCACTGATGTGCAGGGAGCTACGTAAGAGTGAATAGATTGGAAAAGAGAAAGCCGGAAACCACATTTTAAACAGGGAACAAGGGATGAGCCTCTACACCTGTTCCACATCTACTAGGACGACTAGCCAATATCTGTTCAGGCACATTTGTGTTTGTTCAAAACCCAGAGCCCACCTGTGGTTTATACTGCAACTTTGCTGATTGGACTTTAGTTACAGTTTCTGGGAGAGAGAACATTATCTAGCTTGATCAGCAGTCTGAATAAGGACATCACGCTCAGACCTGTGTTAGCATGATCATCAATAGCTCCTGAAAGTTCCGTCTAAACAATTTCACTCACAAGGCTTGGATCAACCTGTTGTGTTGTTTTCAGGCACTTTCCAAGTATGCCATACACTATGATCACCTCTCCCAGATCAATAGATCACAGTGAGATTTGAACTCTGGTCTCATGATGAGGAAGTGAACATTCTAACCATTCACTTACATGAATTATACAAGTATTTATATATCTATATTTTTTTTAGATGATAAAGGTAAAAACTTACAAAAACTGATACCTTCACTTTGATTATAAATATTCTAAAAAAATAAAGAAATTTTAGAAGATAGCTTCATTTTATTAACATTAGAAGACTTTAGATACAATTTTATCATAACAAGAGCTTTACATCTCATCATTCAGTTTTCTTTATTGAAATATGATTAATTTTCTTCACAAAGTATGTCTCATGTTGTTTTGCTTTGTATCACAAACTCTAAATCATTTCATAAACACTAGTGAACAACAGACATCATACTATATACATCAGTCTTTTTACAGTGGCTGCAGGAGAAGGACTGCTCTTACAGTTTTGCCTCTTTTTTCTTTTTTCATTTGAAATTTTTTTTTTATTTTACCCCAAAGAAAGCAATGAATACCACTAAGACACAAGGGGCTACTTGAAGAGAAAGAGAATGAAAAATAACATAGAAGGAACTCAAAAACTAATCCTAAACAGAAAACAAAGGATACTCCCATTCATAAGACTAAGGAGGATAAGAACCAGACAAGAGTTAAAGCTATCTAATTAAATTTTTAGAGGTTTACTGGTCCTGAAGGCTAACTCAAGATGATTGAAAATTCTGGTCCCAGAATCTTTTTGATACCGGTTTTAAAATTATGAAATTATTATTTATGTCATATTCAGTTAACTTCAAGGATTATTCATCAGAATTCTTTATTTTATTCTTAAGATGGCCCAGTTAAAACAGCTTACAGATCTGAGTAACATGGAGTGATGCTGCAATTGCAGAACATAATCTGCCATGTTAAACCTACTGGATTGGGTCAACCCAGGTCTGATTTGAACCACTTAATCTTGGCCACCTTTTTTCTTATCTGCTAAAAAGACATAAATGTATTAAGATAAATTTGTAGTAGGCTCCTGAGTATATCTACCCACAAAACATTCTTCAGATCAGAGAGGTCTGGCTGTCAGCAGTTTCTGGTTGTTGGCTTCTTATCTAAATTATTTTCTTGTTTAAATACTTCAGACTTTGCCAAAAACAGGAACCATGAATGACCAGGTCTCATGAAACCATCCCAGAATGAGTGAGCAGGGTGGCTGTTTTCTTATTTAGGATGCTACATTTTAAAAGTACCAATTAACTCCTCAGTTTATGCGTATGTAATATAATTTATTGAACCCTCATCCATTGTTCTTGGCAGAATAATCTGTGCATCTATCATATATATATATATATATATATATATATATATATATATATATGAATAAAAAGCTATTCTTAGCCAATGCGTTTTTTTCCTCTGAGGGACTTTCTTAAGGCAATGGAGTACAAAACATGTTAGCTAAAAAGAGTTTTTATCTTGTCATTCATTTTATTCCTTCACAGATACAGTCTATCTGAGAATATTTATGCTCACACAAATACATATTCTTCTATATGCCCTGTTTCTTCAAGATATGGGAAATCATGGCTCTTCACAATTTCTTGTTCTTTGTGTGTGTAGTGCATCTGGTAGTATAATGGCAGATGGCAAAGAAAATGGAATTGAAAAACCAAGTTATAATCTCAGATCAGGCTGTTTGTGTTAACTTTAGAATTAAAGTTTTGTAAAAGGCATGAATCCATTTCTTTTTGTTCTACTGCTAAGTAACTTGACAAAAATGTCTTGTCACATCATGATGGTTGACAAAGAGAATAAGTCAGTGACCAATTGAAGAAACTTCTCCTCCATCAATACTTCAAATGCAACAGCAAGACAAAGAAAAGGCGAGTTAAGAATTAGTAGCAAAAACATGTAATCTCAGAATTCAAATATTTTAAAACTGATCAGTCAGTTAAGTGCCAAACGTGATACATGCTTGGGCAATCATGTCTTTTTTGAGACATGACTGACCAGGCAAAAGATTTTCGGACAGTAGGTTGACATTACTTTTTGTAGTAGACTGTTTGCCAAACAAAGCTATAGAACCTAATTTGTCCTGCTATTTAACTCATAACTAGGTGGAGAAGAGACGGATTAATACCTTTCTCAAGTGTATTTGCGTGTAAGTGAATGCAACAAATTCTCATCCTGGGTATGACGGTAAACTGCATCCATCCAGCAGCAAGGCCTCTGATTGGGAGGTTGTGAGGAGCATGGAACCACCTCTTAATTGCTGTTATTCCAAGGTCCACTTTGACCCAGAGTGGTAGCACCTGTTAGTGTCCCAGCTGTGGGCAAATAGTTAACCTGTCCCAAACTGGAGTGAAAACATTATGAAAGTATAAAAATAAACTTTTATAGAAAAATATACATTTTTGAAGGAAAAATAAATTATACCACCAATACATTTTTTAATACAAAACTACAAGACATCTTCAGTTTTAAAAAAAAAAAAAAAATTAATTTTTCATCAAAATCTGACTAAATCAATTTTCTCAATACAAAAACGAACATAAAAAAATACCTTAAAACCCCACCTTTTTGGCATTAAATAACCCACAGAGGTTGATATGCCATTAAACAAAACTCAAATTCAAGCAACAAATTCAACTGGAATTTGAACTCAGCTCTCCAATTTCTCAGTCTAAACTAATATTCACTGCACCACAATACACATAGCAAATCATAAAAATCATCAAAAGAGTTGAAATCAAGACATGTAGCAATACAACTAGATTTGTGTGCTTAACTTGTCGTGAGTCAAATTGATTAAGGACGTGTTTATAAAAAGTGATCTTCAATGTTATAGGGTATAATTTCCATTTTTATTTCAATTTTACTTTACTTTGAAGGGAGGAGAGTTTTTAACCTAGAAAGCAACAATAAGAAGGAAAGAACACTTTCAGATCAATAATGAAAATACTTATGCTACTTAGTTGGAGAGTATTCAGTGAAGAAGGTTGGGATAAAAAGCAACAATATGACTTGGAAAAGATTTGCTACTTACTTTAAAGGTCGGTGAGTATTTGACCAAGGCACTTATGATAAAGACAATAAGAAAAGACTAGTGAACAAACACTGCTTACTTGAACATTTAGAGAAAGTTGTAATCGAAAGTAACAATGAGATGAAGAAAAGAAAGGTCAAATTTAAACGGTGTCAATATTTCATTTGGCTTCAAAATGAAAAGCAATGAATTTAGGGTTTGCATCCCCTTATCAAATTCTTTTCATTGTGCACTTTTTTCTGAACAGAAAATCTTGACTTTAGTAATGTCAGATGGCAGCACAAGTTTTAAACTGAATCTGAGTGCTCTTTCAAAGTTATTGAAGCAAAAATTTTGTATCTTTATTTGGTCTGATTCATTAACTTTGTTTTTTATTTGCATCGAATAAAGTGCATTAGAATATCAGATTTTCTTTCTTTCCTCTACTAAATATGCCTCCAGTTTGACAAAATATGAGAAACTTTGTTATATGTTTATCATTTGGACTGACATGCTTCTTGTTAGTGCATTTGCTGTTTTTTTGTTTTTTTTTTTGTTTTTTTGGCTTTTCACAATACTTTGACTGGCATGAGTTTTCAGAACTATCTTTAAATAATTCTCTGTGAAAGTCAAAATAGAGAAAAACTAAAAAAAGCAACTAATCCTTCCAAAAACTCATCTAAAAAGTTAACATGGAATGATAAAATTTAATTTTTGTACATTCTCTTTTCTATCTTAGTTTCAATTTAAAGTTGTGACTAGCAAGATTACTTGGTATCTCATGGGAATTATCAGAAATCATTCTTGGACAGTCTTATCTATTTCTTTCTTTTACATCTTATGACCCATTGTAGAAGTTTTACATGTACTGAAGCTGAATCAGCAATGAGTGTGCCTAGCATAGGCCTGTTAACAATCTAGTTTAATGATGTAAACTAATTTAATGTGTAAATCTTTAGCCCCTTCCCCGTACCCAATAATTTAAAGGCCAGCCTTTCCACTAAATATTCTTCCACTGAACCTGGCCCAGGGCAAAATAGCTTGATTGGAACAGGTCCTTCTTCAATCTGGTTTTTAGTTTCTGATTTCTTCTCCTAGACTGGAGACTTAACCAAGGCTAAATGACCCAGTTTGTCATACTATTTTACCCACAGCCAATAGAAGTAAGAAGAGATAAAATCTGGCTTTTACCAAGGGCAAAGTAAATGAAAACAGATTAGACTAGAATTTGAGCTTATCTCACAAATACCATTTCTGTGTCAATTGCACTTTCAGTACAGAAAAAAGTTTGATACTGTAGAAGTCAAATAACTTACCTTTCAACATGGTGCTCTTCTTTTGTCTCCCTGTAGGAAGGTGAACATCCAAGATTGTGAGACTCACCTTCCTGATGTGTCCAACTAGCGTCCAGTTGGCAGACAAAACTAAACAGGGTTGTAACTGAATACATGTCCCTATTTGGCCCAAAGACAAATGATGGATATTGTGGTCAATATTTATGGAGCTCAATGCACACACTGAAATTATCAGCCAATCACTGCTTACAGAATAGACTTGCCTGTAACAGAATGGAATCTCCCAGGTTATTATTTAAACCACCTACCAATTTGGTTGTGCGTTGTGGTGCAGTGGATATCGGCTCGGAACGAGAAAATCGGGGAGCCGAGTTCGAATTCCAGTTGAATTCATTGCATTCACTTACGCGCAAATACCCTTGGGAAAGGTATTACTCCATATCTTCCTTCCAGTTATGGGTTAAATAACAGGACAGATTGGGTTCTATAGCCTTGGTTGGCAACCTACTGCGGGATAATCTTCTGCACAGTCAGTCAGGTCTCTTTCGAGACATGATCGCCCAAGCGTGTTTCACGTATGGCACTTAACTGACTGACCAATTTGCCCTGGTGGTTTTTTGTCAGTTGAACTCAACTTCTATTCTAGTTGATTACTGGCTGGTTGTTATATAATATTCCTACAGATACACCCAAATTAAACTAAGCATACACCCTTGTGCAAATTAATTGAAACAGCTGCTTTAGCTTTCTTTCTTTCATTATACGGTCAGTTTTAGACCCGCTGTAGTGACAGGGGCTTATTGATTTCTATTTTTTCCTCAGATTAGGTAATTTGCAGTGGTGTGCAGTATTATGAATCTATTTTCGGGGTGTATGATGAAATTTGTTTGGCCTTAAAAAAATATTGCAACATGTGTGATTGCATTAGATTTTTATCATGCCCAGTCACTATTGTCTCGACTGTTGATTAGTTGTCCTACGGCCATTGTCTGTGATGGACATTACTCCAAGGAAGCGTACAAAAGTCGTAACACTGCACAAACACACTGGCAAGTCTTACAGTGATTCCAGATATTGTTGGTGTCAGCCTATCAACTGTCAGTTTTATCATCAAGGCAAAAAACAAAAAAAAAAAACTGGATTAATCAGTCCAAAACAAAGAAAATCTGGTTGGAAAGCAAAAAACAATGCCAAGAGATGATGTATATGTGATGAGGGAAAGTGTGAAAGATCCTCGGAAGATATTATTCATTTTGCTTCAGTTAATTTGCACAAGGGTGTAGCTGTTACCAGATGAAAATGAATTTAAGGTTTATTTAATCAGAATGCATTTAAGTTTGTGTATAACATGGCTGATTAAGTCTATTATTTGCAAATATTTCATAGATAAGATTTTGAGATATTTGGAATTAGAAAGTACTTTCTACCACAAAATAAAAAACAAGAAAATTGTGTTTAATTTTGTTGATTTTCGAAATGCCATAACATTTGATCTATTTTAGATAAACTGCTCATTTTTTTTTTAAAGGAAGCTAAAAACATCTAATTTAACATACAAACACTTACACTTAACTGATTTTCATATACATGGCGGAAAGTACCTTCCTGTAACGAAGGCCTCAATTATATTTGGTCTGTCGTGGGAGTATTTATTTTATTTTTAGAAATTAAAAAATGTCAATCTTTTTTTTTTTTTTTTACTAGTATTACTTACATCTTAACTTTAGTTTTATTACAACTTACTACTAGCATACAAGCAATATTTAGCACTGAGAAAGCTTCTGTCTGATGAAGTAAGATTTGACTTATTACATAGTTTGGTAGTTAAAGAACAAATGAGAAAAAAGTCCCTTGAGAATTTAACACCCAGAGGACAGACTGAATGCAAGAGAAAACAGTGAATGACCTAATTAGTGATTTTATACAAGTAGATGACAGAATGAGAGCAAAGACATATGGTGACAAGTCAAAAGTTACTTTGAGCAACAAAAATAGAAAGTTGTGAAAAGTAGTGATCTTTCATATTCTGAAATAACTTTGCATATGAAAGAATTATTCAATCAGGCTCCCCCCCCCGAAACAGAAATGGTGTTGATTTCACTGAATACCTGTGTTTTATTTCAGACCCTTTGCTATCTACTTACTGCTATAGATTGACAGTCATAGAGTGAAAGTTGCAATAAAAAGTAACAACAAATTAAGATGTAAGTAAATCAGTTAAATGCCACATGTAATACATGGTTGGGCAATCATGTCTTAAAAGAGACATGACTGACTGGGCAGATTTTTCCACAGTAGGTTGCCATTACTTTCTGCAGTAGACTGGTTGCCAACCAAAGCTATAGAAGCCAAGCTGTCCTGTTATTTAACCCATAGCTAGAGGGAGAATCAACAGATTAATACTTTTTTTTTGGTCTTTGCATGTAAATGAATGCAACAAATTCAACAGGAATAATTCAAATTTGGTGCTATGATTTCTTATTCCGAATCGATATCCACTGCATCACAACCTAGATCCCAGGTAGGCATATATGCTGACGACACTATGGTTTACTCTCGCATCAATCAAAAATCTGCCGAGGCTGACAAAACAAACCTCGCTTGAAAGCTGCTGAGCTTGAAAAGGATCTCCAGTCCGTAGCAGACTGGGGTAAGAAATGGCTCAGGAATTTTAATGCTTCCAAAACAAAGCTGCTATTAACCATCACAGACAATCACTCCTACCCACCATTAGTATGGATCAGGCTAGTCTCCCTGAAAGCAAAACAATGCACTTCCTCGGGTTAACTCTCACAACAGACCTCAAGTGGAATGACTACATGGAATCCATAGCTAAATCCGCTGCTAAGAAAGTCGGTTCTCTGTGTAGGGACAGGAAGTTTTTCCCATCTGAAACAATCCTGCACATATACAAATCTGCCATCTGCCTGTAAATTGAATACTACTGCCATATCTGGTTGGGTCTTCTGCATGCACCTAGGTGTTCTTGATAAAATCTAACGGAGAATCTGTAATGTGATCAATCCCGACTTGGCAGCTCAGATACAGTCAATTTCTCACTGGTGCAATGTGGATTCCCTGTGTCTCTTCTACAAATACTTTCACAGCTTCTGCTCCGATAAACTTAGCTCACTGGTGCCCTTGATATATGAATTTACTCGAGACACAAGATTAGCAACTAGGTCCCACCCTTTTACTGTGAAACCAATAAAATGTAAACGCAAATTCTACTCCATCAGATTCTTTTCTCACACTTCTCGCCTGTGGAATTCCCTTCCATTTACTTGCTTTCCTGACAGCTATAATCCCCAAGAATTTAAATGTAAAGTCAATAGTCATCTCCTATCTCACTAACCTGCATCCTCTCTCTCATGCTCCTTTCTCTATCCACTTCACTCTCATCAGTATTCTCATCCTTCTCTTACCCACTTCCTGACACCCTATAACCTGTCATTCTTTTTCATAAATTTCCTCCTATGTAACCCCCTGCAAAACAGTGGCAGTAAAATGCCTTGCTTGGGACAATATGATTATAAAAAAATAAGTTCAATTAGAGTAAATAACAGTTCAAAATTAATAACAGTGTATGTGTGAGAAAACAAAATAGTCCCTGTGCTGCTGCTACACATGACATCTATTCAAGTGCTTTGTCATCAGATTATAGTTAGCATACTGTCTTCTAGATTGTTGCTCTAATATTCTTTCCTCACTAGTTACTCCACACATGTAGCCTTGTTCCAGACGAAGCCAAACTTAGTAAATATTTATAGCCGGCCTTATGGTTCAGATAGTTATCTATTTCCAACCGGTGCTAGTAACCAAAATATGGTTCTACTGAAAATACCATAGACAAAAGAATGTGATCAATGAGGAAACTTAAAAAAAAATATTGATAAAAATTGATGTGAGACATTTGGAATTTTTGATACGCATGTGTGAAGAAGGCTTGCAGAATTTGATAGTCATAGAACAAGAGAAGCAAGGTAGCAACTTAGGGTAACTGGATTGAGGAATAAGTACTCAAAGACAAATAGGCATAAGAAAGTATAACTGATCAGTCAGTCAGTTAAGTGCCATACGTGATACACGCTTGGGCAATAATGTCCCTCTCGAGACATGACTGACTGGGCAGAAGATTTTCCCATAGTAGGTTGCCATTACTTTCTGAAGTAGATTGGTTGCCACCCAAGGCTAAAGAAACCAATCTGTTTTATTATTTAACCCATAACTGGATGAAAGAGGCAGATGAATACCTTTCCCAAGGGTATCTGCATGTAAGTGAATGCAAGGAATTCAACTGGAATTCAAACTCAGCTCCCCGATTTCTCGTTCTGAAGCGATATCCACTGCACCACAACACACATCCTGATCAGCAAGATAAAAAGCTATGGAGAACCATGATTACTAACATTCTGAAAGTAAATGATATATATATATATAGAGAGAGAGAGAGAAAGAAAGAAAGAAACAGGATACAAGCTAAGATAGAAATTATTTTAAATACCATTAATAATTATGATCAGGTTTCACTTCCATTGAAAGATTAGTATGAGATATTCTCTTTACAATTATTTTGTTATGTACAAAGTAAGCTTAGTAGATATCTATCTAAACTCATAATGAAAGCAAGGTTTGTTGTATTTATTATGAGCTACGTGGGACTGGGATATTTTTTGTGTGATGTCATTTTGAAGAAATAATTTACTCCAGAATACTTGTTGACTTCATCACATACTATGAACCATCTTGAATCACTATTCAATTCATTTCCACAGTTGAAGGGTCCAGCATAGATGAATTGCTTGCAACAGAACTCATCAGTTGTTTCTTAGTGATTACAAAGGAATTTTTTTTTTTTTTTACATTTCATGAAACTCTCTTGGTTGACCATAACTCCAATATCTGTAACTGTTTTTAAAATGCAAGGGGACAGGAAGCAACACTTGGATCCTAGACAGAGTGCACTGACCCAAGTTAAAGTTGTTGATCAATATGTAAACAATGACCTTATCTTTGACAGGTACTATGCTTGTATTAATGTAGATAATATGTAAAATGTTTGACTTGTTTAAAATACAACAAAATAAAAGGAAAGTTAGTCAAAATCAAAGAATAGTCAGTTAAGTGCCTTATGGTTCAGTTAGTTATCTATTTCCACCCAGTGCTAGTCACTAAAATATGGTTCTACTGATACACGCTTAGGCAATCATGTCTCAAAAGAGACATGACTAACTGGACAAATTTTCCTGCAGTAGGTTGCCATTACTTTCTGGAGTAGACTAGATGCCAACCAAGGCTACAGAACCCAATATTTTTTTTTATTAATCATATCACCCCAAGCAAGGCGGTAATGCCACTGATGCGCAGGGGGCTACGTAAGAGTAAGAAGATTGGAAAAGAGAAAACCGGAAACCACATCCTGAACGGGGAACAAGGGATGAGCCCCTACATCTGTTCAATAGATGTGGGTGGAGTGTGAACTGAGCGATAGTTTAGTCTATCTACTCTAATTGAAAAAAAAAAAAGGAAAAGAATGGAAAAGAGTAAAAAATTAGAAAAGAGAAATATGCCCTGCTATTTAACTCATAGCTAGAGGGAGACGTGGCGGATTAATATCTTTCCTAGGAGGTATTTGTGAGTAAGTGAATGAAACGAATTCAACTGGAATTTGAACTTGACTTTCTGATTTCTTGTTCTGAAACGATATTCACTGTACCACAACACACATTTGAAGAATTGATATAAATGAAAAACAAAAATGATAGAAGAAAATCTGTCTGAAATTCTGGAATGAAGAATTACCATTATTTACATGGTGACTACTGAAATAAAGGATTCAGTTCAGAATTCTCTGTTAGTTACCCAAATCAAGATAACACCTGATGAAGATTGGAGGGCACAATGGCTGATATTTGATAACAGCTGCATGTAAATAACAGTCAGTCAGACAGTTAAGTGCCATACGTGATACACGCTTTGGGCGATCATGTCTCGACAGAGACATGACTGACTGGGCAGACGATTATCCTGCAGTAGGTTGCCATTGCTTTCTGCGGTAGACTGGTTGCCGACCAAGGCTATAGAACCCAATCTGTCCTGTTATTTGACTCATGGCTAGAGAAAAACAACGTATTATATTATTAAGTAGTAATTGGTGGGGGATCTGTTTATTACTTCATAACAATAGAAAACCGATCCCCCACTTTATGACCAGTAGAAACCTTAATCATTATTTCAATTATTATATTCAGTCAGTCAGTTACGTGCCATACGTGATACACGCTTGGGCGATCATGTCTCGACAGAGACATGACTGACTGGGCAGAAGATTATCCTGCAGTAGGTTGCCATTGCTTTCTGCGGTAGACTGGTTGCCAACCAAGGCTATAGAACCCAATCTGTCCTGTTATTTGACTCATGGCTAGAGAAAAAAGACATGTATTATATTATTAAGTAGTAATTGGTGGGGGATCTGTTTATTACTTCATAACAATAGAAAACCGATCCCCCACTTTATGACCAGTAGAAGCCTTAATCATTATTTCAATTATTATATTCAGTCAGTCAGTTACATGCCATACGTGATACACGCTTGGGTGATCATGTCTCTTTCGAGACATGACTGACTGGGCAGACGATTATCCTGCAGTAGGTTGCCATTGCTTTCTGCAGTAGACTGGTTACCAGCCAAAGTTATAGAACCCAATCTGGCTTGTTATTTAACCCATAACTGGAGAGAAGAGACGGATTAATACCTTTTCCAAGGGTATTTGCGCGTAAGTGAAATTTGAACTTGGCTTCCCGATTTGTCATTTCGAGTTGATATCCACTGCACCACTACAACATTTATTTACTTATCTTCAACTGATGAAGATATTTTTTTCATTATTTATCTAGACAATTGCCTTCTCTGATCAACTTCAGGTGAATATCACATTAGGTAACCTTGAAACTGCATTTGAAAAGAATCTCTTACCTTGTTCCAAAATGCTTGTTAATTCTACCCTGTCTTCATCATTCATATTATGAATTATTTTAATTGGAATTTTTGTGAACATTAGCAAAATCTTCTTGTCTCATCAACTGCGGTCAGAATCATAGAATCCAAAAGCTGTATAGTATGTGCTTTGCAAGAGTCGCATACTGTTTTGAATTCAGCGTTTTCCTTCTAGACTTGTTGCCAACCACAGCTAGAGAGACCAATCAGCCTTTACTATTTAACCCATAGTTAGGGGAATTAGAAATGGGTTATTTTAAAAATCATAGATTTCAATTGTAAATTTCACTATGTATATTGATTCATTATTCTTATTTTTGTTACAACATACACTGGCCAATACTCTTCAGCATTCTGTAGCTTGATTTGGATTGGTGGAATTTTGAAAATAAAACTATTTAATTCATGATTATGCTTTTCCTTTCTCTGTCATACTTGTCATAACATTTTTATTTTTCCAAGAGAATTCTCCAAAAGTTGTCAATTCCTCGTAAATTTTATCTCTTCTTTATGGTATTGTATTGATCTGCCTTACCTCAGTGTATAAACTGTCTGACCCAGGATTGGTATTTACAATTCTAGTTTTAAAACAAAAAGAAGTCAACAATAATATGGCTGCAAAGTGAGGTAGGTTAAATTTCAATGTTCTTTTAAAGATATTGAAGTGTGAAAAATGATAATGTTATTTTGATAAAAGACAAAGGAAAGCATATTAGTAGCCATATATGAAATTGTCCCTTGTACTCAGTGACTCAATAAAGATGCTTCCTTATAAATGTTCTTTAAAAAGACAAAAAAAAAAAAAACAGCTTCACTAAGATTTACCAGGTCCATGGTCCTGGAAGAAGATAATGAGTAATACAGTTGCTTGGATGGATTTGAAAAACGCATATACAATATGAATTTAGAAAACCTATAGCAACTAAATCACATCACTTATTTGTGTGCAAGATTTATTTTTAATAAGAAACTATGTTCAACTTAATTACAATTAACAGTAGATAAATAGTAACAATAGCTCAATTATAGGGGTCTGATTGTTCAATAAAACCCGATTTGTACTTGTCAAAATAAATTGTGATGATATTATAATAATATCCTCACAATTTATTATTGGTTCACTATTTTAGGAAATGAGTTTTTTCCTTACTTAGTTTTAAAGTCATTCTAGCTCCAGGACAGTAAGCCCAGTAAAAATAATCGTCAAACCAAGAAAAGTTTCCATACAATTCCAAGGGAAACTTAAACAAATCGACTCCAAGCGGACATAAATTCAGGGAACAGTTTAACAGTAGTACGTTTTTTTACGTTATTTCTAAAGAATTAATTTAACTTCTTTTTTTTTTTTTTTTTTTTTTATCCGACATCAAACGTTATTTTCGTGGATACCCGTACTTGAATAAACGCTCCGTTTATTTCAAACAATATTTATTTTGTCTACCGGCCTATCCTGAAGCTCGGTGGTTTCTTCTGCAGAGGGACAAAGGTTCGAATCTTGTAGGAGGACACATTTTAAGTTTTCGCGAGTACGCAGGCCGGTAGACGAAACTGTTTACAGGGCGTCTGGACTTAAATGTATCTAGTAAAAATAAAGTTTTGAATAATAAAAAAAAAAGGGAATAGAAATTATTATATAGTAAAAGAGAATATTTGATAATATACCGGACACACAGTCTGACATTCATTAGGAACTTTTAAGCGAATCGAAATTTCACTTTTCTTGCTTTTTGAACCCGAAGAAATAATAAAAAAGTAATTTTCATAAAAGAGCAGAAAAAGCTGCGTCGGTGGAACTGGAAAATACATGATGATGAACGTACTTAACTTTACAATTTACTCAACAGAAATATAGATTTTAATCGAATCTTTTACCTTTTAGTTTTATTTATTTTTCTTTCTTAACTGTCAGGTCAAGTTCTAAACATTTTTAGTATTTAACTCGAAAAGAAAAACAATCCTAAAAATCAAGAGGTGAAGGTTTCCTTACCATCTCTTCTTAACCATCCCAAATTTTCCTGGCTTCGTTTGGCTACTGAATCTAAGGAACACCTGTGCGTTGTAACTAATGAAAGAAATCAACATCTTTTAACTCTTTTCTGGACTCTATAATTTACCTTCCTTTTCTTGGATGTATATTTTTTTTGTTCTTTCTTTCTTCCCGATTCATCAGATAACAGTGGTCAATTTGAGCGCCAATCCCAATCGTCAATGTTCTTATTAGGATAAGTCAGTTTTTATGATCGTGTGGGCAGACATAGATGCGTAATTAATACGAAGCTGCTTTTTCTTTTAACTTTTAATTTATCAGTTGATGAAGAACAACAAATTTAATATTGTCAGACAGGAAATAAATGTTTCATCCTTTCTTCCTTCTTTCTTTTCCCTCCTTCAAACTTATAAACACTACTTTTAATTAATAAATACTACGGTACCACTACGTTAAAAGTTAGAGAAGGCGATGACGTAAACAAAACAAGATTTTAACCAAAATTTCGAACGTGTTACTGTTAGAAAGGATTAAAAATTCAAAAAATAATTTAAAAAATTATTTGATCTTTCCTCTTAATAATAATCATTTTGATGGAAAAAGTTAGTTTTTTAAGTTTGGAGCCTTTTTTATTCATACTATGCTGTTTTTTTAGCGATTTTTATTTTTAAGATGCATAGCAATCCAATATGAGAGCGTTAAAAACTTTTTTCTAAGAACATAGTTGTCAGTTTATGAAAAAAAAACAACACTTTTTCATTCCACTTTTAAAAGAGATGTTGAAATAATTCTTCAAAAAACAAAAAGAAATACTGAAATGCGAAAAAAAATTAAACATTTGAATTAAAGTTAAATCTATAATTCTTTTTTTTTTTTAATCGTATCACCCTGAGCAAGGCGGTAACGCCGTTGATGTGCAGGGGGCTACATAAGAGTAAAAAAATTAGATAGGAGGAGAGTAAAGAGAAAGACGAACCAGTTAAAGATGGCAATACAGGTGTGATGACAGTTGCAAAGGTGGAGAGAAAGGAAAAGATAAACAGGGTGGTGTAGAAAGAACTAGAGTCAAATAGTTAAGAGATGGGTATTGACATTGCATTTAAATTCCTGGAGGTTGTAGCCGTCAGAAAAGCAAGAATATGGAAACGAGTTCCACAGGCAGGAAGTGTGAGAAAAGAAGCTGCTGGAGTAGAATTGTCGTCTGCATTTGGTTGATCTAACTGTGAATGGGTGGGACCCAGTTGCCAGTCTGGTTGCACAAGTAAACACCATTTGTTAGATTTTCAAAATATACTATTAAAAACTATCAATAGTGCTTTATATATTGCTTACTTCTGTTTACTCCCAAGCTGTGATCTAAATGCTCAATTGGTTACCAGTTTTAGAACAAATAATGACTTTATTTGTAAGTAAGCAATTAAAAAACAATATCAGTTACTATAAAATTCACAATCCTGAAAATGCATAACAGAATATTTTTATAAGTTTTAAAGCTGAATATGCAAATTCTTTTTTTCTAAGCAAGAAGTACTCAGTTGGGGAAGATATAAGACACATGCTACATAAAAATGATACAACTGCATTGATTTGTTGTGAAATTTTTAGTTGTTTGCATAAAAGAAGACTTTGAGCTTTATATATTTGATAAAAATCTGAATAAACACCATGGAAACAAAAAGTAATATTTAAAAAACCAAAACAGTAAATGGAAAAGTTAGACAATTAGGAATAAAGTGAACTCTGAATTTGTTTTTAAAAAAAAAGAACAATTAGAACTAACATTAGATTTATTATCAAATTTCCTCATAGAATTATAAATTAAGAATTTTTCTAATTAAAACAAATTGTCACGGAGCTAAAAAAAAAAAAGAAATTATGAGAAAACTTTGTGGAAAAAGTTATGATTAAATTAAAAATTTTATTTTTAATTATTAGTCAGTTTATCAATTGAGAGGTATTCAGGCAAGTTATCATGAACCAGTAAAATTAGAAGGCTCTTAACTAAAATAATAAAATAAGATCGATTAAAATTAATTATATTTTCTGTTACTCATTTTTGTCCATGATTTCTTTCATTTTATTTCTGTTGCTTTTTATTACTATTGTAGTACTAGATGTAATTTATTTGAGCTTCCAAGATAAACCATTTTCTGTTATTAATTTTTTTATTAGCATATCTTTTTATTTCAGTTCTTTTATTCAAGTAGAAAGAGAAAATATGGGTAAAATAGCAGGGCAGACTGGGTCCTAAAGCCTTGGGTGGCAACCAGTCTAGGAGAAGGAAACACTGACTTCAAACCACCTGCTGCCTTGTAGGTCCTAGAAGAAGTTAATTTCAACAGGGACAGGGTAACCTAAGATACAGAAAAATTTCCCTAGAAACAAAGAAGAGAGTGCCTAGATTGCTTTGTGATCCAGTTCTTCAATACGGCAGTGAATGCTGGACAATATCATCGAAGATGAGGAAAAAACTTGAAGCAGCAAAAATGTGGTTTTACAGAAGGATGCTACGGATATCGTGGACCGAACATGTGAGCAATGATGAGGTTTTGGAAAGAATGGCTATGAAAAGAAAGCTAATAGTGAGCATCAGGAAGAAACAACTGAAGTTTCTGGGACATGTAATGAGGAAGGAGGGCTTGGAGAACCTGATACTGACAGGCCAGATAGAAAGAAAAAGAGACAGTGGAAGGCAGTGGATAACATATTTGAAGGGCCTGATCAGATGGATGACGGAACAGAGGTTGCGTGGAGTAACAGGAAAAACATATTAAGAGCCACCAGGGATAGGGAGATGTGAAAAGCCATGATCTACTACGTCCTGAAAGGATAGGACACATAGAAGAAGAAAGATTTCTGAAAATGTGTACTTGTATATAATACAACACCTATTTTTTACCTTTAATTTTCATTGAAAATTTCTTGTATTAGGCACAAGAAAATACTGCAGATGAGGTTTACATTTTTTTTCAAAAGCTGTCTTTTGTATGATATACTGCTAGACCACATGAAATCTAAGGTGTTAAAAACTTTTTAAAAAGGATAGTTCATTTTTTGTTTAATAATTAATGATGGGTGTATAGGTAGCAGAAGAATTTCTCTCCAGGTATATAAGACTCGATAGATTGTTTGAAGTTTAAAACAAATATGTTCTACTTGAAAGTGAAGTCTTACCTCCAGTTCTATTTATTTAATATGCAATAGGAACTCTAAAAGCAAATAAAAAGTCTAGTGTTATGGTTATCAACAAATATTGGTGTCTTCTTATCATGTCAATAGGATCCATTTTACAAGCAGAATTTTTTGATACAGTAAAAGGATGGAATTGTTTGCATCACACTTTCTTTTCCAACTCTCACAGGGTCATTCTTCTTGTTTCCACTTGTTGAAGTTGTTTTCTCAGTTTGCGTCAAACAAGACTACAGTAGTGAAGTAACAAATGTGGACTGAATTCTCTGTACTCATGAGTTGGTCAGTAGACCTTTATGTTGTTTGCTTAAATAGTAAGACATTATCATAGTGGAGCACTCAGTTTCAAATCAGTCAGTTAAGTGCCATACGTGATACATGCTTAGGCAATCATATCTCAGAAGAGACACGACTGATTGGGCAGAAGATTTTCCTTCAGTAGATTCCCATTACTTTTTGCAGTAGACTGGTTTGCCAACCAAGGCTATAGAACCCAATCTGTCCTGCAATTTAGCCCATAGCTGGAGGGAGAAGTGATAGATTAATACATTTCCCCAGGTTATTTGTGTATAAGTGAATGCAACAAATTCAGCTTGAATTTGAACTCGATTCTTCAATTTCTTGTTCTGAGCCAATATCCATTCACCACAATGCACATCCAAATACTTTGCTTATACTAATAAATTAGTCTGTGAGATGAGTATTGACTTTGCATTTAAATTTCTGGAGGTTGTAGCCGTCAGGAAAGCAAGAATATGGGAGCGAGTTCCACAGGCGGGAAGTGCGAGAGAAGAAGCTGATATATATATATCTACACATACACACACACAAATATATAAGAGTTATGCACTATGAAGCTTTTAAGTAGTGGCCAGTCAAAGGAGATACCTTTTTTTTTCATAAAATATACGATGAATTAAGATCAAATATAGATTGGGATCTGAGAGAAAGATAGGATAAAGAACAAAATAGGAAACATTTCTAAATCTTAACATGTTTCACTTTAATTTCTCTGATAAATTTTTAAAAGAAGTGAGATGTCGCAAATTTTCTGTCTATTACTTATCCTATTCTCTCTCTCTCTCTATCTATATAATATATATATATTAGTCATCCACATACAAGCCCATTTCGCTGTATCACAGCTCATCAGTGTGGCTAAACATATCCCACTTGTTTCTGGCCGGGATCGAAACTCGACCGATTTGATGTCAGTCAGAGTCTCTACTCCCTAAGCCATCGGTGCATGGGGTCAGAGAAGGGAAATTCTAACGTCTTGTATGTAAGCAGTGTATACAGACAGCAGTATATATATATATATATATATATATATATACTTCTTTTCTCCTGTCTATACAAATCTATGTGAAAGTTTAAATTATGAATTCGATATAAGAAATGATTAACAGAAATAACAAATAATGAAAGAAATGTCATAAAGTCTAGAACCGCAGTCTGTAACCAAATAATTGTTCACCCACAGACTGATGTATTGACAGTGGTGTTTTTTTTCTTGCGAGAGGCTATTTATAGAGTCTCCCATCTAATCTTTTAATTAGCATATCACTGTACACTTTTTTAACCTTTTACTTTTTCAGAGACTCTATTGTCTTCTGAGCGGAATGTTTTGGAATATTATCATTCTGCAACATCGTTTTCTCAAGTGTTTGAGTGAAGGCTACAGGTTTCAAAATTTTGGTGTATGTAATCATCAGCTTTCACGATTCTGTCAATGAAATGCTCCTAACCAATTGAGCTGCCAATTTAGTTCTTTTGGCATGAGATCTCTTTTTCAGTGCATTTGGCTCCTGTAAATCAGCCTTGAGCTCTTTTTCTTATTTATAAAATAATAAATATTAATAAGTAAATGGAAACCTTATATGAACTGAAAATAGATCAAGGTTGATCTCCAAAAGAGTTAAATTGGTAATTCTGTCCACCAAAACCATTCAACCACAGACTACAATATTTTCACCACCATTCTTAAAAAAGAAATATGATATATGTCTATATTTCTGAGATGAAGTATTGTAATTATTTATACTATTCATATTGTTCAGATGGTTGTTCTTATCTTTGTTGCCACATTCACAACATTTCAGCTATTGTATGCTCAGACCTTCTTCATTTTCTTCACTGAGATAGATTGTTCACATTCCATGAGTCATGCTGCTTCCAGATGTCTCAGCTATTGCCATTTAGCTGAACATTTTTTTTGTTCACCACTGCTGTAGCCAGGTATTGAACTCACAACTCTTTGAATCAAGTCACTGGATCCAACCAATGCTTTTATCCACTGGTAAATATCTCCTTGATATTTAGAGCAGTCTACCCTAGTGAACGAAATAAAGGGTTCAGTTCAAAATTCTTGTCACCTGAAAAAGTTCAGAGTGTACAACAGCTGAAATGTTGTGAATGTGGCAACAAAGATGAGGACAACGGTTCAAACAATGTAAATAATGAAATATGAATTTAATACTTTTTCTTGAACACCTCACAGTGATGTTGCCAAACTTATATTATTTCAGAATTTTTAATAATTATTTTTATTTTTCTGTACAATCTTTAAACAAAGTTCTTTTTACCTCAAATCAATTAACAGTTTCCGACATAATCATTGGTGATGTAACCCTATCTTGTTACAGAAATGTAGGATTGTTGTAGCCAAAATATTCACAGCACACATTTTTGTAAAAACTTTATTACCAACATTTTCCGCCAATTTTCTTGGGTCTTTATTCATCAATTTCCTGATATCTAAATCTAAACTTATTTATAAATGGAACTTTGTCTGTGTGTGTGTGTGTGTGTGTTTCCATTACCTATAGACTCCAAAACGGATGAACCGATTTTCTTGAAAATTTACACAGTTGTACTATAAGCGTCTGCGAGTGTTCTTAGCTAGGTTTTGTGTCGAGGTACCCCCAATAAATATCGAAAATTGAAAAAAATCGTGTTCTAGAAGGAGTGGTCAGATTTTAATCAAATTTGATACACTCATAGACAAAGACATAAGGAACGATATTCAGAAGTTTCAAAGTTGCAGTTCTTAAAATAGTGCAGAAAATCGATAATATATATATGTATATATATATATATATATATATATATATATATATAAATGGCAAGATGTTTGTGTGTGTGTCTGTTTATCTGCCTGTATGTCTGTATTTTTTCAGCCCTTTTATTTTAGTTTTTGCTTCGGGTTTGGCTCTAAGTAGGTACAATTGTAGTTATTAGTCTCAGCCATGATACCATTTACTCAGAGGACTTATTTAGCCTTCAAAATTTAGTTTACGATGAAAAAAACTTAATTCATATCGATGCCAGGAAATCAAAATTTGACTTACATCCATTCATTTTTCTTTCAGTCTACGGTTTTGCTTTAACTGGAAACAACTATCGCTTTTTAATCTTTTGTGCCAACATCCAAAGAGTCTGAGCTCCAGAACCATGGATTAGTTTTAAAGCTTTCATTACACCCGAGCAACGCCGGGCTATACTGCTAGTAATGAATAAATTTGGAGGTTAGCTTGTATGCCTTCTCTTCCAGTTTTATTCAATTTTTTGACAATATCTTTTACTTTACACCAGTTGAGTAGGTATTTTTGGGGTGGGGGGAGCCATTCTGTTTGGTTAACAAAATAATACTAAGAAGATACTTTGAAAGAGAGAAAATCCTTGGGTCTTTTTCACTCTCTAAGGTTCATTACAGGCATTAGTATACCTGTGATTTATTATCACCTTAACAAGATAAAAAGAACTGGATTGTCCCAAAGAAATGAATTCTAAAAAGGGCTTAAACATGAAAAAATTTTATATACAAAACATCTGTCACAAATTAAAACAAATAAAAAAATACTCACAGTATGTGGAGGGGTCTTACTTGTAACATTCCTAAGAGGATATAATACAATTATGAGGTATCTCTTTAGTTCATGCTTAAGATGCATGGGAAGTGCATCATCCTGGCTGTTCTCACCAATGGACTGTCATGTGGACACACAGGGTCCCTTAATACCTGAGTTAATTCCAATCCTCCCCTTCCCAGTACAGACCCATTAGTCTCTTTAGTATCATCAGCAAACTTTCTGAGGTCATTATCAACAAGAAGGTTGTTGAACACCTGGACAGGAACCTCCTCTTGTGTGATAAGCAGTACAGGTTTCAATCGATGCACTGCTGATGTCCAAACTACCATTGCACACAAAGTTTGTGAAGTCCTTAACAACACACATACCATAAGAACCACAGCATTAGATATCTGAAAGGCCTTCAACATGGTGTGGCACGAAGTTTTACTACACAAGCTCTTTACCTATAGAATGACTGGAAGAGTTTTTTCTATTATAAAATCCTTCTTAACAGGTAGATCCCTGAAGGTAATTATTAATGGCCAGTCTTCCAAGGTCCTGGTGGTCAACACAGGTGTACCCCAGGGGTGACTTCTTGAACTAATCCTCTTTCTGATTTACATAAGTTATCTACCTAAGAATATGCTTTAATCATTTGTGAACATCTATGTCAATGTTATGACGATATATGGGCACACCTCCAAAAGTCTTGAAAATCAGAGAACTTTCTTCTGATCTAATGCTAACTTCCCAGGTAGAGAAAAACTGGCTGGTTACATTCAATGGCTTCAAAATCAAACTGGTTACATCCCATCACTGCCGATTAGATCCCAAACTATCATGATGAATGGATGTCTCTTCAAGAGGCCCAGTGGCTTGAAAGGATATTGGGCCTCAGACCCACACCTGACCTTGTGGAATTCCTATGTACGAACCATTGTTAAAGATGCGGGTAAAATGATCTGCTCTCTGTACTGTTTCAGTAAGTACCTGACTCTTCATGCTGTCCTCTAACTTTATAAGAGCCAGAACAGGCCAAAAATGGAGTACTGTTGCCATGTCTGGTCAGTAGCTGCCAAGACCTCGCTTTCCAGCTCAAAAGTATCTCTGAGGCTTTGTTGGAGAAGAATTATTTTTCACACTTCAACCTCTCTTTCTCACAGGTGGGTTGTAGCAAGTCTCTCACTGCCTTATTGCTACTAACATAGAAAATGCTTGGACAAACTGTATCACCTGGTTCCACCAGGTCTAACCTTCATAGCTAGGACCTGCCATGCCTCTTACATAATAGTAAACCAATCCACAGTCCTTCCATATTCTATTGATGAGAAGTAAGTGTCACTCAAATGGCTTCTCTCACAAACCACTGTGTTATGGAACAAACTTTCAAGAAGATGTTTCCTCGATCATTACAATCTTGACTTGTTTAAATCTAAAGTCAGCTATTATCTTCACCTCTTGTTTTTTTTTGTTTTCATCGTATCATCCCAAGCAAGGCGGTAATGCTACTGATGTGCAGGGGGCTACGTAATAGTGAAAAGATTGGAAAAGAGAAAGCCGGAAACCACATCCTAAACAGGGAACAACGGATGAGCCTCTTAACCTGTTCAATAGATGTGGGTGGAGTGTGAACCGGGCGATAGATAGATCTATCTACTCCAATTAAAAAATGAAAAAGAAAAAAAAAAGAAAAGTGAAAAGATTGGAAAAGAGAAAGCCGGAAACCACATCCTGAACAAGGAACAAGGGATGAGCCTCTACACCTGTACAATAGACGTGGGTGGAGTGTGAACCGGGCGATAGTTTAGTCTATCTACTCCAATTGAAAAAAATAATGAAAAAAAAAAAGAAAAGTAAAAAGATTGGAAAAGAGAAAGCCGGAAACCACATCCTGAACAAGGAACAAGGGATGAGCCATACATATAAACTTTTCTTATGTAATCCCACTACCTCAAGTGGACCCCGGGCCTTGTACAGGGTGAAATATACTGTAAAAACAAAAAAAAAACCATTCCACTATCCAAAGAAATCATGGCAATTCATAGATATAAAAAAAAAGAAGCTGTGGAGAGGTGATTTTCTAAGACCAGCTTAGATGTGGTACAAGACCAAAAGTATGGGACACTCAGTGAGGATCGAACACACTACTCAATTGTAATGGTTCTAGTGAGACAAGCTTGCTATCCCTTACACCACCATGAGGTACCAAAAAAAAAAAGGGCTGTGGAGAGATATGACTACTTACATCCTGAAAAGACATGGTATTTTAAAAAATACTGCAAATACTTCCTTATGCTAAGAGTTGGTATTCATACACATTTTATCTGCATTTATACACTCTATCAGGGTAAGGGTTAGCATTCAGACATTGTATGTAGGCTCAGAGTTAACATTCATACACTTTATCATGCTAGCCATTAATCAGCAAAGAAAAATTATCAAGTGTTAGAAAAAAAAATCTTGTCTGTAATCCAATTATAAACCAAACAGATAAAGTTTATTATTAGATATGAATATATTTCAGCATGTAAGCATAAAAAATGACAGATAGATAGAGAGAGAGAGAGAGAGAGAGAGAGAGAGAGAGAGGGGGGGGGAATTGTCTTTGGTTAAAGTTAGAAGGAATAAATATGTAAAAAAGCTTTAAGTTGTTTGGAAGTAACTTGAAGAAAAAAAAATCTTATAAAAGTTCTCTCTATTACTGTACCTTGATCTGCCAAGAGAAATGAGGTACTTGTTAATTCTTGAAATGTCTCTGCTTGCTTCAAAACATCTCTATGTTAGTTGATATATTACACAGTTTCCTCCCTCTCACCTTTCTTTCAACCCACTTGATATGTTTCTTCTTACTAACAGACGTACTGGTGTATTTATCTGCAGGCTGTAGGGTTGAGCCAAAAGTTTCTGGTGTTTTCATAATAAATTCTTTTATTCATATAAATTCATAGCATTGTTATTCTGTCATGAAAATATTGTACCTGCCTTTCTGGTGTCACCTTTCAGCTCAGTTGTATTTTCTATCAATAAAAGAACAATTTTACTTTTGATTCAATTAATTCTTTGGGGAAATTTTCAATAACTCAAATCTGTAAAGCTGTTTCCCTGTTTCCCTGGAAGGTGACATTATTACAACAGAATAGCGTGTTTAGTTGACACATAATTAATATAAAGAAATAGTTCATTGAATATAACTAGGGATTGAACAATTTTAAAAGGAATTGTCTATTGTATCTAGGGGTTAGAGTATTTTAAAAGGAATAATCCATTGTATCTAACAAGGGGTCAAAAGGAATAGTCCATTGTATCTAACTAGGTGTTAGAGTATTTCAAAAGGAATAGTTCATTGCATCTAACTAGGTGTTAGAGTATTTCAAAAGGAATAGTTCATTGCATCTAACTAGGGGTTAGAGTATTTTAAAAGGAATAGTCCATTGTATCTCACAAGGGGTTAAACTATACAACAAACCAGAAAATCTTCTGAGATAGCAAAATTCAGTTCCGTTAAAGAATACAGTGAAAGTGGAAGAGTCTCTTTATAGAGGTGAGATGGACAAGTGCCATAATTCAGCCAAGAGAATGTTCGTACCCCTAACCAGAAAAGGAATATTGCTTGGAGTAAAACAAGTGAAGATTTTGTAAACAATATATGTGAAAGAAGTGTCCTTCACTCTGGTTGTTTCTAATTTTGCGAAAAATAATCCCTTCCCAAATTTCTAGACAAATCATAACAGATGCATTCTGGGATTTCTTCCTAGCCAAAAAGATAGGCAACTTCTCAGTCTAATCCACCATATTTCTCTTATTTGTCTTGAAATCAAAATTTTGTGATCACTTGTCTGTATCACATTTTTTTTTAACACTATTCTTAGTTTGTAAACATTTTTGCCCGATTACTGTTGCTTTGCCTACTTTTGTCTTGCATATATTGTTTGCTTTGTATTATTTTGGCCCTGCTCTCTTCTTTTGTTATTATTTATTGCAAATTACCATCTGCCCATGCATTGACTACTGTTGTCACATCTGGTCAGGTGCCCCTGCTATTCATCTCGGGCTTCTTGACAAAATCCAATGAAGAATCTGTAATGTAATTGATCCCGACCTGGTAGCTCAACTTTCTCACCAATGTCATGTGGCTTCCCTCTGTTTCTTCTACAAATACTTTCACGGCTTCTGCTCTGATGAGCTTAGTTCCCTGGTGCTCCCATTGCATGAATTTAGTCAAGCTACTAGACTAGCGGCTAGGTTCCACCCTTTTACAGTGAAACCAGTCAAATGTAACCTTAACTTCTACTCTCGCAGCTTCTTTTCTTGCACTTCTCACCTGTTGAATTCCCCTCCGTATACTTGCTTCTCTGACAGCTACAATCTCCAAGAATTTAGATGCAAAATCAATTACCATTTTCTACCTTCTTGACTCACATCCTTTCCCTGACAACTCTTTTATAACGTTCTTCTTCCTTTCCTCTCTACTTTCATGCAGCTCTCTTCACACCTGTATTTTCATCCTTTTCTTACTCATTCTCTGACGCCTCTGTAACTTGTTCCACTTTCTCATCACTCACCTCTTATGCAACACCATGTGCACCAGTGGCAGTTCTGCCTTGCTTGGGGTGAAATGATTAGAAAAAAACAAAAAAAAACTCTGTTCATTCTTTTGTTGAACATTTCTTCCAATTACATTTAATCATGGCCAGTTACTTTACATATACTTTATTGATTGTTTGCTCTGTTGTATTATCATATAGCAAAATTACTGCTATCTTGTTCAGGCCTTTTTTCTGATAATTTGTCATTCAAACAAGCCAAATACTCACTGTCATGTTATACAGTAACTGTTTGTTCAAACTTAAATGAATCCAAATCAAGAATTCTTTTTAAATATTAATAAAAAAAGAATTTCCAAATACATTTCATTTATGTGGCTTGTGACTATCTTTTCCAAAAATGGCGTTTTTTGTGCAGAGTAAGAGAAAGAAAAGCATTTAAATACTGACAGATGTTTCTTTCTGAAGTTGATGTGAAACACATTTTTCTGAGATGTTGAATGTTATTTCAGGCTTGTGTAGGCTATCAGTCAGTCAGTTAAGTACAATATGTGATACATGCTTGAATGATCACATCTGAAAAGACTGATTGGGTAGAAAGATTTTCCTGCAGTTAGTTGCCATTACTTTCTGTGGTAGACTGGTTGCTAACCAAGGCTATAGAACTCAATTTATTTTGCTATTCAGCCCATAGCTGAAGGGAAAAGAGATGGATTCATATCTCTGCTCCAGATTTGGTTTAAATAGGAAGGTAAACTGAGCTCCCTAGTCTTGGATGGGAATCACTTAAGAACTTTTCTGAATTCCAAACCATGAAGAAAGCAACAGGAAAACCACTTCATTATCTTTCCTAAGTATTTATGGCAGTTCACAGATAATAAAGAAAAGGAAACTGTGGAGAGACATGATCACCTAATGTGGTATGATCTATTTAACCATTAACAGATCTCTCCTGAACAAATATTTTCAAGAAAACTCTACTAATATTCAGAGTTTATTAAAACTTACTGTTAAGCTAATATGTATTGTCTCAAAATCAATATTTTTGTTTTTTATGCAGTTTCCCTTCAGGATATAGGGGATAATAATTCTCCATAGCTTCTTTATCTGTAGATTGTCATGGCATCTTAAGAAAAAGAGTCATTTCTTATTGCTTTCTCTACGGTTTGAAATTCTAAGTTCTTCCTTCTCTTAGACTAGTTGCCAACCAAAGCTGTAGAACCCAGTCTACTCTGCTATTTAATCTGGAGCTGGGAGAAAGAAAGATGGATTCATGCCTTTCCCAAGAGCATGGTGTGTAAGTGAATGCCACTTCTATCAACTTTTTAAATGTTTCTTGAGGCTCCTGGAGACTAAATTTTTTTAAATTGATTCAGTCCTCTCCTGTGTGTAATTTTTTTTAACATTTCTTTTAATTAACTCTTTTGAATTTATTTTTAAATTTAAAATTTCGAATTTCGTGGTTTTAAATTTTACCTATAATAGTTGAGACAAAATTTGGATTTTGCTCGTTGATTTCATTTTTCATTACGCTACCCTCATGTCTAAAATTGACGTTACCACCCTAATTACTGTTATTATTTCTAGTGTCAGATTTTTAATGATGATGAAGAATAAGATTCATATCTATCACTTTTTGCTCCTGTTAATCACAGAGATAAATTTATCTCTCTTCATCTTCTGCAACATTTCAAGTGGCTCCACTCAGATTCGCCTAAACACATCTCCCCTTACCCCCGTTTTCACGTCACAAAAGATTTCTACACCTACCTCTTATTCTTAACTTACATTGTCACTTGCCTCTTGCTGTGGAAGCGTGAATTTTTCTCTATGAGCCGAGCCCCACCTCACTCCTAATCTCTAGCTCGCAATGCTGCATGGGTGTCAGTCCGGATGCAAAAAAATTGTAACTACGTGGATGTATAATTATGAGAAATACAGTTACTTCCATTTTTATCTTCCAATTTCCAAGTCAAAATCATTGAGGCATCTTAATTTCAAGATTTAATTTAGGAAAAAGCAATGATAAAAAAAGTTTTGAATGAGGAAAATAATTAATTTGCTTTTTACACACATTTTTATGAAGAAAGGTATTTTTATGAATTGAACCTGAATTGCCGAATGAACCTGAATAAACTTGTCAAGTTTTCTATTTAACAAGATTGTAGTAATTAGAATAAAAGAATGCAGAAGTGATTTTTTATGTTTGTGTAAAAGATGATAAACTAAAAAAAAGTTTCTTTAAACAAAGATTCATCTTAAAAACATGTGAAAATTCCTTTTTTTTCTGAAACAAGTAGATTGTTCTTTTTTTTTTTATTTTAAAGATAAATTAAACTAATCTTAATTCAGGAGGCTTGATTATATTGACGACTTTATCTTGGAATTTATAAAAGAAATTCTGGATCTTTTCTGTTAATTCGCCCCAAATAATGTAAAGTTACTTGTCATAAATTATTAATTCACTCTAAGAAATTTTAAATTTTATATCAAAGTTTGTTTGTTTTTTGATCAAAATTTTGGCACAAATTAGGAATTTGAAATTAAAATTTGTTTAGCTTGCCTCGCAACAACTCCAACCCACAGAATAAAAAATTAGCAAAAATTATGGTTATTCGCATTTTGTAAGTTCTGATGACATTCGAGATACAAGAAATTCTTTACAAAAAAAATCTGTTTTTGTCCTGTTTATTTTTTTGAACATGAGCGCTGACCCCACACTTAGAAATAGCACATCTGATTTGCCATGTTTTGGGCGATCACAAAGGTTAACCCAATTGGAGTACAATAGAAGGTCCACTCTGGAAGAATTTGGTGTGAGTTTTAGTAAATGTTGTTTTTTTGTTTTTTTATCATCATATCACCCCAAGCAAGCCATTTTACTGCCACTGTTTTACAGGGGGTTACATAGGAGGAAAGTTATGAGAAAGAGTGACAGATTATAGGGTGTGTCAGGAAGTGGGTAAGAGAAAGATGAGAATACTGATGAGAGTGGAGTGGGTGGAGAAAAGTGCATGAGAGAGAGGATGCAGGTTAGTGAGATAGGAGATAACTATTGACTTTACATTTAAATTCTTGGAGATTGTAGCTGTCAGTAAAGCAAGTAAATGGAAGGGAATTCCACAGCTGTGAAGTGCGAGAAAAAAAGCTGATGGAGTAGAATTTGCGTTTACATTTTATTGGTTTCAAAGTAAAAGGGTAGTTGCTAATCTTGTGGCTTGAGTAAATTCATATATAGGGGGCACCAGTGAGTTAAGTTCATCGGAGCAGAAGCTGTAAAAGTATTTGTAGAAGAGACACAGGGAAGCCACATTGTGCCGGTGAGAAAGTGACTGTATCTGAGCTGTCAAGTTGGGATCTATCACATTACAGATTCTCTGTTGGATTTTGTCAAGGACAATTTTTTTTATAAAAAATATAAATTATTTTTATTTTGAAGTGAATTAACAGAAAAGATTCTGATTCTTGCAAGTTAATTATAATCACAGATTTTTGTTTCTTTGGAAATAACGAACCTGATGGTTTATTTCACTTTTGAGAGTTTCTGGAGGCTTCGAGAGACTAAAAACTTTTGAAATTGATTCATATGCTTTTGTTGGCGTAAAATGTTTTTCAACATTTCTTTTAATTAACTCTTTTGAATTTTTTTTATTTATTTTAAATTTAGAATTTTAATTTTAATGTTTTTCTTTTTGTACCTTTCGTTGAGCTTTTATTTTGTTGGGGGAGGGAGTACATAACTCAATTTGTGTGTGTTTCTCTCATTCTAATTTGGGACTCTTTTGTGACGGCATTGATTACTCCCACACTGTACTTTGAGCATAAAACCTCTTTCTTTCTTCTCGTTCAATTTTTCTTCAGCAATATAACTAATTTGTATTGTTTTTTAGAACAACATTAAGATTAGAGAGCAGATTGTCTATCCTCCTCCTCCTCCTCACCTCTCAATACATCTACCTTCTGCTGATGCATTCAAACTACATTTTCTCTAACCTCTTTCTATCTGTATTTACACTTTTACAGAGTGATGATAAATAGTTTCCTTCCCATCCCTCTCACCATCTTAACTCTCCCCCACCCCTGTATACTTCCTCTCCTTCTCTCTCTCTCTCTCTCTCTCTTGTTTTCAAAGGTCAATCTTGATATGGATCAGATGTGCTATGGCTCACTCGCCATTTTTAGACTTCCTCTCTCTCTTCATTTAATATTCAGGTATTTTCTCTTTGTCAACATCACGTTGCTTACCCTCCCTTCTTTGTCTTTCTCACTTTGTCATATGTTTTTAACAGTTCCCCCATATCAATATCTTCACTCTCTGTGTCCCTGTCATCTTCTCTCTTTCTCTGCCTATGTGCCATTCTCAAACTGTATTTGCATGCCAGTCAATCTCTCTCTTCCCTACCTACATACCTGTCTCTCTCTCTTCATCTACTCTTTCTCTTTGCCTGTGTACCTGTTTCTCTATGCCTCTACATGCGTACATGTCTCTCTCTGCCTGTGTTGTTCTTTCTCCCTCAGTCTATTTACCTGCTCTCTCTACACCTGTGTGTGCAAATCTCTTTCTCAGTGCTTGTGTGTGTCTCTTTCTCTTTCTATACCTATGTGTGTGTCTCTCTCTCTATGTGCTTAACCCTCTCACTCTGTGCCTATTCTCCCCCTCTCTATCTGTCCATCTCTCTCTCTCTCTCTCTACCTATATTCATTTCTGTCTCTCTTCCATTATTCTCATTTTCTGTTTGTCCATCTGCCTATTTCTCTGTCTTTGTATCATCTCTCTGAATCACTTAGTCTCTCTTTCTTTCTTGACACTTGTCTCTCTATAGCCCTTATTAATCCCTCTCTCTCTCTGTCTCTTTTCTTCTGTTCCTCCACCCTTTTACAGCATTGTCCTCCAACCCAATTATTTATTTTCTGACTTACAGATGGCAGCTATCAGGGTTAAATGTTACTCTCATTAGAGCAGAAGAAGATAGAAAAATAAATAATTTTCACATGTGCACAACTCTTAGATATACAATAATCAGATGTTTTTCTTAAGACATGCCGTATATGATTTGAAAACCAGAAACAGAACAAAAGATCCCTTCTTTTATATATTTCAAAATACAGAGATATGCAGTTTTATTTTCCTTGACAGCAAGAACTCTTTTTTGTCCTTTGTTCCTTCAAGACGTTGGCAATCATGGCTCTCTACAACTTCTTGTTTTTTGTAGTTCTGAATAAAAATGTCTTTTTACCATTCTTCCCATTCTGTTCTGCCATCTATTTACACAAGTTTATTTAATACTGTCCTTTTTGCCTTCAATATGTCCTGTGAGTATTAAATTCTCCAGCCCCTCTTTCCTTATTATATGTCTTAGACATTTCAACAACAAATCAAAGAGCCAATTTTGAATTTCAACTGAATTTGTTGAATTCACTTATGTGCAAATACTCTTGAGAAAGGTATGACTCCATCGCTTCTCTCTCCAGTTATGGGTTAAATGGCAGGATAGATTGGGTTCTATAATCTTGGTTCGCAACCAGTCTACCACAGAAAGTAATGACAACCTACTGCAGGGAAATCTTCTGCCCAGTCAGTCATGTCTCTTTCGAGACATGATCACCCAAGCGTGTGTCACGTAAGGCACATAACTGGCTGAACTGTGTACACCACTTAAAGAAATGTGCAGAAAGAGTAGAAACAGCTAATCATGTTTACAAGAAATTTTCTTTGTTTTTAGTGATGAATATTTGCATCTAAAAATTCTTATTTTTAAGCAAACAAATTATTTATAAGAGCTGACAAAAGAACACAGTTGTTTGCTATTTTATTTTTAATTATTTACTCTCACACTGTACAGAGATTTGAAAGAAATAAAACTCTTTAATGAGTAAAATGCTTTAAACACACCTCACAGCATTTTTTCTTTGTTTCTTTGAATTTGTATGAACAGCAAAAAGCATAGTTCCATTATATATATATATATATATATATATATATATATATAGGAAATGTTTATAAGCTTAACTTTTTGCTTTTATTTAAGTTTCACGAGAAATTTTTTGAAAATGAATTATGGAAGTGAAAAGTGAAAGTTTTGGTACTTACAGTTCTGTATTGTTTGTTTTCTTCCAGACCAATGAAAAACAACTTAGAACTAAAAGTACCAAAATTTTTTCTTCTTCTTGAATTCATTTTTAAAGATTTTTGATGAAGCTTAAATAAAATCAACTTTTTAAATTTATAAACACTTCTTTTTTGTTTCCTTATCCTATCATTGTGTTGAATTCTAATCAATATTTGATTCCAATTCACACACACACACACATACACATATAAGAAAATAATAAGGAAAGAACTTTTCAAATTATTCAAATAACTAGATTTTGATATAATAGTAGAAACAAATAGAAAAGTGGTACAATATTTAGATGTAGAACTTAATTTACAAACTGGAAATGTCTCGCCATACATGAAAACAAACACAAAGTTATCATGCATAAATACAAAATCCAATCATCCAAAAAGTATAATTAAACACATTTACAAAGGAATAGAACACAGACTATCTAATAATTCATCAAACAAATCAATATTTAATGAAAAGAAAAATATCTATGAAGATGCACTAAGAAAATCTGGCCATAAAAACATTTTACAATATAATTCTCAACCTAACAAACAAATCAAAAACGATAATACAAAACGAAACATTATCTGGTTCAACCCACCATTTAATTTAGAGGTAAAGACTAAAATAGGACAAATATTTTTTAAACTGATAGATAGACACTTTCCAAAAGAATCAGAAGTAAACAAAATTTTCAACAGAAACACAATCAAACTTATAGTTGTACTAGTAATTTAGCTAGTTTCATAAAACCACTCATAAAGAATGCAACTGCATAAACAAAAATAAATATCCACTTTAAGGACTTTGCAATACAAAAGAAATCATTAACAAGGCAAAGGTACATGACCCAAATGGCCGAAATAAAATATATTTGGGTTCAACCAAAGACATCTTTAAGATCAAGTGATTTAATCATAGGTCTACATTCAAAATAGAAAAATTAAAAAAAACACTATACAAAATTGGCTAGCTATGTGTGGAAATTAAAATCAAAATATGGAAAAGACCCAGACATAACGTGGAGTATTGTAAAAACAGCCAAGCCTTACAGCAGTGGCAAAATATATAGACTGTGCCAAAAAGAAAAGTTAGAGATTATGCCATCCCTAAACAAAAACGAACTCTTGAATGAAAGAAAGGAAACCTATACTAAGAAATACCTATTAGGTTCATACAACCATGGATGGAAACGCCATAATTTATTTTAATTTTAAAAATTGTGTGTTAAAAAATTCCCTGCCACATGAACATTAAAAAAAAAAACACCGTTGTGTGAGCGTTTTTAAAAAGAAAAATGGTAACTGGTAAAATCAGTTATTAACTATCACCTGAAGACACACACCACTCATGGTAGAAACCTAGGTCACATAATAACTTGTTTACAAATGGAATATATATATATATATATATATATATATATATATATTTGAATTTTTATTTGTTTAACTTTATTATTTATTTATTTTTTAATGGAGACTCATATTTGAGTGAAAAGTTTATTTTATAATATTTTGATTGTTTAATCCTTAGTTTTTGGTCCTCATAGGGTTAGACCAGTACACATTTGTATTAAAAAGTGTTCTATACAATTATATTGTAGAACTTTTGAATATTTTTCATTTATATATATAAATAGCGGTTTATATATATAAATATTTATATATATGTCTTTATATATATAAATATTTATATAAATGTTTATATATATAAATATAAAAATTTTTTAAATTAAAAATATAAACATATTAATATATTTCATAGTGAAATAACTTGTTTATAAATGAAAAAAAAAAAATATATATATATATATATATATAGTTAAACAGCACATTATAATTTCCACTGACCTTAATTGTTTGAGAATTGTTTGGAAATTATCTAATTATATATGAAATGTATGTATTATTAAGTTAGGTTCTGTATCTAGTCTGTTGTTTGCAAGCCCACTAACAAAAATGATTCAATCCATTTTTATTCCCACCACAACAAAAAAAAAATGAAATCTGGACTAATCATAGGGTTTTAAATACCTAGATGAAGAAGAGGAATGTACTGAAAAAACATTTAAATTTCTTTATTACCCACATCATACTCTGTTAGAAAATGGCCAAATAAAGTCCACGTATCCAATAAAGCAGAGACTGTCAATGGCACTTCTGATATCAAAAACACAAAATTCATAATCGTACACTCCAACATTCTATCTACAAACTTTGAAAATAAATTAGTTATCCCCAACATTAGGGTCTTTATCACCACTTCCAAGAAAATCATAAATATAGTTTGGAAGGAAAACAGATCAGACAGCACTTCAGATGCCAGGATTTATGAAATAAAGTGCCTGCAATATAGAATTAGTTACAGTGGTGAGACATCAATGAATCTAAAAGCCTGCATCTATGAATATAAGAGAAGCCTATCTTGGAATAACCCTTTCAACTTGCTTGTAATGCACAGGAAAAAAACTGGTCATAATTATGATTTATAAATGCCACACTAATTAAACAAGAACATAATTCTTTATGTATGAAATACTTAGAGGAAATTCTCAAATATTTTACGATCTATAAACACTTGTCAAACACACTCTATTACGTCACCAATTTTAATAAAATCTATGTTTAATGAATCTAAGATATGTCTCCCTACTTCTACCACCACTACAACAGGTGTTACATAAAAATGTCCCAAAATCAAATGGAAAAAAAACACTATACATAGATAAAAATACCTACTAGATGCACACAGACACACACACATGAATATACATTATCAATCAAATCTTGTTTAGACAAACTAGAATTATAATACTTACACAGATGAATTATATGCACAAATGCTACTTTACAAGACAGATGCATTTGAGGTCTGCTTAAACAATGAAGAACAAACAACACAAACGTTAAAAATAACAGAATTTTTTCTGTATATGATGAAGTTTCTCTGATGAAGTTTTAATAAAGTTGAAACATGTTAGATTTATAAATGTTACCTATTTGTTTTTTTCCTATCATTGTCACATTCCTAGCCATATTTGATCTGTATGTCAAAAGAAAAACTTGTTTTAGCCAATGCATTTTGTACTCAGATTTTATCAAGGCGAATGTAAGGATATTTGCCTTGATAAAGTTTATCAGAGGATGAAACATTGGTTAACGTAAGTTTTCTTTTCATCTTTATTTATACTGTCTTTTTATAGATATATTTTTATTTATATCTGAACTTTTACACACACACACACACACACACACACACACACACACATGTATGGTATGCTATGGCTATTACTGCTGGGTTGGTGCTTTCGCCTAAACATTCAATACTTGCTGAATGGCTTTCGCCACTGAAATAAATAGGCAAAGAGAAAAGGAAAGATACAGAGACACTAGAGGGACAGTTTGGACACTGATTTTATTTTTGGTTCCAACAACCTCTTGTTGAGAAAATTCCTTCTCGAACAGTTTGGCATGTCTTTACCATCCAAAGTCCAACAGAGAGAGAGATCGAGTTTATTTTTGGCACCAGGAGGCCTCACTTTTTGCGCATGTGTCAATTGTCTTTAAAGACAGAAGACTCCTGGGAGATTTTCACGTTTATTTTATTTCGTACTTTTATTTTATTTTGTATTTTTATTTTATTTTGTATTTTTTATTTCATTTTGTATTTTTATTTTATTTAGTGTTTTTAATTTCTAAAATATATTACATTAAAAAAGCTAATTTTTGATGCCAACTCAATTTTTAAAATGATTTTTCTTAAAAGCTTTATTACATAACATCTGAAAAGATTTGTTGATGTTGTAACATGAGCGTGTGGAAGAAAGATTTATTCTCTCATTATGGGCATTGTCATATTCAGTACAAAACAACACTGAAGTTCACAGAACAGAATATCTGAAAGGAAAAAAATCACAAACATGCTTTGTTTTCAGAGAGACTTTTATATATTGACTAGCAGTATAGCCTGGCGTTGCTCGGGTGTAATGAAAACTTTAAAACTAATCCATGGTCCTGGAGCTCAGACTCAGTTTAAAGAATATTTGTGTGAAGTTTAGTGAGAATTGAATAAAAACTGTGGATTTGTATAAAGGACATACAGACAGATAAACAGACACACACACAAGCATCTTGCCTTTTATATATATATATATATATTATCGATTATGTGCACTATTGTAAGAACTGCAACCTTGAAACTTCTGAATACTGTGTCTTATGTCTTTGTCTATGAATGTATCAAATTTGATTAAAATCGGACCACTCCTTCTATAACCTGATTGTTTTCAATTATTGATTTTCGATATTTATCGGGGGTACCTAGACACAAAACCTAGCTAAGAACACTTGCAGATGCTTATAGTACAACTGTGTAAATTATCAAGAAAATCGATTCAGCCGTTTCAGAGTCTATAGGTAGTGGACACACACACACATGTACAAAACTATACAAGTGTCTCACATGGAGAAATATATATCACATATATCTACTGCAAAGCAAAGTATAAGAAGGAACTAAAGGAAAGGTCTTACATATAATTTAAAGATACTGCTGACCTGGAGAGGCCATTTTTAGGACTCCAGATATAAATGGGCCTGATTCATCTATGCAAACTGTTGAAGAAGCAGATTTAGCTTCATCCTGAAAGCTGCTGGTTGAGGCAGATTTAGTCTCAGCCTGGACCAAAGATCCCAGGCTAAAAGAAAGCAACCTTTTTGTTTAGTTGCTCTCCACAAACTAAAAAATGACTAGCATAGGTCACTGTATGGAGTGATGTCACAAAGTGTCTGTCATGGGAGATAAGCACCTTCTGTATCCCAAAAAGATGTATTAGATAATTTTACTGTTATAGAAAGGAATATTGTGTAAAAGATCTTCTGTAAAAAATATAGTAAAAATGTTTCTGATATACATACATTATATATATATATATATATATATATATATATAAAGTATACCTAGTGAGCCAACAAACCTACCAAGGTTTCACCTAAGTGGATTGTCAGGGAAAGCGCTTTATTGTTATTTGATTACTGGTCTCGAGTTTTTTCTTTGGGCTACGTGCTGACTTGGTCCGAACCCTTTTGACTGGTGTTCATGAGCTTAGCTCTTTGTTTTTTTTATAACCATTTTTTCTTCCACGTAAATCCGTGGAGGGTTTTTCAATACAAGTATAGTTATAAGTTTGTCATTATTATTATATATATATATATATATATATATATATATATATATATATTTTACAAGTGGTGTGATTCAACAGTGTGAACCTTGTTTGTTGTGAAAGTTTTCCCTCCTCTTATATCAGTTTAAAAAAAATTTCAGTCCAAATAAGCAGTTTTCTAAAATTAGGTTAGGCTGACCTGCTCATGCCTTTTGGAACTTGTCATGGAGTCACCATTTTAAATCCACCTCAGAATACCATACTCACTCCACCACCACCACCTTGTTGACATTTTAACATGTGAAGCCAGTTTTCTCCCAATAACCAACCAGCCTTTGTTCCTTCAGTCCAGTTTCACTTGTTTGGCCACTCAATTTAAGATCTTGCATTCTTTAACATTTCCTTGATGCCACAAGCCCTAAAAATTTAGCAGCGAGACAAGTATGGATTTTTTTTAAGTAACTTCTCTCATAATGTTGGACACTTATCTTAATAAGACTTTCATCAGAGTCATCTAAGAATTTTAAAAACCTTTTAAAAAGGTTTGGTATGTCTGTCAATCATTTTTATGTAATTTTCAATGTTTTAACCTTGCTTGCTCTGAAGTTATAAAACATTTTACTTATCTACCAAATCAACCTTAGGATTTGTTTTAAAGCTTCAAACTCACAGTGTGATTATTAATTTGAGATTCTGAAAATCAGAACATTTCATCTAAATAGCAACTGTTTGTTCACATATGTGCAGAAGGAAATGGCTTTCATCATAACTGCTGGTAAATGTTCAGAGTCTAAAAAGTACTTAGTTTATATTTTCATAAAACATAAACTATTTAGTGTGCGTAGGTTATATATATGCATGTTTATATGTGAAAGTGTATTTCAAGTTAAAGTGACTTTAAAAAAAAAATAGTGTTGAAACTAAATATTTATTTTAGAAATGTTTTGAAAGTGAAGGAAAGAAAACTGAAAAATGAAAGCAGAAGCTATTTTTATCTTTTACACAAAGATTAAAAAAGAAAGAAAGAAAGTAATGTTGTTAATATATACACCCAGATTTTTTTTTTTTGTTACTTTTCCTTTTAATTTGCTAGTGGGGAAAAATAAAAAAAACAAAACAAAACCTGACATTGAATTTTTTTAAATGATGTTTATGCCTCACCCTGAATCCTTGTCTTTTAGAGTCGTTTTTATTAAATTCATTCACTTTCATTTATTTACTTATTTTTCTAAAATAAATTTTTTTTTCCTTCCATTAGTGGGATTGAACTAAAATCAGAGTGTTATACATAGTTATTATTCTAAACAAAATAATTCTTCTAAGACCAGCACACAGAAGAGAAAATAATTTTGTCATGTAAGTTTTAAAATGGATGGATTTCTGGGGATTTTTTCTTAGTCCTCATCAAAAAACAACTAACCAAAGTTTTAAAATATTTAAAGGAAAAAAAAAAACAGTTTCATTTTCTTTTTCTTTCTCACCACAAACTTGATGTTTGTTTGGATTCAAATTTGAACAGCACTTTAATCTTGAAGAATCAAAACATTTCAAAAAATTCTTCTGAATGGTCAGTTTTGTATGTTTGTAATTTCACCCCCAAAAAACTGTCAAAAGTTACAATTAAAAAAAGTTATCAATTGTCAGGACACAACCTTCTTTGACTCTCTATGAGACTATCTTAGTTTTTTTTATTTGTCTCCTGACCCAGGCTTAAGAGTAAATCTTTCATGATGTGGACTAATGAAAGAGAATTTGCATTTTAGGTTATTTTCAGTGAGGAAAATTTTTTCTTCAGGCTTTTCTAATTTAAGTGTATTACTAGATTGGCAAATAGGTCTCATTGTTTTTTTAAATGGCCAGATGTAACTGTGAGTTCTATGCTTACAGTTTCTCCACTCACATTTCTCGCTTGTGGAACTCTCTTCTGGCTTCTTTCTTTCCAGTTAAATATGATCTTCAAAAATTTAAATGCAATGTCAATTGTTATCTTATGTTTTCTTAATTCCTCTTCTTTTATTTTTCTTTTTTCTTAATATTTTTTTCTCAGATTCTTTCATATTCATTATTCTTTATTAACCTTTCATCGTCACCTTGCTTGGGGTAAAATGATCTTGAAAGAAAGATCTTCTGAATTCAAATTATAGTGCAATAAACAAGTTTCAGTTCATATTGTTAAGAAAATTGACACTTTTTAAAATGATTCTGGAGCAAAAAGGGCAAGCAAAATAATTCTGTAAGATTCACTGATTTTGTCTTTTTAACAGACAAGAAAATGAAAAAGTCTTTTTATCTAAAAACAAACAGAAAAGTAAACTGTTCGTATTTGCAACGGTGCCAACTCTGCCTTATCAGTAGCAGCCAATATATTTATGTAGTTGTAATACACTGGTGTGCAAAACTTTTGGGCTATACTGGTAAATTTTTAGATAGATACATGTCTGCCAGCTGGAATACCACTTTATGCAATAGCAGCAAGAATAATAAAAACAAAATTAACATTGTATCAGCAATTAGGATTCAACCCAAGTGAACATTTTTGTAATGGGTTTGTTGTAAGCTGATTTATTTTGCAATCTTTCAAGCTGCACAGACATAAACAGACAGAATTATTGTTTTGAGAATTTATTTTGTTTAATGTTGTGGTGTAATTATTACCAACATCAGATTGATTATTATTATTTTGTTTAGAATAGGTTTTGTTATAAATTGTTTTAAGCCAAAGAATGACACATAGGTTATCTTGCACTTCAGTATCAGATTCAACTTGCATCAGAATCCTATTTTTTGTATTTTTTTAATTTCACCTCAAGCAAGTTAATAAAGCCACTAACAGGTGAGGGGGTTGGGGCATTACTGAGTGTTAGAAAGAAACACACTTGAGAGAGAGAGAGAGAGCATTAAAAGGACAAACATTAAGAAAATACTAAAAATGATTAATATTGAATTTAAATTTTTATAGATCAAAGTTGATTGGGAAGCAAGAAGCTAGAAGAGATGTTTTTCCATCAGGGAGAAGTACAATAGAAGAAACTCTTAGCAGAGAATTTACGGTTACATTTTGACATTTTAACTGAAATAAAATGAGACCCTGCTGCCATTCTAGTCAGTCAGTCAGCCTTAGTGCCATACGTGAAACACGCTTGGGCAATCATGTCTCGAAAGAGACATGACTGACTGGGCAGAAGATTATCCCGCAGTAGGTTGCCATTGCTTTCTACGGTAGATTGGTTGCCAGCCAAGGCTATAGAACCCAATCTGTCCTGTTATTTAACCCATAACTGGAAGGAAGAGACGGATTAATACCTTTCCCAAGGGTATTTGCGAAAGGTATTAAATAAAAGTCTGGGTATCATAGAGGAAAGATTATCAGAACAGTTACCATGAAAGTATTTATGGTAAAGGCGCAGGAAAGTTATGTTACAGCAGTGGAAAAATAACTGAAGATGAGATGCCAGGTCAGAACCTATAACATTGTACAGTCATCTTTAGATTTTTATCAAGAATCTCTAAATGTATAGCTGGAGCACCAAACCAGATGTGGCAGCAGAACAAATGGTAGACTTAAAAATATCTTAATATAGATTCTGGCAAAAGTTTTAATGCACAGAAAATGTTACCAACAAAACAAAAAAAACATTTTAAAACAGATATTAATTAGGAGATGGCTATAGATAAACGTTTAAATAACAACACTAGGTCTTTTAGTATTTGTCTATGTTTTTGAGATGAGATAGTGTTTACACTATTTACATATTTTGGAATATTGTTCTCATCTTTACTACCATGTTTACAACATTTCGGCTGTTGTATGCCCTGGCTTTCTTCAAACTGAATCCTTTATTATAATCACTGTGGTATATCAGTCTCATTCTATGAGTGATGCCACTTTCAATACCATGTAGTTATCTCCTTTAATTCAACTCTCTCAGTTATTTATTCATTACTGTTGAAGCCAGGTATTGAACTCACATGACCCAGTGGATATATTGACCCAACTCTTTGGGTCAAGTCACTTGAACTAACCAACATCTATATCCACTGGGCCATGTGTCCTTGAGTTTTTGATTTTTCAATTGTATTATATCATAATGACTACTGTATTTATCAATTGTGTCATAGTGAGTACAGTTTCAGGTTACCAGTATGTTTTCAAATAGGGAAAAAATGAATCTGACACAATTTTATTTAACAAATTGAATCTGATGCTAGATAATGGAGAATGTACTGACTGTTATAAAAAGAGAGTTGTTCCCCCTAGTTTAGATAAGAGCCAACAGAGGGTTTAGTTACTTCATGTTGGCTGTTGGGGTTGACATTAGGGATCAAGTGGTCTCTGCTGTTCTGGCCAAATATGTATATCAAATGATGATCAGCTGCTGAATAAAGAACCATTTTATATTTTACTAAAGCTTTTGTTGTTATATAAACTTAGCAAATTGGTCTCATTACTTCTGTCTGTCCGCCTCACTGACTCACTTTCTTTTCTTTCTCTCATCTCGTCTCTCTGTTTAAATTCCCTTCTCATTGACTTTTTCTGTTTGTCTCTTTGTTTGTTTGTCTTTTACTCTTACTGCTTTTTTCTTCCATAGATTACAAACTGTGTAGTTTGCCATATCACAATGTAATTGAATAAATCTAGATTCACTGATCATTGTGGGTATTCCCCTTTTATTTTGTTATTTGTAGTTAGTAGGCGGGCAGAAAGGAGAGTAGTAATGGCAGATAAAATTTTCTTTATTTAATCAATACTAATCTGTTTTGTAAGAGACTAATTCAGCTCTCTCCCCATGCATCACTGTAAACTTTAGAAAGATAGTCAGTTGAGCATATTCTATAATGCTGCAAGTTTCCGTGGAACAGTTCAATGGTACTTGGAAGGTAAACACTCATCAGAACACTTGATTCCTTTATTTCCTCAAACAAATCAATTAACTTGCAAGAAATTAATTTTAAAATTTCTTTCTGTTTCCAGTCTTTTCTTGTTTTACTATAGAAAAAATTAAAAACAATTTTGTAGATAGTCACTGTTGTAGACCAGCTGACACCCCTCTAGCACTCTAAAAGATGGAATAGTCTGTGGACCAAAATAGCTATTTAAATAAAAATTAATAGCAGTCAGGAATTCAGTGTTTCATTGACAATTATTATCGAACTGTCTTCTCTGTGACTAACAACTTAACCTCTCCTCTCTTTTTAATTATTTTTTTTCTGTCTTATCTGTGTTTAATATCGTTTGGCACAAATATTGTGCTGTAGATATTTCAGCACCCATCATCTGGTATCATACTGCCATCTTGGCAATACAACAATGTTGCCTGTCTGCCCAACTTAACATGTGGGGAAATTAAATGAAATCAATGAATAAAATAGTAATGATGAATAAAATAAAGAAAAAGAAATACATTTTACCATGAAATTAGTAATAAAGGAACTAGAATTTTCATTCAAAGCTCATCAGTTAGTGATATTTAAGTTTATAAAAAGACAAACATTTCCTTCCTCTTTCACTTTCTTCCTCTCACTTTAAGATAGAGTAGCATGTAGATAATGTAGTCCTTAATAGTAGCATGTAGATAAGGTACTTTCTCTTGTTTATTGATGACTAAATCTTATCTCCACTTTCCACTGCACATCTTCCAAAATTTTTGCCTGTAAAGTAAATCACCTTTTTTTTTGGTTGTTCCAACTCAGCAAAGCTGACATGAGCTCAACCAATTATGCCAACTCTTTCAATGTTAAAATAAGAACAAAGTTTTCTTTGGTCATTTCAACTCTGCATAAGGCTAATTTGAGCTTAATTATTATAATGATGCTTATACTTACCTTAAATTACCTAAAAAGAAAACCCAAGAGATGTTGAGACCTTTGTTTCAGTTTAATTTACATAGAAAAAGTGTCAAATAAGCAATCCATAGAAGAAACCAAAGTTTTGTATGGTTCTTCATTAATTCTTTACCCGTGAAAACACACTACTTTAAATTCTATAAATTCTTTCCCTGAAGAATGTGATGTTGGGTATACAAAAACTAGACATATTTACTCAAACATTTAAAGTATCCTCACTGGGTAGCCCCTACTTTCAGCCATGTGTTACATCTAAGCTATGGTTAGAAAATCACCTTCCAGGTTTGGGGGTTGGGCTAACAAGCCTGCCCCATAAAAAACAGTTTGTTACGGAAACAGCAAAAATGCAGCCCTATACACCATTAGGTGTAAGGAAAAGTTTATTTTTATTTTATTTAAAGTAAAATAAAATAAGGTGGCTCAAGGGAAATCAGTAGAATGTAACCAATGTTTTGTATGGCTCTTCATTAATTCGTTACCTGTGAAAACACACTACTTTAAATTCTATAAATTCTTTCCCTGAAGAATGTGATGTTGGGTATACAAAATATATGTTGGTAGCCTTGGTCATATTGACTGTCACTAGACATATTTACTCAAACATTTAGAGTAAAATAAAATAAGGTGGCTCAAGGGAAATCAATAGAATGTAACCAAAGTTTTTATTTCCTAGAAAGCAAAAACTGGTAAGAAAGTATATAAATGTATTACATGCCTTCTCTCTTAAAGAAAGCTCATGGATGTTATGAGAACTACCTTTACTCACAAGTCAAGCACATCATAAGCACGGGGATATTTTATTTAGACATCAGGAATGCATCATCTTAGTGCTGTTATAACGGTTAGGGGAGGTTATCGTATGACAACGTCTATTCCCACCATTGATCTATATTACCCTTTGGTAAGAAATAAAATAAAATGTACAATGTGTTAATATATGCAAAATACATTTTTATGTAACATAATATATTTGTGTGTTTTTATATATATATATATATATATATAGTCATCCGCAGACAGATCTGTTTCACTATATCACAGCTCATCAGTATGGTTAGATTTTATATATATATATATAAGTGCAGTTGGATTATATATATATAGTCATCCGCAGACAGATCTGTTTTGCTATATCACAGCTCATCAGTATGGTTAAATTTTATATATATATAAGTACGGTTGGATTATATATATATATATATATATATATATATATAAAATCCATCAGTTGATGAAACATGTTGGCTAAAACAAGATCTGTTTCTTTATTGACTGATATATATATATACACACACATACATATACATTTAAATGTGTATATATATATAGTGTCATCCACAGACAGATCTGTTTCACTGTATCACAGGTCATCAGTGGTTAGACATCCGATTGCTTTTAACCCAGGATTGAAACCTGACCAAATTGGTGTCAGTCAGCGATTCTACCTCTGAGCTATGGGCGCTTGGCAAAAGGTGGCAGACTTTTAGCCTATGATGTATCATACACCAGTGGCCAGAGACTCTATTATATATATATATATATATATATAAAAGATAGTGTCAATAAAAAAAAACAGATTTTGTTTTAGCCGACATGTTTCATCGACTGATGGATTTTATTGAGGAAAAAAAGAAATGATATTTATTAGAAATAAAGTATCTATAAACAGAAAGTTTAAACAAAATATAGTTTTCCTCGTCTCTTTTTTTAATAATGCTGTTCCATTCCTCAGTTTATCTGAGAATATTTATAAGCACACACACACACAAACACACTTTTAAAATCTTTTGAGTTGAATTAAGAAATGTATTAATGACTTTTTTAAAAGTCACTCTTTTATATACTTTTTCCAAAGGAAATGCCAGCTTAGGGAAAAAGTGATAAATTTTGTTTTTTATTAAACATCCATAAATACAGAAATACATGCTTTTATCTCTTCCATCTTAGATATGATGAAGCCTTAAATTGGCAAAATGAATAATCTATTTGAGCAAATCTCTCTTCTCTTTTCATGTGACATTTCTATGTTTCAAATTTTGAAACTCTGTCAGGATTTCAATACCTGATCTAAATAACACACTCACACATATCTATCAGGATAGATTGAAAGATGAAAGTTTAATAGTTCAAATATACATGTCTTGGTACATATAAAAGAGAAACATTTGGCATTTATACAAGAATGTATCTATGCAGGATTGGGTGGATTACACATGTATCGTATATCGGCTCTAGGTATATTATGATAACTGCATCATCAAAGGATAAAATAATTGATTCTGATTTAAGTTGATTTTCCTCACTGTTATATAAATATCTAAAGATCCACTTTGAAAATGCCACTTCACTTCTCATTGGCTCACAATTAGTGGCTTTATACCCTGGTTAGATGCAGCTCTTGTTTCTGATTAGCTTGTTTGACTTGGATATTTGTATCCTGATCAAGATGGTTTCAGAGTGGTTGATCAAAATATGACTTTATAGCCATAGCAATTCTGAATATATATCTATTTTTACAGATGGTTAAATTTTGGTCTCCTTGTTGTTCTTTATTTTTACATCACAACATGTCTACTTCAAAACTGTTCTCGGTACAAACTGGGCTTCACCAACAGATCATTAAAAGTCACATGACCAGCCAAGCATGCTGCATACAATTTAAGGATAAGGAAGGGATGTTAATCCAACATGAGTTTTACCAGGATTTATATTATTGTTAACTATCCATCTGTTTGACCGTCTGTATTGGATTTACTCTATGTTCACTATAATCTGTGTATTTCCCACAAATGGTTTGTTTGTCAGCTGGTTCATTTTCTCCACTCAACAATAAAATTTTACAAGTGAATTTTGACCCAAACTCTGGAAAAGTATTTTATTTATCAAATTTATTCTTCAAAAAATAAAGTACAATTATATTTTAGTCACTTATAATGTATAATCACTTGAAATGCATACAGATACTTGTTGCAAAAGGTAGGCTCAGGCGAGTGTTTGGCGCCTTGTAACCAACCTGACTCAAAACCCGGTTGAGTGGGGTCTGTTGACCTTGGTTGGTGACTCACATAGTGTCGATCACGAATAAATAGCTTTTGGACACTAGTGGAGATGACAACTCTGCGGATTTAGAGGAGTAAACCTCGATAAACTATCCTGCTATTTCCTTGGGTAGCAGTAGTTCATGTGGCGCCCAACGTAAGAGTGGTAGCGGTTCAGAGAACAGCGTGGTTGTGCAGATGACCATCTACTTGACAACGGACAAGCACATTGCTCTAGTTAGCGGCAAACTATGGCGAGATGGTGACTCGACAAGTACTCGTCCCCTTTGGAGGGGTTGGTGTTAGGAAGGGCATCCAGCCGTGAAAATTTGCTTCAATTTCATATGCCAGGTCAAATCCAGATATAGTTAGTAATAACGGGGCTGGAACTAATAGTGAAGGTGTCATTTGTGGTTGGGTGGGTCACTCTGTTGTGGGTCCCATCAGACCGTGAATGAACATCAGACCTGGACGGCATGGCAGAACTTCCAACCCTCGGACACAGGAAAAAAGGGAAGTAAAACCGGATAGAAGTTATATTCATTATTATTTGCAGTAATTTGTTGCCAATTATCAGGCAGCTTTTCAGTATTTTTTGTATAAAATTTAACAGGTTTTGATGTGAAAAAGTTTTTTTATGAATGTTAAATCTAGTTTTCATTAGTGATCCAAAAAAAGGTAAGAATCTATTGGTGCAAAGTCAGGTGAATAGAATAGGTGGGACAGAAAAGACTGAGTTCTAACATTTTTTTTACATTATTCTTGCTGTCTGCCATCTTGAGTTGTCATGGAGATGAACAACATTTTTCCTTTAATCCATCATGTATGTTGCCATTGATGCATGATATGTTAGTGTATGTTAAATTTATTAACTGTAACATTCCAGCCGCTTGGTGTGGTGGTCGTTAAAGTCACCAAACACAAATATATGGGCAGATGGATGAGAAGAAATGGCCTTGTCGATAGAGATGCTATCAAGTAGCGAACTTTCAGAGGAGGAGGGGGAGCGGTAGAGGAAGAAGAGATAGCTAATCGAGCTTAGAAGTGAGAGACGGAAGCACATGAAAGAATGATCCAGGGATTCGAGCACCATCTAACCAAGCCTCATTCTCGGTATCCTTACCCATCTATCATCCTCCTTCTGACATTTCCTATATCTAACCATCCTTTCTCATCACTTCCCCGACCCTATGTAACCCCCTGCGCAATAGTGGCAGTGGAATGCCTTGCTCGGGATGAAACGATTAAAAGAAAAAAAAAAAAAAGTTTTTATTATTTAGGATGATACCTTTGTTTTTATTAGTTAGGATGATACCTTTGTCAACACAATTGATTCCCAAAAACAAAAATTACTTCTTCTTAACCTAATATGTACAATACAATGTATTAGTTGTAGTTGTTTGGATTTATGAGCTGTAGATCTATGGTTCTGTTAAGAAAGCAAAAATTATAAGGCAGCAGCACAGACTGATTATCAAATGTAATGTAGACATGACAAAGCTAATTTAACATTATAATCAAAACAGCATGGAAGAGGATATTGGTCCAAATAACATGTATGCAATCCATTGCTAAAGTTGCTGAAAAAAATGGTCAGCTCATTTTAATACTCCAGAAAGTATCTGATTCCTTGTACCATATTTTATCTCTCTAAGAATCAGCTTACAATGATATTTAACTCTGTACAAGGCCCGGCCCAAAAGCACTCGAGGCAGAGTAAGAGGCATAGATTATAGGGATCCTTTATTTTTTTGAATCATTCTGTTCCAAGCAAGTTGATAATGCACTAAGATACAAGAGGTAAGTAAAGGAGAATGAAAAGACTTTAGAAGGAACCAGAAACCAAGGGATAAACCTATACTCTGTTTAAAAGACTAGGGAGGAGTGTGAACTGCATGATAGGTGAACCTATCTACTTCAAAAATAGAGATATTATTACTTCATCTGTGTTGGATATTCTTAATTCTCACATTCCAGCTTTGCTAGAATTGAAAATCATTTACACATGCTTGTGGGGGAAAGACTTATTTTCCATTCTGTGTTGGTGGGAAAGAAGTTGCAATGTTGCAATGTTGAGATAATCTTCATTATTTAGTTCAATCAGTTTAGACCTTTACAGCTATAACATGCCATGCCACTTGCAAAGAGTTGAATCATCTTCATTGCCGCCATATTCCAAAGGTAAGAAGAACATTCTAATCTGTTGACTGTTCATCAAGAACTGACACTTTGTAGAATGGACTCTGGCATGGATTTTTCCCTGATCACTTCAATCTTGACCTCTTCAAATTCAGGGTCAGTTGTCTTCTTTCCTCTAAGTCCTCACTTCCTACTACTTTTTCTTTTTTTCATATCATTACCATTATGATTGTAAGCCTCTACTTTGAGTGGCTGTCAGTCTTTGTACTGGGTGAAAGTTAGTATTAAAAATTGTGGAATGAAAAAAAAATCTACCAAATGTTGATGGAAGACCAAACAACTTATTGACTTAATGAGTTTGATACAAAAAACTAAGGCTACTAGTTTGAATAAAGTATGGAACAACAAAAATACTTTCTCTCAAAACTTAAAACAACAAACTTGGTTTTCTTTTTTTACTTAGTAATATTTATTAGAAAACAAAGAAAGACTTTGGGTTTGTTTATTTTTTAAAGACAAGGACTTATTATTAGAAAACAAAGAAATACTTAGTCTAAATAATTCATAGAATAAAAAAACAGGTTTGTTTATTTTTTTAAGACAAGGACTGTAATATGATCAGAATGTATCCTGCTTGTAAATAACCATTATTTTTCTTTGTCATAAAACAAGAGTCAAAAATTGCATTCTGATTAAACTGGAATTACATTAAAACAAAACAAACATAAAAGAAACGGACAATTGAGGAGAATCTCTGTTTTGGTACTCTTAAATCTGCCAGTGGCATGAAATCTCAGCCAGACTCCTGATTTCATTTTGGCATTTCCAACTCTGCCATTATCTCTTGCCAAAAGTCTCTTATTTTATTTTGTATCATTTGCTTTTTTGATTTACTTTTTATTAATTTTCATCCATATTTTTATCACAAAAATATTCCCAAGATTAACTGCTATACCCAAAAACTTCAGCAGAAGATGAATTTACTAAAAAGCAATTCATTATCACATTATTCAATTGTCTTCCCATTTTCTGTCTCTTTATTTTCCTTTTTTTTATTTTCATTATATCTTTGTCATTTTCTTTTTCATTCTTCTCTTTGATTTTTTCTTTTTTGCTTTGCTTTTTCTTTCTCACTTTCTCTTTGCATTTACATCTCTCTCTCTCTTAATATAGGACTGCAAATTACTAGAGGAAATTGTTCATACTAACAAAATAAATTGCTTAGTGCTAATTTCAATGAATGAAAAACTCAACTCTTCATCATTTCTAACTACAATGAAAATAAAAATCTTTAAATGTCAGCTCAACTTATATACATTAGATATATATGAAACTGAATGACAAAATGAAAAATATATATATTTTTACTGATAAATATAACTTAAAACTATATTTTTATTACATACATATATATATTAAACAAAAAATTTTGAATCATCTCATATGAAGTGATTTGAATCACAACAGCAAATGAATTTCTGAGACTTATAAACCTAATGTTTCAGTAACCACTTTTTCCCAGAGTTCATATTGCAATATTTTAATGTTTATGATTTGCTCTTTTATTTTTTACCAGAACTCATATTGCAATCTTTTTGATGTTAATGATTTTCTCTAGCACTCCGCATTACTGGTTCCCATATTGTATTCATCTCTATGCTTGGTTGGCTTAGAAGATTTTTGTAGCCTAGCATATGTGCTGATTCCTTAAGTTTACATAGTTTCCGGTGGTGTTCTCTATCTATTATTTCAACTTCATCTCATAGGGGGCAGTGATCCCCTTTTTCTCTTGATATGTGGTCAGCTACACCTGCTTTTTCTCTATCTCCTTGTGTTATGTTCTTGTAGGGGGTGGCCTGTTTCTCCTTTATATTTTTTTTCACAGCTACATGGAATGGTGTATGCACAGTCCTTAGTCATGTCCTCCTCTGTTGGGGGTCTTACTGCAAAGTGTAGAACCACTTCTGAAGATCGTCCTGATGTTATATGGACCACAGATCCTGTGTATTTTCTATGATAACTCCTTCATAGGGTAGACAGACTGAATGATCATAATAAAGGGTTTGGCTTGAAATTCCTAGCACCTGAAGAAGGCATACAATGGCTGGAACATCAGAAAAATGAGGACAATAGTTTGAATAATGTAAATACTACTTCATCTCAGAAGTATAGACAAATATATATATATATATATATATATATATATATATATATATATATATATATATATATGAGAAATTGAATATCAATAAAAAAAAATCTGGTATAACATGCTTCATCCTTGAACAGGAATTCTTCAGATTAAATAATCTTTTTTTTATGGAATCATATATATGTAGAGAAAGAAAATTAAAATATAAACACTATATATGATTCTATCAGTAAAACCATCTTTTGTCTGATGATATCCTTTTGAAGGTTGAAACATATCACATTTCCATTTTGTTATTATTTTTGTTTTTCTGATACATAAAATTTATATGTCATATTTATATCAATGTTTATCATATTTATCAAACTGATATATATATATATATATATATATATGGTTTGATCCCTGCTGGAGGATGCATGTTCTTTACTAAGATTTTTTGAATGCACAGGATGATAGAAGTTATACACTCTGTTTAATAAATAAAAATGGAATGTCTGTTTCAAATAAAATATAGTCCAGTACAATAAGATTTGAATTTATAAAAATATCAGATTAAAAATAAATGTTAATTCCTTACACACACACACACACACAAACATACCATATATATATATATATATATATATATATATATATATATATATATATATATATAAGTGTGTGTGTGTTTTTAAAAGTCACTCTTTTTCTTTCTTCTTTATTCACAAGAAATGACAGCTTAGGAAAAAAGTACTGAGGTTCATAATTTAAACACACATAAATACGTTACATTTATTCTTTTATTTTTGGACCTGATGAAGCCAGGAATGGCAAAATGCATCATTGAATCTGTTTTCATGTTACGTTTACACTTGTCAAATTTAAAACTTTGTTGGAATTTCTATAAATATACCCTAATTTAATAACACACACACACATATATATTTATATATATAAAAGCCATAATATCCAAACAAATATCATAAGAATTTTCCTATATACAATACACAAGCATTTCAACCATTTCTCTACACAAAAAAATTTTTCAGTAAAAACAATGTTAAGGTTAACTATAGTTGCATCAAGAACATTGTTAAATATATCACACAACATAACAATATAATATTAAATAAACACATGCCTAACCTAAAAAATAATAGTAACTTCACTATGAATAATATTAATAACTCTACTAAAAATAATAGTAACTTCACTATGAATAATATTAATAACTCTGCTAAAAATAATAGTAACTTCACTCTGAATAATATTAATAACTCTACTAAAAATAATAGTAACTTCATTATGAATAATATTAATAACTCTACTAAAAATAATAGTAACTTCACTATGAATAATATTAATAACTCTACTAAAAATAATAGTAACTTCACTATGAATAATATTAATAACTCTACTAAAAATAATAGTAACTTCACTATGAATAATATTAATAACTCTACTAAAAATAATAGTAACTTCACTATGAATAATATTAATAACTGATAATATATAACACATATATATTTATATATATAAAAGCCATAATATCCAAACAAATGATATTTGTTTGGATATTATGGCTTTTATATATATAAATATATATGTGTGTGTGTGTGTGTGTGTGTTATTAAATTAGGGTATATTTATAGAAATTCCAACAAAGTTTTAAATTTGACAAGTGTAAACGTAACATGAAAACAGATTCAATGATGCATTTTGCCATAAAAATAATAGTAACTTCACTATGAATAATATTAATAACTCTACTAAAAATAATTGTAACTGCCAATAAAATATGATCTGCCCACTTAATGGTCAATGTATGACCGAATGTATCATTAACAAAGATAACATCCATTATAATGGTAATGTTCAATTCTATTTTGATTCCATAGAAAACCAATGGGAATACTGATTTTACAATCGTAAACTGACTTTAAGTAATAATCAATATTGGAATAGCACTACCCTCTCCAAATATTTGTAGCATTTAAAAAACAACAAAAACTCAGTTATTATCAGGGATAACGTCGCAAAAACCAAAAACCAAGTGTGTATGTATGTTTGTTTTGGTTATTTTTTGCTGGGGGGGTGTCTTCTCTTGATTACTTAAAAGAATTACACCTGCAGGCTTTCGCTAACAAATGGTAAGTATGTATAATCTTATGTCTTTAAAGTTTGGCATATGTAGAAACTTTCTTTAAGTAGCTGAAATCTAAACTCTTGTAATGACTTGATTATATATAATATTAGTATATTATAAAAAGAAAGTAAAACAATTATATTAAAATTATATAAATAATTTTAAATCTTAAAATTATATTAAAAGGAATTAGATATATTAGGCATATATTAGATATATTATTCGTCGCAAAAACCAAATATTATAATAGAATAGGAAATAGATGTAACTTATGCTTTTTATAAAAAAACTTGTCATCTTAAAACACCTAAATAACCCTAATTTACTCAACGAATAAAGTGAATTGCTGATCCCATGCAGACATAAATATCTGTTCAAATACGTAGATCCAGATTAAAATAGATCCACCTTTTATTTTTCATTTACTGATTTTTTACATTTTTTTTTTTACCCCATTTCATTATTTTATTTCATCTTTATATTTTTTAATGCCTTTCTTTCTCTGAAAATAATAAATTACAAGTAGTCCCATTTGGACTGCACATTTAACCTTTGCCACTAATAAAATTTACCCTTTAATATAATTTAACTTTTATGATTTACCTTTTAATTTCATGCTTAAGTTTCAGTATAAACCAAATTAAATTACACATTTAACAAATTAAAAGATGGCATCTCAGATTTATAATTCATAACCAACATGAATAAGGCAAGAACCAAAAATCAAAATTAAAATCTAGAAACGGTCAGTTTATAATATGCACCTGATTATTGCATAATGCATGAAACTCTGAGCTGTGCTATAGACTTAGGATATGAATCATTTACATCTTAAAGACAGACTCTATAATATAAATTAATGCTATAAAACCACAAAGATCTTTCCCAAATAACAAAACCACATCACTTGAAGACTTTCAATATTAGCAACAACAAAAATGGATAGCACATCTTACTCGAGGAGAAAGTAATGATAGAATTAAGATGGGAATTTTTTTTTTATGAGGATAAATAGATAACGGTTAAATCTTGACATGGAGAAGTTAAGGTTGTGGTGATCAAGGAAACATCTTCTCAGGAGTCTGTTCTACAAATCTGCTCAAACAGAACTTCCTTTATACTGAAGGAATATGGATGATTCATTCCGGTATATGTGAAGTAGAACTGGTGGAACTATGAAATGTAACTCATCAGAATATTTGCCATGGGAAAAAAAGAAAAGATAGAGTAGCAAGGGTCTTGCAACTTTTCACCTGTGAGAACAGAGGTGGTCGAGTAGTTGTCAACTAATAATAAAAAGAGTGATATCAATGGGCTTAAAAGTTTTCTTGAAAAACACTTTTAGTATGAAAATTTTGTAAATTTCAACTAACAGTAACTGCTCAGTCAATGAATACCAAATGTTTCCAATATGGATATGGCTAATAATTTCTCTCTCTCTCTGTATATATATATATATATATATATATATATATATATATATATATATATATGCACTAACATTTTTTGAAATTGTTAAGCATAAAAGTTTTTGATTGTTAAAAGAATGGAAGCAACTGATAATCGCTTATCCTCAAATCAGTCATGCATGACAACCATTGATTAGAAACCTTACCAAGTGCAGCTGGTGACAGAGACTGCAGCAGATGGATCATACCTATGGCTCGCTAATCATGAATGTAGCAGGTTGAACTATGTCAAAACAGTCAATAAAAAAAAAAATTTTTTTTTGTGTGTTCATTCAAGTGTGTATGTATGTTTGTTTTGGTTATTTTTTGCTGGGGGGGGGGGTGTCTTCTCTTGATTACTTAAAAGAGTTACACCTGCAGGCTTTCGCTAACAAATGGTAAGTATGTATAATCTTATGTCTTTAAAGTTTGGCATATGTAGAAACTTTCTTTAAGTAGCTGAAATCTAAACTCTTGTAATGACTTGATTATATATAATATTAGTATATTATATATATTATAAGATATATTATAAAAAGAAAGTAAAACAATTATATTAAAATTATATAAATAATTTTAAATCTTAAAATTATATTAAAAGGAATTAGATATATTAGGCAGCTGAAATCTAAACTGTTGTAATGACTTGATTAGCAAGACACATATACAAACGTGTGTGTGTGTACATAAATTGAACAGGAAAACTTGACAGGATATTCTCCATGTGCAGCTAATTTACAACATTTTTTTCTAAAACACTGCAAGATGAAATGGTTCTGAAATGAGAGATTATGTTTCACAATCTTATCCCATATCCAGACATTTTCTGTTTCAGTCAGTCACGAATTAGCAGATTCATGTTCTTTGTAATATTGACATTTCAGCAAAGTTAGTTCACTTCTACAATTCATCTTTTGAATCTGACAAAATTAGAAGTCGAGAATGACCTGAAATATGCTTAAAAGGGTGCATAGGCAAGAAAAGCAATTGAGAACTACTGGCTTAAAAAAAAAAAAAACCCAAAAAACTAAAAAAACAAAAAAAACAATGCTAAATATAATGAGAGGGGAGATTGTGTACCTCTATAATGCTAAAAGGGGAGGATCTGTCAGCCTTGAATCTGAGTACTTCAAATTTTAATATTTTACCTAGATTTAAACACTAAACACTGATGGTACAGACAACCATTTCAATTCCAAGATAAACCATAGCAAATAATCATATAATGATTAAATAATTGTACAAATAATAGCCATAGTCTGTCAGTAACACTTGTCTTAATTCCATATCACTAGCAATACCTATTTTTTAATTTTCAGTGCATTTTTTACAAAATCATTTACAATATATTTCTATATAGTAAAACAATAATTCATTAATCGACATAATCTGTCAATAATGTTTGCATGAATTCCTTTTAACTAACAACTGTATTCTTTAATTTTTCAGTCCACAACATTGGTTGAACAAAAAAGTTGCTTAAACTAAATTTTAGCTAAAGTAATTGCAGAGTTTGTGGTTCATCATTAAATATATTTTGTCTTTACCAGCAGAAATGCATTTTTAGAGCAGACAGCTAAACAAGGGAAATAATGGAGTAGCAATAAAAACTGAGCAGTGTTAAAAAATAAAGAATTACTTCTGTATAGTCTGTTGAAATGCTGTTCATGTTAAGATAAAATTATGAATATTCTTCATTGCTACAATAATTTTATATGTCACTCTTTATACAATTAATGAAAGTTTTGATGATTTCAGTTAATAAATCCTACAAATGATATCAAGTGTTCTGTTGTGTAAACAATATTTGATAAATAATGCTTTTTTTTTTTTTTTTTGTGACACACTCTGCCCAACCCTCATCCTCGGTATCCTTACTCATCTGTCACCTTCCTACTGACATTCCCTATGTCTAACCACTCCTTCTCTTTACCTTCCCCTATTTAGCCCCATGCGCAATAGTGGCAGTGGAATGCCTTGCTTGGGGTGAAATGATTAAAAAAAAAACAACTTTTTTTTTTAACTGTAAATGAAACAAATTTCTGTGAAGAAATTCGGATAGTCTTTGTTAGAAAAACAAAGAAAAAAGAAATGGTTTCTTTTATTTCTAGTAATAAGGATCAATTCAAATAATAATGAATTATATGAATGATTCAGTAAAAGAAGGAAAAGCATTTACTGTTGAAATATCTTGTAAAATTCTAACTTAGCCACTTTCCTGACTAATTTTGTTACTTGAGTTATCTCCCTTAACTCTTAACAGATCTTTTATTTTCTCATTCACGTGTAATTTTGGAGAAAGCCTACATTGTTTTATAAATTAAAGTTATGTAATATATAAATCATGAAAACAAGTTTAGTTTTTTCTTGATTATTTTGCTGTGAATATATACAGTCTTTTAAAAACTAATTTAAATTCAGTCAGATTTTCTAAAGGTGTTTTTTTTTTTACTTTTTTTTCACACTAGGCCTTGGGTGTTATTGTGTGTATTGTTTTTTTAAAAACAATTGTTAAGATCTGTAGCGTAGATAATTGGTTTGTGAGACTGGTTTGCTCTCCATTATTTTAAAATTTAAACTGATAATTCTATGAATGTACTATGATGTAAAAGAATGTCAGCCCCGTAATAATAAAATAAAAGTAAATGCGATGTAAGATCTTTTTCCATGGTAACAAATCCAGAGAACTTAAATCGATTACTTGGTTACTTATTTTAGTGTATCATTTTACTTAATTATTGTCACGTGACGTAAATAGTCAGTACATTATTAATTTATTAGCCATAAATAATCAACAATACTTTTTTTATAGCCATCTGTCACTTATATTATTTCAAACGAAGACTTTTCTTTTTACATAAAGTAGCAAAGAAATCGTTCTAAGAAACGAAGTTAATCGAAATTAGTTCGTAGTAGAAAATAATTTTTTTTTCCACGTTGTTTTACCATTACATACAATTCCGTGAATGCTTCAAAAAAGAATGAAGTTATTCAACTAAGAAGAAACAACTTAACCTGTGTGTAATCTTGATATTATTCACTCTGACACAAGGTCGCGAAAATAGTGCTCTCATACGAAATTATCACCCAGTTCTCTATCATGTACGCATGCGCATGCCTTGGGTACTTACAGAGAAAACTCATAACTAGCAAGATTAAAAAATGTGTAGGCCCGACTCATTCCTCAAAATGAGTTATTTGGATGTTTTGCTTGTCATTACAAGTCATTTTCCATTTTAGCTTTGTGTTTTTGTGTCTGATGAGGTCAGAATTTAAATTTGGCTATCTAAAATTTAGTGTAAAATAAAAATTGCTTCTTTTTATTTTAATTTTGACACGAAACCACACGACAATTCCCAAGTACAGTACCCGGTCTGGATCGAAATCATTGACTTTTAATTCAATTGTAATTGAAAGTCTTGTTAACGATGATTTCACGGTGAGGTTCCTTTTTTACATTTAAAAATCATAAATGTTAAATTAAAGTAGAATTTAAAATTAAAAAAAAAACTCTGCCGTTAAAAGTCAGCTCATTCGTTTGTTAGACTTTAAAAATCAAGGAATAAAAATTTTAATTCTTAAATAAAATTTAAAGAATGTTTTATTTTTTTTTAGCATTAAAAATAAAAATATCTACTCTACTACTAGTTACAAGTAAATTAAAAATTCTATGTTCAATTATGCCTTCATATACGATAAATTTAAAATACACTCTCTCTCTCTCTAGCTATTTAAAAAGAAAAAGAAAAATTAACATTAACAATGTGGCCAAGTTAAAATAAGCTACTGGAAAGTTTTTTCTTTTTGTATCTATTAAATTCTAAAATGATTTTCTCCTCGTGATTCCTTGCGCCTTTGTCCATACAAAGGTACTTTTATATTTTTACTCACTTTTTTTTTTATGCTGAAGGGAGACCTCCAGTGCTTTTGTTGTTGTTAAACCACATGTTACGACTACTAACTACTATTAAAATCTAGCTGGACCTTGCTGATGCTCGAGACGTGTAGAGGTGCATAATGTATAGAGACTAGAGTGGTCTGATCATGTAGGTGCTTCTTTTCATTACCTTCCCCGACCCTCAAAAACCTCTCTATCCCATTTCCCCTCACCCCATAAAAACCCATATGGCATGTGCCACTTTGTATATCTGTCACTGTAATGATTGAGAAGTTATCTTCAGTTTTCAATTTTTATTCAGGGATTTAAATTTAATCATACGGTATGTACTATTTAGATAATGTTCATGTATTTGCTTGTGTGCTTTTCTCTGTAAATTTGAAATTACTAATATTTTTATGAGTCGAATTGTGTGCCATGTCACCTCAGAACGTGGGTGATCATGGCTCTCCACAGCTTCCCGTCTTTTGTTGAGTTAAATGGTAGCAAGTATAGAGTGAAAATATCTAAAAAAAAAAAAAAAGTGAAAAACCGAACGCCACAAATTGATACTATTTCTACTTTGCAAATATTGGGGCACATGTCGCGAACTGCTACGTAATTTATTTTAAATGTCTTTGTTCTGCCATTTACGAAGTAACTTGGTTTTGACGTTCTTTAATTTTTATTTTTTGCTCTTAAAATAAAAAGTTAGATGAAGTATTAGTAGTTTAAATAGATAAATCAAGTGAAGCGCTGCCTCCGTCACCTGCAACAAAGAAAGAACAAAAAGAAGTATAACCACAGAAACAACTTTTATGTTTGATGTTTTAAAGACATGGAAGGTTTTATTTTCTTATCTCTGCTGCTTCTTGTTTAACGGTTGTAGAATATAAAAAACGACCTGAAGGCCTCGATAAATTATTATCAAAAAATAAGATAAAATAAAAATATAACGAAAAGGTTTCATATTCGGATAACTTGATTCAATCAGTCTTTTTCACTCTTCTTTTCCTTTTTCTAATTACCGTATTATTACGAATTCCTTATTTTTTTTTAAATCGATGTAAGATACAGATAAAAAGAGGAATAAAAATGAAGGAAGAGTAATTGTTCTGTTTCATTGTTTAAAAATTTTACAAATATTTTACTTGTAACAACAGTTATTTATTTACTATAAAATATTTTTCAAACTTTTTTTAAATGAACGCTAACTTGCCTCATTTTTGTTCTGTTCAGACAATAAAATCAATTTTTCATTGTTCAGTATCAATTATTTAGGTTTAAAATTTTGGTTACATGGCATAGACAGTTCTATCAATAAAATAAAAATTACGAATACTTTTATTTTTTTAAAAAATATTTTGATCAATTTGAATTGTTTGCTGAGATATTTAAAAGGAAATTTTTTTCTGAATGCTGTCAAACTAAGTTTTAAAAGAAAAAGGACTTACACATAAAAAAGGGTATATTTCTTTAAAACGCATTTTTATTTTTAAAAATTCTTTTACTGTAAAAGATATTGGATAATTAAGAATTTATTCTGACTTCTTTTAAAGTCTAGCTGTTATTTTTTTTATAGCGAGTGTTAAAGCTTAAACTTTCTGTCCGTGATTGTCATTCATTTAATTTAGAGCAGGTGCTCATCGGAGAAAGAAAGCAGTCTTTCTTTCATCTGCCCCTCCATTTTTTTTTCTTTTATTCTTACGAGTGTAACAATTTTTATTTTATGTTTTTTAATATTATATTTATTTATGTGAGCTGACATTGAGCAGTTCACGAAGTACAAACACCTGGAATATAGATCTGACGAGAAAACCGTTTAAAAACTCAGTAATTTTTCTTCCCAAACGTTTTAATTTTTTTTTTTAGTCATCACCCGATTCGGTGTTTAAAAAGAAACTAGGGGTTAATTTACTTTTTATAAACAATACTTAGACTATAAGTAACTATTTCCATAGAAACATTTGTTCTAACATGACCAATGCCTGTTTTTGCTTTATGAGATAAAGAAAAAAAAAGTTACGTCAATTTTTGATATTTCTCTAATTTTCATCTTGATTTTTTTTTTTTTTTGCTTTCTAGAGTTGTATACACGTTCCTTAATTTTCAAGGTGAAACATTCTTTTTAAAATTTGAAACTATTTTTTTTTTTTTGCACATCGCAAATATCCAGATCGGTATTCTACGGCCGTTAGTAAACAGCGCGAATATTTTCGGTTAGACTCTTTCAGGAGCTCCAGCTTGTATCAACTCTGGAAGCCGAAAAAGATATTCGATCTTTTCTTTTTCTTCTGCACGATGTTGCAACGACAAGTAACTGAAATAAAATCTAAAGACTGCAGAGATTGAAGAAATCCCATCTCTTTTCTTGGTGTCATGTCTTGCTTAGATATTCTTTGTTGAATCAACGTGGGCATCATAGCGTCATTTTTTAAAGAGCGATATTTAACAAATTTTGATGTTGATTTGGTTAATTTCTGAATAAATAACCCAGGATACAATTAACTCAGTTCTCAAAGGAAAGTGGTGGGAATTTTTTTTTTTAATAAATTTTTACAAGTAAAAAATATGCAAAGAAAGCTACCATAAAGAAAAAGCAACTTGATCTCTCTTATAAATGGGATATTTGGTTTTATGCCCATGAGACACGCTTGCTCTTAGGCGTTGACCTATGCCTCTTATTTTTACTATAACAACGAAATATCTCATCTATGTATGAATGATAAATACATAAGGTCATTGTTTTATACTATTTGATGGCCTATTTAACCAGAACCTTTTTCTCAGTTAAAGTGATTGCCATTGGTTTGTTTAAAAAATAATGTCTGATTTTAGGATAAACTCTAATTCTTGAATTAATGTCAATCAGTCAAGATAGGAATCTGGAACATTTATAGATTTTTTTTGCCATTGAGCTACAAGTTTATTTATACATTTAAGATAAAACTCTATAGGTTTGGATGCTAAGTAATCTTTGTATGTGGTTTCAGCATCTTTTGACTTAAATATTTTCAAGATGCTTTAAAAAGTGGCAGTTGGTGGGCAAGAGATCAGAGGAATATGTTGGATGTGGCAAAAACTTGTATCCCAAATTGGTAAGCCTTTACAGTGTCATCATTGCAAGCTGTAGCCAAGCATTGTCATGAAACAAAATTAAACTTTGTTGATTAATCACTGCCAGTCACATTTTGATTAACTGAATGTGCATTTCATTCAGTTGCTAGCAATAAACCTTGACAGTGATGCTTTGGCTGGATTCTCTAGAAAGCTGAAATTGATAACACGAAACTCACTGCAAAAATTCAGAAAACAGTGTTGTACTATCTGATCACAAATGAATCCTTCACCCCATACTATGTTAATATTAAAGTATTCATGTTCTGACCTTTTAAAGCTGGAGTTCCAATTTTGCTATGGTTGATTGGTCGAGGTTGTAACTGCTTAATACTGTCCTAGAGAGATGATCAATGGGTGTGTTACCACTGGAAAGTGCATTTTTTTTTTTCTTTAAATTATTTCACCCCAAGCAAGGCAATAAAGCCACTAAGAGATTGGCAAGTATTTGAGAATGAGAAAAAATACTATTAGGAGTGAGAACAATAAAAGAACAAGAATTAAGACAAAAAGTAGCGATTGACATTACATTTAAATTTTTGAAGATCAAAATTAGTTTGAAAGGATGGAGCCAGAAGAAAGTTCCACAAGTAAGAAGTACAAGAGGACAAACTGTTTACATTATTCGAACTATTGTCCTCATCTTCGTTGCCATTTCCATGATGTTTTGGCTGTTGTACTCCCCAACCTTCTTCATATGCTAGGAGGTCAGAGTGTACAATAGCCAAAACATTTTGGAAATGGCAATGAAGATGAGGACCATAGTCTGAATAGTGTAAATACTACCTCATCTCAGAAATTTGGACAAATACTGAAGAAACTGTTAGTATAGAACTTAGTTAAATCTATGCATTTCAACGGTAAAACCTTGCCACCAATCAGGTACTACATTAAATTCATAACAATTTGGTACCATAGTGAAAAGCTCATCAGGACACTTACCATGAAAATATTTATAGAAAAGGGGCAGGGAAGCCATATTATGGCAGTGGGAAAGTGACCGAAGCCAAGATGCCATGTCAGAACCCATAACATTATAGATATTCTTTGGATTTTATCCTGAATTTCTAAATATATATCTCTGATATGAAGCACTAGGCCATATGTGGCAGCAATATTCAAAGCCAGGATGGATGGTAGATGAGAAAAATTGTCTAGCATGGCTTATCTAACATGTCTATGGCTAGGAACCAACTTTCCTAGCAGTAGACCAAGCAATTGATTCAGTATAGCATTATAATCTTTCAACTTCATGTTTTCATGGCTTGAAAATAATGCCATAGGTTAACCCAAACATTGTGAGAAAAATTGGCCGTACACAATTATTTGGAATCTTTGAGTGTTAATGGAGGAACGAGGTGAACAAATTTTAACAAGACCTTATTTCTTATTTTCAGTTCATGTAATTTGCTTATCATAGAATGCAAAATTACCCTGTGGGTGGAACCTAGAAGACCCTGACTGTATCTCCTGCAGAGAGTAAGATTTTTTTTGCCACCAGGGAGACACTTTCAGGAGGAAATGCTTGTAGACTGGAGTATAAACATGTCCAATGTTTATCTTTAGACTTGAGTATAATAATAATAATTACAAAAAAACACCAAAAAAAACAGCATGAAATAAACCAACAAAGATTAATATGCTGTAAAATTCCCCCAAAGCCCAATCGAAGGATATAAAATGAATTGAGAGTTGGGATAAACAGCCACAGAACTAAGATGGATAAAATTGTTTTATAATGGCGACATACAGTATATGTGATTTTCTTTTTTAAGGTTCAGTGAATCTAAACAGCAAGTGGAAACTGATTTCCTAAAACTCTGATTTAATACTTTATGGATATTGAAGATCACATAATAGTCATGCTGTGGAAGGTGCAAACAAAAACAAGATAAGAGAAAACCTATTTTAAAAATTAATAGTAGTCAATGACCTTTATAGATTTGGGCAATTTAAGACTATAACAGATTAATTAGTTTTGTATTTTAATACTCAAAACTATAATGAATTATTCTTGCAGATGTTATAATTTTTGTACAGATTAATTTCCAATTATTATTGTGCATCAGTTCTTGTGTTTCTGAGGATTATCTCTTTCCACCTCTCTTTCTAATATATATATACTCGCATATCATGTCACTAATTTTAAGTGGATCGCATCATACATGAAATATAAAAAGTATCAGTACATATGCCAATTTTATGTCTTGTGTATGATGTGAACCTCCACTTAAAATTAGATCTTCAAAAGTCATGATATATGAATATGTATATATATGTATATCTTTTTCTAAAGTTCACCTAGTGATCTTGAAGCTGTAGGGGTGCGTGTTCTTTTCAACCTTTGTGGGTACCTCACCACTGAAGCTGTTCTGAGCTGGTTAATGTTTATTTGATTCAGCCTTGTGTCATACTCAACCGAACTCCCTGCAGCTTACAAGTTTTATCCAGAATTATCATCAGAAGAATAATCAGAAGGTTGGTTGTCAGGTTGAAATATGTGGAATATTGTAAGAATAAAATATACATTTTGCATTTTCAAATAGAAATTTATTAAAAAGAAAGAATAACACAAGTTGTAGAAGTTAATGTGCAATTAGAAACATTTAGAAGTTAAGGGTAGAGTTTCTGTTCAGTGAGAAAGTTGAGGGTATCCATTTGTAGAAAATGTTCTTAATAGTAATTGTTGAAAGAGTTAAGGAGAAAGAGAACAAGGTGCTACCTGACCTTATCTCTTGGTTAAATTTTAGTTAGTGGCTCCCATCTGACTCTGTTGACTGGCTCCAGAGAGCATTTTCACTTTTAGATGTGAATTAATGTCATTATGAATTTTATGTTTTTAATCCATTCAGGATTTGCTTTTCACACTGACTTGTGAATAGTTATTTGAATCCACTTTTGGAGGTGTGCAATTTTACTTTAGGTTTTTTTTTTTTTAAATGTTTCTAGTTCTTAATTTCTTATCCCTACAATCTCCCAGTAAAATATTTGATAATCATCACTTCTTAAAGATTTCTAATATTGTTTGTTAATTTTTGTTCAATCTTGCGTTTTCAAGCCTCATAACAACTGATGGTTTACTGCTTTTGGGTTTTATTTCAAGTGACAAGTCATTATCTTTAAAATGCTTAAGCCAGTTTTAGTAATATAGTTTAGTTTCATTTATGAAAAAAGCTTTTGGGTAAAGAGCTATAAAAAAAAAAATTAGAAAAGTTTTCTGATATTCCTTAAGAGATTCCCTCTGACTAGGTACATCTGGAACAACTGTTGGGTCTCAGCTATGGGGAAATAGTAAACTACCAAAAAAAAAAAAAAAAATTAGCAAAGTGTAAAAATACATTTTTATAGTAAAAATACCAGCAATATATTTTTATTAAAAAAAAAAAATGAATATTAATACATTTTATCTGTATTTGAAGGCATAGTTACATTGAAAAAATATTTATTTGAAGCTATAAAATTGTGTTAAAAATATTTAGATTTAGGTATTAAATAATCAAGAAAGTTTGATATGCCCTAAATGAAATCAACTAAACCAATCTTTAATAGATTCAGATTAAAGAAATAACATGAAAGGACCCTGTAATTTTTGCATGATTTAGAAGTAGAAAGTTTGACAAGAATAAATGTTTTTTTCTCTACTACTTTTTTAATTCCTAACTTAGGAAAATTATTATTTTGCAGTTAATTTGTATTTCTGTAATTAAAAATACCTGTATCAGTTACAGGTATTAAAATGATGGGGTCTCCGTGGTCATAGTAGCCCTGTCATAATAATAATAATGAACAGGGTAAATTAAACAATGATGATAATAATACCAGATTACTGACTAAATTAGCAAATAAATTATATTGTCAAATGGTAATAAGCAATAATAATGATAGCAAAAAAGAATTAAAAAACAATTATAATGGACATAGTTTTGAATTTTGTCAAAAAAGGACTTGAAACTCAAAATTGAAAATTGATACTCATGCTACAAAGATTGTTTTATTTCAGCTTATGTATGTGAAGGTTGCTCCGAAAGTAATGTTTCAAATTTATTTCCATGTAAACAACAACATATACAGGGATTCTTCTTGTCAACCATGAACATTTTGTGGGTTTGAGATAGATTGATAATAAACAGAGAGATATGAGAGACATTTCATAAGTAATGCCTCCTGTTTGTTTCCATGAAAACTTTTTGTCATGAAGGAAGAAAGTGTTGATACCAACATGTGGGGTTAGACATGGATCTACAGGCAACAAATGTAACCATTGAATGAATTGCACTGCTGGGATCATGTGACCATAAATATATAATATGTAAAGCACTCAGACAGAAGTCTGGGTGTTTTCTGTGTTGAGTGTCTTAGATTGTTTCTTGGTGAATTACTTGAGAGAATTATTCCATATTATTTGAAGGATTTGTTTAATATGTTGACTTTATATGAAGATATCAAAATAACTCACTAATAGTGAGTTAACAAAAATTCCTTTGAAAACCAACGTTATAAAACTTTTTTTAAATCTCCCCCCCCCCAAGCAAGACAAGGTTGCCACTAGTGTGCAAGGGGTTACAGTGAGAGAAGACTGTATACAGGAGTACAGGAGTTATTGAAAGGATAAAATATAAAAAAGATTCAAGAAGATAAAAGATGGCAATTGATGTTGCATTTAAATTTTTCTACGTTGTTGATATCAGGGAATAAACTAAATGGAAGGGAGGTCTACAGGCGGGCAGTACGAGAAAAGAAACTGTTTGAGTAGAAGTGGCAGTTGCATTTAACCATTTCAATGTTAAAATGGTGAGACCTAGATGCCAATCTAGTAACATACTTAAATTCACATGGATGGGGCACTAGGCAAAAAGCTCGGCAAAACAGTTGTCATGAAAGTATTTGTAGAAAAGACTAAGGGAAGCCATGTCCCATTGGTGAGAAAGTGACTGAAGTCAAGATGCCAAGTCAGGACTGATTACATTGCAAATCCTTCATTGCATTTATCAAGAACCTTGAGATGAATAGCAGGTGTACCCAACCAGATATGGCAACACTACAGTATTTTGTGCATGCACAAATGCTAGATTTATAAATGTGTAAGATGGATTCTGATGAGAAAAATTGTCTTGGGCAATGCAGAGACCCAACCTTCCTATCTCTAAATGCAGCTGTAGATCTGATATATTTGTTCCACTTCAGGCTGGTTTCAAAGTGAGGCCAAGGAGGCAGAGTGTGTTGCTCTCAAAGTTTCTTTATAGTGGTTAAAGGAGAGTAGTTTTCTTTTGGAGGCATTAAACTTTACAAGCCATTTTTTTGTCCCAGTAAACTACTGCAGCAGATACAGTTTAATAATAACCTCATTGGAGAAAAAAGTTTTCAAATACAAAACCATACAAGTATTGGCTATGCACTTTTATCATTGATGAACAAATATTCTTCATTTTTGGGTTGACAGCTGTTTAGGACCACTTGGAATATGGCTTCTCACTCACATTCCTGTTATCACTGTTGAAAAACCTTCTCCATAGCTTGACTATTCGTGTTGTTTGTTCTCTGTAAATGTCGTTGAATGCCCAGTTGTAACTTTTTCTACATATAGAGATTCAGTAGGACACCTACTTTTATATCAGATGCTATTTTGTCAAATACAGTCATGATCACAAAACCCATTAACTTGTGATGGTCATAGGGACACCATGTGTACTGCAGCTGCAGTACAAGTAGGGTTTCTTGGGCAAGATAACCTGAGCCTAACTCTTTCCAGGCTGGGATTGAATTCAGTTTATACTTCCTCTCTAAGGCTATAGGACCCAATCTGTCTTATTTATCCATAGCTTGGGGGAGAAGGGATGGATTCTTACTTTTACCAAGGGTATTAGCATTTTAGTGAATGTGAAAAACTCTCTTGGGATTAAAACTAAACTGTTTAATTTCTCAATCTAGGCTGCAATCTATCACTCTACTGTGCCTCCGCAAAAATAGTAAATAAACTGAAAGTCGTTAACAATACGCACACACATATATAACAGAAGCAAGTCTGGCAGTAATGCTTACATTAATTTCCCAACACTATGTTTTTATTTTTTTTTCTTCAAAGTTTTTCAATACATTTTTTTTTCAAAGCATCATTTTCAATATACATTTACACTGTCAGTCAGTTAAGTACTATACATGATACACACTTGGGCGATCATGTCTTGAAAGAGACATGACTGACTGGGCAGAAGATTTTCCTGCAGTAGGTTGCCATTACTTTCTTTGGTAGACTGTTGCCACCCAAGGCTATAGAGCCCAATCTGTCCTGCTTTTTAACCCATAGCTGGAGGGAGAAGTGACGGATTCATACCTTTCTCAAGGGTATTTGCATGTATGTGAATGCAACAAATCCAACTGGAATTTCAAACTCTGTACATATATTATAATGGATCAATAAGTCTGGCACAGAGGTATTACCTGAATTATATGAAATTTATACTGTATAATGTTTAATATGAGATTAAAGTTCTCAGATGAATTCAGTGCATTGACAAGGAAGGAGATTATGTTTAAAATGTTACGCAAAATTATTTTTTTTATCCTCGACCTATGAACTTAATGATTTTAACTGGGTAATTGTCCTATTCTGTCAGTAATTCTATTCATCTTTCTTTCTGATATAGTGATTTTTTTTTTTTTTTTTTTTTTAATTTTTTTTTTTAAGCATAACTTAGATGTGACACAAGGCTCAGGCAACCAGTGAGGAACAAACTCACTATTCTGTCGTAAGAGATCTAGCAAGACAAACCATTACAAAGTGCCCTTATTTTTTAGGTTTCTTTATTGATTTTGTATATATATATATTTTTTTTGTAATAGAAGCAGAAGCAATGTATTAACATTTTATATATAACAAACCCAGTCTGTAAGTAATGCTTGTATTAATTCCTGACCATTGACAATTCATGATTTTTCAGTTGACAATAAATAGGTTATGTGATGAAATTTGTAAAAATTTGTTTTTTGTTAAATTTGTTTTTTTTTCTTATACAGACAAAAAAAAAATAGTTTGTGCTGAAAATAATGAAAGCTGTTACCTCCATAGTCAACTATTATAGGACAAGCAATATGTTATAATATTTTAGACTATGATATGAAAACCACAACAAAATGAATACCCATTTTAAGAAGTGGGTCACAGCTTGGCTCCAATTTCTAAAAGAGAAGATTGCCATCAAGTGAGTAATGAACTGAAGCATTTTATCGAATTAAGCAATGTGCATATGTTTTGTTTGGCCTGTTTTTATTCCTGAACATCCCATGTTATCATGCCATTATTATTATTATCTGGATCATTGCTTATTAACTACACTGACTGCTTTCTTCTCACTTGTTTTATTGGCTGTGTCATCCATACAGCAGATCGCAATCAGTTGTTAGTCACTTGTTTGAAACATCCTGTGTTTTAATCAGACCTTTTTTTTTTTTTTTTTTTTTTTTTTTTAAATCTAATTTCTAATTAAGTTCATGGCAATTTTGATAATGTCTGAGGTCCTTAGATATTCACTTCAGCATTTCTTTAACTTTTGTTCAATATCTTTCTTTTTTTATCATTTTCTTTGCTTTTTTCATTCTCGATCTCTTTCTTTCCTTAAGTGTCTCTTTTTAACTTTTTCATTTTTGCTTTTCTAGTTTTCATCACTTTCCACTACTTGTCCACCTTTGCTCTCTCTTTCTCTTCTTCATTCCTTCCTTCCTTCTTATTACTACTTCTTTTCTTTCCTGTACTATCCTGGCTCTGCTCTCATTTTCTGTGTCTTTCTCATACCTCTTTGCCTCTGCTCTCTTGTCTTTCTCTCCTCTCTCTTTCTTTCCTTCACTTACTCATTCTTGCTTTCTCTTTTTCTTCCTGTACTTCACTGCCTCTGCTCTTCCATTCTTTATTTCTTGTACTTCTCTACCTCTACTCTCACACTCTCTCCCTTTCCTGTAGTCCTTCACCTCCTGTCACTATCTCCCTTTGCTTGTTCTCTCTCTTTTCCATAGTTCTCGACCTCATTTTCTCTTTTTTTTAGTTCCACACTTCACTCACTCTCTTTCCTCATTTTTTCTCTTTCTTTTAGTTCTCCACCTCTCTCTTACTTCTTTCTCTTCTTTCTTACTACTTCTCCTTTTTCTCTCTTTCCCATACTTTTCCTCTTTCTAGTCTCTCTTTTTTCTTTTAGTTCCTTTCTCTTTCTTTTTTTTCTTTTTTCTTCCTTCTCAAGCTTCTTTTATATTTGTAGTTTCTCATTTTCTCTCTTTCTAAGGACAAATACAAGTCTACTATGCAGTTTTCAGCCAGCTTCACAATGCAAATCCTACTTTGGAGAAATTTTGTTAAATTTATTCATACTATATATTTTAAATTTTACTTTTTTTTGCACATGACCTTAAAAAATTTATATGGCCGATTAAAAGAAGAAAAAAAAGCTGTGATATTCACTCGGATCTAATCATTGCCATTCAAAATCCTTGCACTCTCCTTGATTTTGCAAACCTTTTATTCACCATTGCCTATAAGTATTCATTCTGTTTCTTAATCTCAAATACAATAAATTTGATGGGTCTCACCCTGTAGATGTTCAGGCTTCCTAATTAAGGAAAAAGAAAGAGAAAAAAGGCCCAAGAGCAATCATTCTGCTTTCATTTTAATGAAATAGATTATGCATTTATTTTTATATAAAACCTTTTTTCTTTAAATAGTTTAGATAATTGTTATTGATTCTGTGTGTTTAAAAATGTATCCCGGTGACACAGTTAAATTCTTTTCAAAGGTTGAAATTTATATATTCCTTGAAGTACTGTGCTATTGGCTGTAATTTTGTTCTTTGTTAATCTTAAAGAATTTTAATTTTTTTTATTTTTTTTTTGTGAAAGATAGTGGAAAACCTTGTATCAGTTTTTGAAGTTTATTGATAATAGTGACTTATATTGAGAGTTCAATCCCCAACCATAACTAATTTTATTGCTCTGTGTCATCTCTCGGCTATTGCCAGTCAACAAAAGGACAAATATCTCTTCTAACTACTTTAGTGATGATTATGAGTGATCAAATATGTCCTGTAAAGACATTAGATTTTGAAAATATGCAGCAAGATTTACTAAACTTAAGACTGATACAAGGCCACAAAAGGACTCAATGTGGATTGGATGAACTCATAGTTCAGAGGGTTAGTTTGTTAGCTTTAACACTTTTAATGGGTTTCTTTTATTAAGGTCATGATGTGGACCGGTGATGGGACCACTAAATGATAACTCGAAACAAGGTGGTATAGTTAACAACATATATTAAGTCAAACATAGATACAAGAGAACAGTAAACATAAGCTTGGCTTACTAGTGACTGACAGACAGCCAGATTGTGCTGAGCTGAACTGAAGCCACGAGAGT
>JBBBDQ010000729.1:3220000-3332125 GCA_037127315.1 Ascarosepion bandense
TATATTGATCTGTGAGTGTTTTCTCACATCCACACACACACACACAAAAAAAAAAAAATATAATGAATGTGGAGAAACTTCTTATTAAGGTGAACATGAAATTTGGTGAGAGCATTATTATGATGTCTTCACTATTCAGGGTCATTTGGTTTGTCCTCTGCTTCTATTTCCAAATTTTTTTCTCATTTATATATAATTTGATATCTTTGTGAGTACAAAAACAAATGACCCTGACGAGTGAAGACATTACAATAAATCTTTCACAAATCTTTGAAGTTGGCATGACTGAAATATTACTAAGCTAAGTGACAAGTTTCTATATATTACACACACGCATATATATAAAAACACATTAAGTGCTGTTATAGTGCTTGATATAATATAACAGATCTATTAAGTATATATTATTAAATAATCTCTATGCAGCACCTGAAGATTATAGTGGGCATGAAACTCGGTCATGCTACCAGTGAGAAAAAAATGCATATTAATATCATATATATAATATGTTTGAATGAATATATACTGCTTAAGTATACATATTCACAAAATTCAATAAGAACACCACTGAATATATCTTAAATTCATTGCATCTAACAACACCGATGTAGCATTCATGAAAATTAATAAAATTATTGGTGTTTACCAATGTTTATGGTAATGTTTAAATACACAAAGCTGTATATACATTACAATCTTTCATTTCATTTCTCAAATTCCAGCATCTACATACCAATTGTCAAAATTCTTCAATGATATTATTACCCTATATCTATCAACTAATTATAGCATCAAGTCAACTTATGAATTCTTACAAATTCTTAAAAACTACAAAGCCAAATCAACGTCACTTTACATAGAAAATTTATTTATTAATGTCCCTGTTATTGAAACCATTGATATAATCCTTAACTTTGTATATAAAAATAATTCAATTCCACTTCCATCTATCAAATCCAATATTTTCCAAAAATTACTGCATTACTAAAGACCATAATGGCAATATTTATGCTCAAACTAATAGTAAGTACTGAGAAACCCTTTTGGACTATGCTTCTCTAACAATTATATGTTCCTTATCAAAAACTTAACCATAGCACCTTGGCTGTCATTTTTAATGTAACTTGCATAAAAGAGGGATTGCTACCTAAATACTCTCTCTCCCTCTATATATATATATATTTGATTTATTTTAATAATGGTTATTTTCTCTTATGTCAGATTGCTCCAGAAAATAAATTTAGATTTTGGAACGAGTTTAAATGTTATGAATTTGATATAAAATTTTCATCAGTATTTGTATTTTCAATTCAGCAGGTAAAAGTTTTCAAAACGCTTCAAGTGAAAAAACATTATTTCCTGAATTAACTATAAACACACTCACACACACACACACACGTCTATGTAAACAAGAACACACACAGTATTTTCTAACATATCAGGTGCACTTAAAAAAATGAGAGAAAAAAACTTTCAGAATCATCCTGTATCTTCTGATATAATTTATGCAAACCTGTTTAAAAGGAATAGCCACTTATAAGGACCAAAATTCTTCCTTCCAATATGCAAAAAATCTATTTGAATCTAAGTTCTTTTCTATGTAGATAAGTGCATCTATCATTCTGATTATATTTATCTGTTGTATCCTATCAGCTTCTTGCCATTTTTTTTTTTGTGTGTGTGTCTCTGATGTATGTATGTATGTATGTGTGTGTGGTGTATATATATATATATATATATATATACACAACAAATGTAGTGAACACACCTTATGTTGATTTTAAAAACATTGCCCAAATTCTGTACATCTTAAATCTATTTAAGATTTAAGGCGTGAAGAATTGCTTAAACTTTTGGCTGCAGTAAATTTCCTTTTGCAATTGTTAGTTTTACAACCATTTGATCATCTAAAATATACTTGAATTTATCATTCACACACACACACACACACACATATATATATATATATATAATGCAGGTTACAATTCTATTCCAGCAGCTTCTTTTCTCACGCTTCTCGCCTGTGGAACTTCCTTCCATATACTTGTTTTCCTGATGGCTATAATCTCCAGGAATTTAAATGCAAAGTCAATTCCCATTTTTTATTCACTAAACTCCAACCCTTTCTACATCATCCCATGTATTTTGTTCTTTTCCTTTCTCTCTACCTTCGCAAATGTCTTCACTCCTGTGTTCACATCCTTCTCTTACCCTTTCTCTTTCACCCCCTGTATCTGGTTCATCTTTGTTTTCACTCTCCTCCTGCCTCTTATGTAACCCCCTGTACATCAGTGGTGTTAATACCTTGCTTGGAGTGAAATGATAAAAAAGTTTCAAGGTATGTTATATCCATGGGTAAAATTGCTTAATATCAAGAAGAGAGTATGTGTAAATATAAAAGTTATCACTGAGGTCAACACTGTGTTTCATGTTTCAACACATTATGATGGTGAATGGGACATTATGGGTAGCAAGGTCAGGTATTTCAGGTTTATTTTTGTGTGTGTGTGTGTATGTATATATATATATATATATATATATATATATATATATAAAACCTGAAATTTTTCTCTTTGATCAGGCCAAGAACTTTTCATCATACTCCTGTGTAAGTGGCTCCCCAAAACTCTAGAAAATTTGACAATGTAGAAAAAAAGTATATTCCTTCATTTTGCACAAACTCTTTTAAAGGAGAAAAGTTGAGAATAATCAGTAATTTATTTTTTACTCAAAAAAATCTCACTAGTATTTTTTTTTTTTTTCATATTTAAAATTAAAAACCAATAACTTACAGCTTTTTACCTGGTTATGTATTTTAAGTGTGCGTGAATTTATATTTAGCCAGATAATGACCAGCCATTATATATATATATATATATATATATATACACACACACACACACATATAACTTGAAAACTTGTTATTACATGACCAAGGTTTCTACCATGTGGTGTCTTCAGGCAATTTGCAATAATTGATTTTACTGTTTTTTTAAAAACACTTACATCACGGATTTTTTGTGCTATGGTTAAGTTTTTAATGTGGGACATATAATTGCATTGAACACTTTTTAATACAACTGTATACTGGTCTAATTTTATTATGACCCAAAACTAAGTAATTAAATTATATATATATATATATATATATATATATAAAGTTGATGTTGATACAAGACTTCTGTATGATTAATGTACAACCAGACTGTTTAAGTTTACATTCTGTTTTTACTAAATCAATACTGAAACAATATGAGATATGCATACTTAAAAAAAAGATAGATAAAAATAAAAACTAAGTAGAAGTTAGTTAAAATTTACTTTTCTGTAATAATACAGTTCAAGAAAAAACTAGGTGTTCAGATGCTAAACATTAATAAATCATATTTTGTCTTGCTAATAGAGATTTTGTTTCCTGTAAAGCAAGATTCTTCATATTTTTATTTTTTGATGATACCTGTCAGTTGGTAAAATATGTCAAAGAACATTTCCCAAATCATCTATATTTATCATATATATATATATATATATATATATATATATATATTCATACATTATTATAGTGATTGCTCAAATTTGAAATAGAGAATTATTTCAGAATAGCTTTGTTTATGTGTCAGTTATGAAACAGAGCAGATATAAAAAAATAATCAGTGATGAGGTAATTTTCTAAGCACAGCTTAGGTGTGGCACAAAACCAAAAAATATGGAGCACCCAGTGAGGATTGAACTCGCGACTTAATTGTAATTATTCTAGCGAGACAAGTTTGCTAATCATTACACCATGTTGAGGGCACAAATCCAAGTGAAAAGGATGTGCTTTCCTTAAAAAATAGAACCTTGCTTAACTGTGACGCTCTCCCTGGCCAAGCAGTAAAAGATGCTGGATCAAATGGTAGTTTAGCCCTACAATGGGGTGGGGTGTAGGTTAAATCCTTGCTGGGGAGCACATTTTCTTTAGTAAAATTTCTCAAATGTGCAGACTGACTACTTAGGAATATCAAGTGGTGTAAGCTTGGATGTGTGGGTGAATTAATTGATTACGACTTGGAGCCCAGTTCCAATTTCGTTCAAGTTTGTGATATTCACTTATGTGCAAATAGCTTTGGGAAAGGCATGAATATATATATATATATATATATATATATATATATATATATACACACACTATATATGAATTGAGCTTTGTTCTGAGAAATGCAGTGTGAATCTTTGTATCAATTTCATAGTTGTTTGGCTAATATATATTTTTTTTTTATTTTATACGTGGAGACCTACCAAACCCTATCTGTAACATGCTTGTTGACAACACAAATATAATGGCATCATCCACATGCAAAAATAGTCTAAAAATAATAGAAGTATAATTAATAAAAGAAGAAAAACCCAACACTCAGTATTATCAGCTACAAACATACTTATGTTTGGAACATAAAACATACACACTACTTCCTAAACATACATGCATTTTGTTACATGTAAAATAAAATCTATCCTCAATAATGGCTAAAAGTATAGCCAAAATAAACAAAACCTTCAGAAAAGTTTTACATAATTTATGTCTTTAAAAGAAAAAAATTGTAAGATCGCATGAAAAAATCATACCCATAATACCTTGTCTGTAATTTTTAATGAAACCTGCATTTATAATATTGTTACTTTACTGTAATATTTTATTAAGAGTTCATAGATATGAAGACTGATTCAATTGGTTTTGGAAAATTTGGAGTTCTTGTTTTCTCTCTCTTATTTTTTATAGCCAGTTTTTCAATAATAACAAAAGTTTTTCATTCTGAAATTTGTCAAAATGCATCAGCTGCCATAATTTCCCTATCATCTGGAAAATGAACTAATAAAAATGACAAAGAAATGAATTTTAAAGAATTCAAGATGAAATGACCATGCAAATTGAAATGTAACTGGCAATATTATAGTGAAGTAACTTTCGCCTTTTTCTGTATAATATGCATACATGGGATATTTGTAAGTTCATTACATTTTACTCTTTTTATTTAAGAAAACAAGTTATGTTAGAGACCACTTAGTGTTTCAAATTATTCAACAGTAGAGATCACAAAAAGTTCTTTACTGGGATCAAAAAAATTCTGATATTTGTTTTGTTTTTCATTGAAGTACAACTAGTCTTGATATTTGAACTGAGATGTTTCTTTTGATTGTGATGCTCACACTCCAATGTTTTTAATCCTTGTACCATTCAGTCTTATTCAGGTGACTGTTGTACTTGCTAACCTTCAGAGGATTTCGAAACAAACACTTTATTCAATTTGTGAGGTTAGAGTGTTCTTTTGTTTCCCATGCTCAGGGAGTTACTTGTATCTGTTTCTCTGCAATCTGTTTGCTGTCTTGTTACTTGTTTGTTTCTTTGACTGAACTGGAAGATACTGTCTTTATTGCTCAACTTGAACTCTCAATGCATGACCTAGTGTATTTATAATATACAAGAAAATTAATATTACTTTATTTCTGTAATTACAAATACTTTATTATAGTGACATTTACATAAGTATTTTCTGCTTTCACTTTATATTTAGCTGAGACTAAGATATTTTTCTATAACCTTCAATAAGAATTTTCATCACTGAAGTGGTATTTTCAGCCATTATAGCATTTAGGTCTGATGAACAGTACTTCAATCTACAAATGTTAGATTTGATTTCAGTCAGGCAATTGATAAATCTTACCTTATTCTTGTTAAATTATTCTGAAGAGAATTTTCAAAGTATACAATCCTTCCTGGTCTTTTGGACAAGAGTGTATGTTTATCCCTTGTTTCCTGTTTCGAATTTGGTTTCCAGTTTCTTTTAAAGTCTTTTCCTTCTCTTTCAATTCCAGTAGCTGCTTGTATTGCTGAAGTGAATTGATTAAAAAAAAAAAAAAGTACTTGCTGTACCAACTACATATGATGAATCACCTATCATGCTTCACTGTCTGGATGATGTTTTTTTATTTTGTGTGTGGCTCTTTTCTTCTCTGAACTTAACATTGCTGGATATTTTTAAAAAGTTCAGTTTTTGTTTCGTTCGAACAATTGTATTAGAATAATCATCTAACTAATCCGAAGTTTATATAGGGACCACTAAATAAATCTCTTAATCTGTTTTCTTCAGGTGTGAATCTTTTGTTAAATCTTTGTTGATTCAGTGTTCTATAAATTGTGGTGATATATACATCTGTTTCAGTATTCAATAGATCTATTTGGTCATTCGTTGGATATCTTTTACTTCTGATTTTGAGTTGACTGAAGCATACCTTGTGATTTTTACTTACCCTTTGTGCTTGTAGTGCTGTGGTTACAAAATGGAAAGGATCATCATGGTGTGTTCAAATTCTACCCAGGACCATTGTATTAACTTTCTTAAAAATATTTTAAAGCTTTTGTTGGCAACCAGTTTAGGAGAAGGTAAACTCTGAATTTAAAAATAGTTGGGCATGAGGCTGGCAACTCTAACTTGTAGAGGGCTTACTAGTTACTGAAACCACAGTAGAGTCACTGGTGAGGCTGTGGCTCTATATTCCACATGGAGTGGGAAGGACTTGTCCTTTATGTTGAAAACCATTTTGGACAATCCAAACACTGATATGGTACAAATTTTTTTTTTTTTATGAATGATGAATAAAGACAGTGTACTAAGAAATATTGGAACTGAGGGGTGGGGGAATAGATTTACTTAAATATCAGTCCATTTTAAAAAAAAATCCTTTTAGCTTCTGAGTTTTTATGGATGATTTATCTCTCAACAAGACAATAATTGTAAATATACTTAAAAATCACTTCAGTCTGGTTAAGAACAATAAAGTTAGAATAATAGAATTGACATTTAAATCAACTCACCTTAATCCAGTCAAACATTTATGGCATGTGTTGAAAATTGCTGTTTATATACAGAAGCTTCGTTTTGAATGAAGAAACAGCAATATTAACAGTCCTGATCTGGCCACTTGGCTTCAGTCACTATTTCACCACTGTTAGGTTGCCTCTGTGTTTCTTTTCTGTAAATGTTTTCATGGCAATTATTCGGATTAGCTATGGTCAGTCAGTTAAGTGCCATACGTGATACACACTTGGGCAATCATGTCTGTTTAGAGACATGACTGACTGGGCAGAAGATTATCCTCTAGTAGGTTGCCATTACTTTCTGCAGTAGACTGGTTGCTAGTAAAGGCTATAGAACCTAATCTGTTCTGTTATTTAACCCATAACTGGAGGGAAGAGATGGATTAATACCTTTCCCAAGAGTATTTGCGCTTAAGTGAATGTAAGGAATATCAACTGGAATTCGAACTTGGCTCCCCAATTTCTCGTTCCAAGCTGATATCCACTGCACCACAACGCACATCCATATTCAGTTAAGTGCCATACATGACACACACTTGGGTGATCATGTCTGTTTAGAGACATGACTGACTGGCAGAAGTAGCTATGGTACCTAGACTTTTTTTTAATTTAAGCACAGAACTAGACTAGCATCAAGATCTCATCAATTTACTGTTGGCGAGATGTAACTGTAAGTTTGTTGTTAACAGTTTATTTTCTTGCATTTCTTGCTTGTGGAACACCCTTCTGGCTCCATTATTTCTAAGTTTAAATGTGATGTCAATTGCTATCTGCTTTCTTCATGGTTATTCTCTTCCTGATTAATATTATTAATGTTTCTGGTCACTAAATCTTCCACACCCAATATCTCCTTGTGTCTTAGTGACTTTTCTGTCTTGTATGGGGTGAAACTGATTAAAAAAAGAAAAATTAAGGGATAATAAATAGGTACTCTGCTTTGAATATGTTTTCTTCAAAGTACAAATCTATAAATTTTTAAGAAAAAGAAAGTGATTTTTGCTTGATAATGTTAATTAAAAAGCATTGGAATTTCCTTATTTAATATTGAACTCACCGAAAGGTTGATAAAAAAATTGTCAACAAAAGGACATAAATTTCATCTTTTTATTTTAATCTGAACGACATCCTCTCATTCTACAGTTACCCTATCGCTATTTTTACAGCAAATGTTCAGATGAGCTCCATTTTCTTGTTTCCCCAGTTCAGGCCTTCACAGCATGGATTTGCCTTATCACTTCCTTGGAGTTGAATAATCCTCGTTTTCTCTGTGCTCCAAATATGGAAAAAAAGTTTTACAATTTTTCTCCACTTTATGAAACAGACTGTCATGTAATTGTTTCCCTGAACATGTCTTAAAGTCAATTACTAGTTATGTATCCTAATTAATCTTAACTTCCTACTACCTTATTTGTATTCATATCACACATCTTATTCATCATTTCTATTTTCATACTAAACCTCTATTTTGAATGGCTCTGGAGCCTTGAAATGGATACATTTTTATATGTAAAGAAAAGTTTAATTGGAACAACAAAGTAATTCAGCTTAAGTTTTATAAAGTACAATTACTTTTTATATATTAGAATATTAGTAGTTATTATTGCAATTCCTCATATTCATTCTAACATGGAACAGTTCTTTCTAAAGAGTTAAGATTTGATTGGCTATGTTTATTTGTCTCTGGTTGCATGTAACACATCAGTCCAAAGCTGGAGTGATTGCCTGATCATCATTGTCACATCAGTCCAGGACTGCTAATCCATTCTTCTAATCATATAGTGAGAGTCTGAATGTGATCCCTTCTGGAAATCTTTGGTTTTGACCTTTTCATGTTTGTTTTACCTGTGATGGCTTACAGTGACCTCAAAGATGTTGTATTCCAACACTAGAACTGGAAATATTTAAGCACAAGGAGATTTGAGGCTTTGGGTTTGATGGCCATATCTTGTTGAAACACCTGTTCTCATATGATCACCAAAGTTAAGCAATGTCAAGCCTGGTTAATACCTAGATGGGTGACCACTTGAGAATACAAGGTGCTATAAGCTTTGGATGTGTGGGTGGTGGAATGGATAGCAGCACATTTGAAATCAGAGCTGAATTTCAATTCCAGTTGTGTTTGTTATATTAACTTATAGACAAATACACTTGAGAAAGGCATGAATCCACCACTTCTCTCTATCTATGAGTTAATTAGTAGGACTAGTATCAGTAAATTATTAATATCTCCAAAATATTCTAATAGATTAAATATTTTCTAGCATTAAATAACTTGCAAAGGTGCGAGAAATTTTGAACTGAACTGTTTATTTTGATCGCTGAGGCATGTCATTTTCATTCCATGTGCGATGCCACTTCCAGATACCATGTAGTTATCTCCTTTTAATTCAGTTCTATAAGTTCTTTGTTCACTACTGCTGTAGCTAGGTATTGAACTCACAACTCTTTGGGTCAATATATCCACTATAACTAACCAATGTTTATATAGACTGGATCATGTGTCTTCAAGGACACATGACCCAGTGGATATAGGCATTGGTTAGTTCCAGTGATTGACCCAAAGAGTTGTGAGTTCAATACCTGGCTTCACCAGTGATGAATGAATAACCGAGAGAGTTAAATTAAAGGGAGATAACTACATGGCATCTGGAAGTGGCATTGCACATGAAATGAGGATGGTATACCCCAATGATCAAAATAAAAGGTTTGGTTCAAAATTCCTAGCAGCTGAAGAAGGCCAGAGCATACAACGGCTGAAATGTCTTGAGCTTGGCAATAAAGATGAGGACAACAATCCCAACAGTATAAATAATGTAAATACTACCTTATCTTGGAAGTATAGATAAACTTTCAAAGGTTGATGAGCTAAAAAAAGAAAGACTTTCTTCCTCCCCAAGTTGTATTTACTTTTGCTAGATTCAAACCTGGGATTTCTCCCTTTCTCTGTCTTTCACATTGAAGGTTTTTCTTCTAGGGAGATTGCTTTCACGGTCACTAAGTAGTCCCAGTTACCCTGTTTTCACCACCCTGCAGCAGAGCTTTGAAATTAGAGTTTTTCTTCTTTTAGATTGACTACACTGTCAAGCTAATGAGTTCCATCTATTTATGACATCTGTTATTCTGAAGTGAGCTCTCATCTAAGTATTGACTAGGCTTTATGCTGCTTAACTTTGGTGATCAGATGACAATAAGTATATTCACGACAATATAACTGTCTTTTCAGTTAAGAGTTATCAAATTGATTAAAATCTTTAATTATTACATAATGATATAACTAATAACTAATTTCCTGAAGAAATTTACTTGGCATGATTTTACATAGAAATAATTTAACTATGTCAATCTATCCCTTGATATGTAGTACCGAAATCTGTTTCTAACCTATTATAATCATGGAGTCTATGAAACCATACTAAAATGTTTCACTTTAATGCACTTCTCAAAGCTTGACTAAAGTCAGAAATTTTTTTTTCTCCCTTTTGAATTTGGTAGAGAACTTTCATTTTCAGTATTTTCTATTTTTGTCCTTAGTTAAAATTCTTTTTCTTTGTGTGTGCTTTTGTTTCTATATTTGATTAAATCAAGTCACTTGTATAGGAATTTGAACTGTATCCCCATCACTTGAGCCAAACATGATATTATCATTGATTTTATTGTTTAAGTTGTATACAAGTCATTCATTAAGTAAATCTTGTATTTAACATATTTTTGTTAGTTTATTTTAATGTGACATTGCATAGCTTCCATTATTCAGGCAAAGAAAGAAGCTAAACATTATTAGGTAAATGTTTTTGAAATTTTGGTACTTCAGTCCATTATGAGTTATTTACAAGGGTAAAATCTAAAACTTCAACAATAGATTTTGAATCATCTCCAAAATAATGATTTTACAGTTTCATAATCTAAAGGTTATACATGATGTATTGCCATGTTTTTCTTCATAAGTAAATTTATATTGATTTAATATTTCTTATTTATTTTTATGCTGTTTTCTCTAAATACTTTTTACCTATTTTATTGCTTATTTCAGTGTCTTTTTAAAATATTCATGTTGAATATATTTGAATGAATATGCTGTCAAGTGTGCATTTATCTCCTGTTTCTTTTTTTTTTTTTTTTTTTTTTTACCTTTCTATTCTTAAAAAAAATCTTCAAAAGACAATGAAAGGGGGAGTAGGATAACCTTTTCAATTTAATAACCGATTTAATGGTAATTGGCTTTTGAATGACACACACAAACACACATATAATTGCAACATTTGTTGAAAACACATCTACCAGGATTTTTTTATAATCAGTATCTGACATTTACTAGTGAACATTAACTATTGTTGTCAATATATAACCAGCATGCACAAATCACACACACATGATAAGAATATAGTTTAAGATATGCTATATTTCTGGGCAAAAGGGCTCAATATTAAGGATTGTGTGTGTAAATATAAAAGTGAACACTTGAGGTCAAGACCGAGTAGCAACAGTCTGTTTCATGCTTGAATGCAATCTTTAGACCTGAAGATTGCGCTCAAGCATGAAACAGTGTTGACTTCAATGTCCACTTATATTTCTAAAGAATTAAGATTTTTCATTTCACATTTTTGTTAATGGGCCATATATTTCAAATAAGAAGTACCCACTATAATAACATTTAAAGATCACCCGGTTCACACTCCACCCACGTCTATTGAACAGGTTAAGAGGCTCATCCCTTGTTCCCTGTTTAGGATGTGGTTTATGGCTTTCTCTTTTCCAACCTTTTCACTATTACGTAGCCCCCTATACATCAGTGGCGTTATCGCCTTGCTCGGGGTGATACGATTAAAAAAAAAAAAAAGTTACATACACACACTCAGATATACAAAGGCTGGTTGATGTACCTTTACAGTGCATATTCACTAAATATAATGTTTAAAGTAATCTTCTGCTTTACACTCCTTGTTTGTCTTTTGAACAGAAGTTGAGGTTTCCTGTTTCGTATTGGGTTTCCGGTTCTTTCCAAACATCTACTTCAACTCTGTCCTTTCCTATGCTATCTGAGGGTTTGTATTGAGTGAACATTGTTAATAAAAAAAATTTTTTAAAATGGTATATTATAAAGTCTATTAATTCTTTATACAACTCTCTCTCTCTCACATGCAAATACTCTTGGAAAATATATGAATCCACCTCTTCACCCAACAACTATGGGTTAAATAGTAGGACTTGTATCTGGAAAAATCATTATCTCCTCAAAATTGTTAATGCAATATTTACTTGCAAAAGAAAATAGAACTATTCTCATAATCCAAAATATGTTTTGGCTTTAGATAACCCTCAAAGGGTTGATAATCTTTAAAAAAAAACAAATGAATCTATCAATCAATCTTTTTCTCTTTCTCTCTATAACATTGAATTGGCTACATCCTGGTATTTTTAGAATGCTACAAGTTCATATATAGCATAAGTGACATTGTGAGTTGAAATAGAACAGGTTCACAGAGATCCACTACACGAGAAATGTATGTATCAAATATTTTATATCATTTTCCTATACATTAAATATTTCATACTCATACATACATTTATGTATAAAAACATTGCTATATTTATAAGGGAATCATGCTTAATATTGGAGATAGTATTTATATAGACTAGCGGAACCCATGGAATTTCCACATAAGGATAATTATTTCCTGAAAAAATTTTACTTTGTCATGCTACAAATAATAATGACCTTTTTGAACATAAAGGTATTGGATAATAAAATGTTAACAGAGAGTGTAATTTTATTAAAATATCTATAAAAGTAATATCCTTAGAAGTTACTTAATTGTAATCTTATATCAAGTGGCGTATGCACAGACCATAAGCAAAATACTGTATGCTATTGTGTGAGAGATTTTGAAAGAGAAAATCTGTTTTTCTTTTTCTTTTTTTTATTACTGAAAAATCATGGCTCTTGTGTCCATTGTAAACAGAAAAGACCAACTGAGTAATGTCCAAGGGTGTAGAGGCCATAAATTTTGTTATCAGGTTGCGGGATACGACAACAAACCTACCTATTTTTACTATATTGTACACACACACACACATATACACACACACAATTTCTGCTACAACCACCAGCTTAAGCTGCTACAGAAATGCTATAAGCTCTCTTCTCCTACTCTCTCACTCTTTACTACCCTTCTGTTTGGCAAAGGTGAGAGAAAGGCTGAGGAGAGTAGCATTTAAAAAGATAGAGGGGAAAGAAAAGCTTGTTAGAGAGTAAGTGGTCTATCGGACGGACGAGCTAAGTAACTAAGGAAGGAACAAGCAGAATTATTATATGATAGATATAGGGAGCAACACTGCATCGTGACAGTCAGTTTCACTTCAATGTGATCTTTGTTCTTTGGTCAGTAGATTACATTGAAGCCTGAAACTGATAGTCACACTGCAGTATTGGTCCCTGTGTTCCCACTGTGTGTGTGTATGCATGTATCCACACATACACACACACCTATATATATATATATATATATATATATATATATATATAGGTAAAGAGATGAAATGAATTTTATTTTAAATTAAGTATCTATAAACAAAAATTGTTACTAATAAGAAAAAATGCTCACAAATTATTCATGAGATTAACACAGATTATTAAGCATTTAAAAAAATGTCATAGTTCATATTTGAAGAGAATTTTTTCATGTGCAGTGTAATGTCATGTTATGAGATGTTAAAATGATGGGAATTAACTGTTTTCTTTAGATTTTTAATATCTTTGTTGTGTATGTTGGTCTGAGAGAGTATTAACATAAGCAAAGGTGAGATTGGGAAAAAAACTGGGGCGCAAATTGATGTTTTGGTAATACTGGATGGCAGTGCTCTTGAGAATTTTACTTCTGAATAAATTGTTTTCTCTTTTTATGAGTGGCATTCTATATGTTGACATTGTGGTTGAATTTATTTCTGTGAATCACTAATGCATTCAGTAAATTTTTATTTGTGATGTCTTTTCTGAGTTCATATATATGTTTTTTTTTTTTAAGTTTCTTGTTTCTCTGATGTACTTTAAGGGACAATTTTGGCCATTTAATTTGTATATACCTACTTCTGAGTTATGATTTCAGGTTTTTTAGATCCAACCATGTCCATAAAAGTTTTTGAGATATTTGTTACAATTTGAATGTTGCTTAGATTGGATTAGTTGTTCTGGATAGTAGTTGTTATGGAGTTGGTAGGTAGTATAATGTATCTGTTATTGTTTAATCTATTATTGTTGATAATGTTGTTTTTGTTGCGGTTGTGTATTTTATGTGCCTTTCTTTTGTGTTGTGAATAAAGTGATATGAATATTCTAAGTTTTTGAATGTGTTTTCTATATATGTTTCTTCTTTGGATAAATATAAGGGGCTGTAGATTCTAAGAGCATCAAGAATATATATGGAAAAACAAAATACAAATTTTTATTTATTAAGAACAATTTTGCAGGAAAGATGTGTGAAAAATTTTTAATGTAACATGTTTTGTCATTTAAGACGTCATCCAACTGAATTTGTTCACATGAACAAGAGATGTTGGGAATTGTAAATTTTTAGTTATTTTTCATTTTTATATGTATTTTTCGTATATAATCTAACCAATTTCTTTGAAATATTAAAATTGTGGTTGTGGGAATCTTAACTTCATAGGTATTATTTAGTAAATTTCATGTAAATATATCCAAAATGCTAAACCTTGATTCCTTGGTTAAATAAAAAGAACCAAATGTAAAATGTGTAAAGACAGTTACTCTTGACTGCATCAGCATGACTATTCTTCTTTAAATATGGTGCTTGTCTGCATGGAAATTGATAAAATTTGCATATATAGAAAAGAGAATGACTGCAGAAATTTCTCCAGGATTGTAACTTCCTGTCATCTTGAAAGAAAAATGTCATCAGACTGAACACATCTTTCACTCTAGCTTTTATATATATATATATATATATATATAAACTCACACACGATAGTAATCGTCAATGACCTTTGTTGTGGCTGTTAGTAATGGACTGAACAGTCCATTACTTTCTTGGAGACAGACAATGTCACTCAGAGGCTGAACCGTTTTTGTTCCTCACATCAAGGGAACAATTATAGACATTTAATCTTAGGTGATTTACATAGTAAATCCACAGAATCAGCTTTTGAATGTGTTAGAAACAAGAATGTTTCAAAGTATCCCATTAGTCATACTTTAGAAAATGTTTTAAAAAAAAAAGAAAAAAAAAAGCTTGTCATAACTTGTTCTATCAAACACAAATTGTTCATTTCAGTTGTTTTTTTAACTGCCAATTCTTAAGTGTATCAGTTAATAATATAACCAATAAAATACTATCTCTCTCTCTCTCTATATATATATATATATATATATATACACTAGATTTTAATTTAATTAATGACTTTATTAATGTCTAATTAGTCGGCATTTGCTGAATTTTGAAATGCTTAATACATAATTTAAAACTTTCCTGATAAAACTTAATCTCTATTATCATTCAAAATTTTAGTCAACAACATATTTATCAAGAGGTTGCAGATATATCGTGTTGAAACATTGCTTCCCATATGATCATGATAGATAAAGAATATTGAGTTTGGTCAGTACCTTGATTTAGTAACCACTTGGAAATACCAGGAGCTGTAAGTTTGGATGTGCTGGTAGTCTAATGGATAATGGCTCAGAATTGTTAATCAGAAATCTGAGTTATAATTTCATATTCATTTATGTACAAATACCCTTGGGAAAAGTATGAAACCATGTCTCTAGGGGTTAATTAGTAAGGCTTGAAAATCATTATTTCCTTACACACACACACACACACACACACACACACACACACACACACGCACACACAAAAAAGAAAAATTCTTAAAATCTAAAAATACTTCCTGTCTTTAAATTACATACAATGTTTTGGTATACTGTAGAAAAATGAATCACTCACTCAGTTATCAAGTGCTTGATATATAATTTAACACTCACATTCCCAATGAAACTTACTTTCTATTATAATTCAAAATTTTAATTAACAACATTATATTTATTTAAAGCTTTTTTCGAGAGATACCCAAATGGCAGAAGTTAAAAATGTTTTGCAATATTTTTGATGGGGGGCAATGTGCATTGTGGTGCAGTGGATATTGGTTCGGAACGATAAATTGGAGAGTCGAGTTAGAATTCCAGTTGAATTTATTGCATTTGCTTCTATGCAAACACCCTCGGAAAATGTATTAATCTATCTCTTCCCTCCAACTATGGGTTAAATAGCAGGACAGATCGGTTTCTTTTGCAACCAGTCTACTGCAGAAATAATGGCAACCTATTGGGGTAAAATCCTTTGACAAGTCAGTCATGTCTCTATTTTTTCAGGACATGATCGCCCGAGTGTGTGTCAAGTATGCACTTAACTGACTGATTGAGGAGGATTAACTTCTTTAATTGGAAATTAAAGAAAATAAGAAAAATGGTTAGAGAAGACTACCTTTTCTATGGTTGAGAAGGTTGACTGTCATTTGTTTGGCTCCCTTGTACAAGGAACTGATTTATTTTTTATGGCTTATCAACCCTTTGCAGATTATTTAAAACCAGAAAAAAATTTTAGATTGTAAGAAATTTTTATTTTCATTTATTTATTTTTTTGAGGAAATTTTTATTTTTTGAGATAATAATGATTCGGTAATACAAGTCTTAGTAATTAATGGTTTAGTAATACAAGAGGCGGCTTTATACATTTCCCCAGGGTCAGTCAGTCAGTTAAGTGCCATACATGATACATGCTTGGGCGATCATGTCTCGAACGAAATATGACTGACTGGGCAGAAGATTATCCCGCAGTAGGTTGCCATTGCTTTGTGGTAGACTGGTTGCCGACCAAGGCTATAGAACCCAATCTGTCCTCTTATTTAACCCATAACTGGAGGGAAGAGACGGATTAATACCTTTCCCAAGGGTATTTGTGTGTAAGTGAATGCAGTGAATTCAGCTGGAATTCGAACTCGGCTCCTCGATTTCTCGTTCTGAGCTGATGTCCAATGGTATTTGGCAGAAATACACTCCACTTAATAGTAAGCCATTTGTGGCAATGGTGTCAAGCTATTATGTGGGAGGTGTTTTTTGTCACACCCTGTAGAACTTTCCTCACAAGAGGGTGGGAGTTTTTTAATTCCGAACATTAGGACATGATAGGATTACCTTAGCTATACATCAACATGAAGAGAAATAATTCATGTTCACGTGTTTTTGATTCTTTTATTTCCTTCATTATTATTATTATTTTATATTGGTTAAGAATTTGCTTTTGTTGTTTATTTTTCAAAAGTAAATGTATGTAAATCCTGTAAAACTCAACCAGTTCACAATTGTCTTTCTCCTAGACTGGTTGCTAAACAGAGCATGAGAAGAGATGAATTTATATCTCTCAAAAAGTATATGTGTGAATGCACATCCATTGTCAGATATACTGAGAATGAAGATAGTGAAACCTGGAGAAAAAAAACACTCTCCTCTACCCTAACCACAATACCAACTACATTGCCTATCCAGACAGTAGCAATAGTCTTATGTACATCGTCAACAAATTGTGAATGTATCTGGCATCTTTTGTATATGAAATTGGGGTCAGCATTGATGAGGCATTGCAACACAAATCAGCATTATTTTCAATATATGCTGACATTTTCTACATTTTGTACTTGCTTTTATATCAATTGTAAATCAGCCTTGAGCTGTTTTTCTTATTTATATAATAATAAATATTAATAAGAAAATGGAGACCTTACATCTCTTTACCAATCTTCTCACTTTTTTTTTTTTTAATTGGAGTAGATAGATCTATCGCCCAGTTCACACTCCACCGACGTCTATTGAACAGGTTAAGAGGCTCATCCCTTGTTCCCTGTTTAGGATGTGGTTTCCGGTTTTCTCTTTTCCAATCTTTTCACTATTATGTAGCCCTATGCACATCAGTGGTGTTACCACCTTGCTTGGGGTGATACGGTTAAAAAAAAAAAAAAAAAAAATTGTATGCATAGATGTTTGAGTGAAAGTGGATGATTTCTTAAATTTGACATTTTATTTCAAAATTGTGATACAGAATTGCAAGTTTTTGATTTGTTAAATCAAACCTACCTAGGTATTTTGATTCATGATGGTGTTTCCATGTCTTTGAAGTAACTCTTTCTTAGTGATATATGTCAGGTGATTGAAAAGTAACTCCCTATTTTAATTAATTTAATTCATAATTTATTAAGTATAATTTTACAGGAAATGGGTATAAGAGGAAGTGTTTATCCTGAAGTTTTATTTAAAATTAATTATAGGCACCAGATTTTACTACCAACTTCTTAAGCTGCCCAGGAATTGTGTCAACTGATTTCTACAGGACGTTTTGTTGTATGGAAGACATACCTTCTTACATTCGCCCTTCAAGTTCTTCCGAAGTCTTGGTTTGGTATTGTGGACTTGCTTCTTTAACCAACCCCAAAGAAAAAAAAATCAGTGGTTGTTAAGTTGGAACTCCTGGCTGGCCACTCATAGGGAGTTACTATTTAATCACCCTGTGTGTGTGTGTGTGTGTATGTGTGTATATATATATATATATATATATATATATATATATATATATATATAGGGTATCAAGGCAGCATATAATTTTCTAAACATATTCTGTTAAATATAAAAAACAATGAATGTCTATTATGTTTAATTTTTAGTTGTTCTAAACATCTTTATTTTGGCTTTAATTTCAGGTGAAAATAAAGACAAAATTTCTCCAACATTTGGATATTTTTTTTATTAAGTTGGTTCATGTGAGCCGAAAGTTTAGAACCAACTTAATAAAAAAATATCCAGTTGTTGGAGAATTTTTGTCTTTATTTTCACCTGAAATTAAAGCCAAAATACGCATGTTTTAGAATGAGTCGTGGTTAAAACATAATAGATATTCATTGTCTCATATTTAACAGTATGTTTTAAAAAAAAAAATACACACACACACACAAAAACATATTTTGCTACAGATATATTCTTTTCATAAACTGACAGTCTAGATCACCCTGTCTCTTACACTGAAATTCAGGCTTGGGATTTAAGAATCATCCCCAGTAGTATCTGGGATTGTGGGGAGTAAATTTCACTATTTTATTTGTCTAATGTTTGTAGCTAAATTTATGTTATATCTTACAAAATGTTTATGCAGATACAAGAGTGAATCAATAAGTTCAAAGCTTGACACAATTACTTAAATTTTTTTATCTGAAATTTTCATTGCATAATGCTCTATCCTCAGGATTTATAAGGAAGTATTGGATGAGTGTTGTGGTGCAGGGGATAGAGGCTCAGAATAAGAAATCGGGAAGCACAGTTCAAATTCTAGTCAAATTTGTTGCATTCACATACGTGCAAATACCCTTGGGAAAGTTATTAATCGGTCTCTTCTTCCCCCAGCTACGGGTTAAACAGGACAAAAATTCTTACAATCTGAAACTGTTTCCTGGCTCTACATAACCTTCAAAAGTTTGATAAGTTGTAAAGAAAAAACAAAAACAAAAAAGTCACTCAATACATTCATGGAGTTTGTTTTAAGTTTCTTACTGCAGATTTGATGTGATGTGCACTGTGGTGCAGTGTATTTCAGCTTGGGACGAGAAATTGGATAGCCGAATTTGAATTCCAGTTGCATTCACTTATGTGCTAATTTCCCTTGGGAAAGTTATTGAGCCATCTCTTCTCCCCAGCTGTGGATTAAATAACAGGACAGATTGGATTCTATACCCTTGGTTGGCAACCAGTCTATTGTAGAAAGTAATGACAACCAACTGTGGGGAAAAATCTTCTGCCTTGTCAGTCATATCTCTTTTGAGACCTGACCATCCAAGCGTGTATCATGTATGGCACTTGACTGACTGACTGATGTAACAGAAACTTGATGACAACTCGGAGTTCAGCATTTGAAAATTAAACAAATATATGTCCAATATAGCCCAGTCTGAGACAATAAAAAAAAAAAGTGTAGGGCTTTAGCAAATTGGCACTTTACAGTCTAAAAGAATACTGTTCCCAACAACAAAGTAATGTTCAGATTTTTAGAAGTGGGCTGTGAGAAAAGCTTTCCAGCGTCCCCTCATAAATAAAACCTATTTTGTCTGATCAAAAGATGTCTCGCTCTCTCCAAAGTAAAGTCAGATAGATTTACCAAAGTTCAGGTTTTATGATTTCTTTTTTTTTTTTTTTTTTTTTTTCAGCTGGCAAAAAGCCATGAAAGCTGATGTCTATTCAGTGAACCAAGAATTTTCAAAACAAAAGACATTTTTTTCTTTTCATTTTTATATTTGCTTTTGTTATTTAAAAATCTATTAAGATCAGTGAATACTTTTCATTCAGGCAAAATATCTGTGGCATATTTTTAAATAAGACTTTTTGGAGGACTTTTTTTTTTTTCGGTAGGTGTACTTTTTATTTTTTTGAAATGTATAAAACTCAGAAAATATTTTTTTTTTTTTTTTTTTCATAAAAAGATCCCTTTTTAAAAAGAAATTCTGTCTACTATGGTAGAGCATTTTTTTAAAAAGATTTTGCTGCAACTGACATGTCATGAGAAAATACTTTGTTCCTCAGTCTTATTATTCTAATTGGGAATTGGTTTATTTTGTTCTATAGCATATCAACCTTAATGGGTTATTTAATGCCAAAAAGATAGGGTTTTAAGGCTTTTTTTATGTTCGTTTTTGTATTGAGAAAATTGATTTAGTCAGATTCTGATGAAAAATTTTTTTTTTTGTTGAGTCAAATGGATTGCTGGTAATATTTTTATTTTTTTTTGAAAAATGTATTGCTTGTTTTTTTACTACAAAACATCTAATTTTTATACTTTCATAGTGTTTTGACCCCAGTTTTGGGGTTAGCAATTTACCCATTGCTGGGACCCTAACAGGTGCTACCATCCAAGGTCAGGGTGGATCTCGGAACAACAACAATTAAGAGTTGATTCCAAGCTCCTCAAAACCTCTTGATCAGAGGCCTTGCTGCCAAATGTAGTTTATTATCTTGACCAGGATACATTGGGAATTGAGCAGAGAGTAAATAAAATTCAGAGATGGTGATGAAAACAGTGAATGCAATAATTAATAAAGAGTAGCAGATGAGATATCTTTGAAGAAATTTGTGATGTACATGTTTCATGAAAAAAAAGTTAAATGAAATAGTGGGAGAAAGATGAAAGGAAATAATTTTATACAATATATAGATAAAACTTTTAGTTAAGTCATCTAGTGTTCCCATTTTGTGAGTAAAGAAAGTTTATTAATTTGTCTGCAAATAAATATTAACTTGCTTGCTCAAAGGTTTTGACTGTTTGATGGAAGCAATTGGTTTCTCTATAAAGAAAAATTGTTAGCTTGAAGCTGCCAGCTTGAAAGCCAAATTTAAGAAAAAACTTGTGATTTGCTCATAATTGGTAATATTTTGAAAATAAATTATTTTCATGCTTTATGCATGGATCCACTTCTGTAAGGACAAGTTTTTGACACATTTGTATTTTTGTTCTTGAAGTAGAAATATCTGTGAGGACATGGCAAGTATTTTAGTTTCTTGTCAGAAATTTTAACTGGTTCCAGCAAAGCGTATCAGCAGATACTACACTCTGATCGTATGTAGATAACCTTAGCATTCATGCATTCAAACAATCATAAAATAAGTGTGGATTCTCAATCTAAATGTGTAACTAATTTCAGCTCAAACACAAATATTACAATCTGATGCAAGGTAGACTAATATAATAGTTATACATATAAACAGAATATGAATAAAGAATGGATGATGACAGGAAATTCTATAGTTTTGTTGTTCACTCTCATTAAAGTTCCATGTGTTCAGCAGGAAACTAATAAAACATAGAATGAAAAAAAAATGTGAAAAAATTGGATTTCATTTTAATTTCTGATCTTTGCATTGTGAAGTTTTATGGCGTTAAATTTAATAAAATTTACCACTTGGCAGTTTATTTTGAATAATTAATAATAATGGTTCTTTTGAATAATTTTCTGTTTATTAATGTTTTAAATGTCTGTTTCTTTTAGGATTATGATGACTTACTTGTGAGGGAAAGATTTAAAAAAATATTTTGTTATACTTGATGATGAAAAAGTAAGCGTACAATAAAAAAAATGTGCACACAAAACATATTTATTATACAAAAGTATCAATATAATATTAGTATAATATTTACTGCTAATTTAGTTTTTGCAGCCCTCTGTACATTGTGCAGAAGAAATACCACCCATATATACCTCCCACATAATGGTAAGACATTAATGGCAATTGTCTTATTATATTCCGGGGTATTTTTTTTTTTTTTGGAGTTGGGTATTTCTGCTGAACCCCATAGAATGATGAAATATCTTATAAATCCAAATAAACAAATAGAAATGTATAACTATTCTCAAATATGGTAGAAACTGAAATAGATAAAATTAAACTTAAAAAAAAAATAATTTTTTTTTTTATTCACAGACTAGATAAAAAAAAAAAAAAAAAAAAAGAGGGCAAGATTTAAAATCCATGTATAAATCAATTTTATCTTTAACACAATAACAACATACTGGGAATTCCAAATAAAATTGGGAGTAATACAGAGAAAAGTAAACAAAAAAAATGAGGTTTACAGTCAGTAATGTAATCTTTTAGTCAGAATAAAACATTGTCATGATTTGCATGTGTTTTAATTTACAAATATATGCAAATGAAATTAGTTCCAAAGTATGAGGAAATAAAATGTAATCATTTATATAAAACCATAAATTAAAATTAAATGAAGTCAAATTTTTGTGTGTATTTAAAAAAAAAAAAAAAAAATAGAAATTAGAATCTAAAATATTTCCCAGTTTCTGTTTTGGAATGGGGAAAATTTTGACTTTTTGCAATGTGCTATCCAAATTTGACTTTATGACAAATCATTGGTATTGATATAAATTTGCATCAGATCAAACTTCTTACATTTTGATCAGAGAGTTTTATTTTTCTTTACTTGGTTCTCCTTTTTATTTTCATTTTTTCTTTTTTCTTTTGTTCAGTTTAGCTTCCAAATAAAATCTTTTTTTTTTTCAATTATCATCCAGTGTAAATACTATCAATCGGTTCTTTGGACCTTCTGTTTACATACTTGTTTACTGTTAATTGCAAAAGCATGTTTTTTTTGTTTTTTTTTTGTTCTAGTTTAGCTTATACTTATATACTTTTCATTTTTCTAAAATATTTTTTCTGTGTTTAGTTTTTGTCAGTATCATAAGTGAGTAACTGCTTGGAATGCCGAAGCAGAGCTGGAATCATATTGTATAAAATGGTTCTTTGAAAGCCAATGTTTAATCAAGCTTGCTTGTTTTTGTTAAATATTGATTTTATTTTGTTACAGTCAAATCTGGCACAGGGATATGATGAGCATCAAAACCCAAAAAAGTTAATGGTTGCATCTGGTTTAAAAACATCATGCTGTACACTAAAAATTATTTTAAATTAAAAAAAATAAAAAAAAAAGCAAACATTTACTTGTAGTTTAGCTGTTTACAAACTATAAAAATAAAAATGTAATAGATTTATACAAAGTCTCCCTGGGGTGTGGACATGCTTTTTATTCAGTCCATGGGGATAGATTGTGAATCTGCTTTCCATGTTTAATCTAAGAGTTATATAGCCTGATGGATTATAGTGTTGATTTAAATATATCTGGTTCCATAGCAATTTTGAGTACAATTCCAAAATTTGATAGTGTGAAAAGTCAAAATAGTTTAAAGAAACAAACAAGTAACACAAAGGTGAATAAGACTGGTGAGTATTAACTGATATTAGTTATCTCCCCTTACTGATATGAGCATGGGAAGCAGAATGAGAACAATGTAACCTGTTGAATTGAATAAAGGGCTTCATTCAAATTTCTAAGAGGATTACCAGCTATGACAGCTGATACCTGAAGAAGGCTGAAACTTTGTGAATATAAAGATCAAGATGTGCATGCTGAGTAGAATCGCAAAGCATAAAATAATGATACATAATTCTTCATTTCAAAAATTTGGATTTGGAGAACTGAACATCTGAAGAAGAAAAAAAACCTTGAAAAACTTGAATAATGAGAACATTAGTTGAAATAAATCCTTGTAACATTTCATTTAAAAATGTCAGACAAAAATCTAAATTCTTGAATACTAATATTGTTCACTATATGTTTTGTTTAGTTATTCTTCCAGTTCTTTATTGGACATGAAGATTTGTATATTTCTAAGGAAATGGTTTTCTTTGATAATCTTAGATCTTTTTGGAATTGGTATTCCATTGTTTACTTTACATGATTCTCTCTTTCTAGTTTGGGAAAGTTATTAAATCCCTTTGGAGTACCATACATACTTTCATGTATTCATCTTATTTTTGGTATTTGAGGTTAACAGAATTTCAAACATACATTATTTTTTTTACTTAGAGAAGAAATGACAAAGAAATAAAAATAAAAAAATTTGGATAAAGAAATAATATGGTGCTATTCTCAGAAACCAATTTCCAGGAAGGAAATCTTTGAGAAGTCTTAATTTGCAACATTCCTATTGTTCATTCTCAGTCTTTTTCTATTGATTCTTTTCAATCATTTCACTCTGCTCTTTAAACTCTGCAATAAATATGATCTACAAACTACAGCTACATAGTTATTTTTGTTGATTTGATTACATGGAAAAACTTCTTACACATATTCTTCCCATCCTTTCATTGGCTATTTATTGAACTTTCATTGTCTCATCTGTTGTCAGATCTTTGAAATGGGAGATGAGATACAATAATATTTAGAACCTTATTTTATATTTCTTAATACCATGGCGCACTGGGAATTTTCTTCCTTGCGGCAGACACAGGTTAGTATAGATGTTTTGAAAGTTTAAATATATTTTATGAGAGAATGAGATTGTGAATAGAATTTTTCACGTTGTGAATCATCTTTTGTAAATTCGTATAAAGTTAAATTTTGTTTGTGTATTTCCAATTTACATTGGTTGAACTAAACAGCCTGCTTATAATTTACCAGCTTTTTATTTATATTACTAACAAATGGTGTTAATGAAACTATCAGTAATATTTAATTTGCATAACAATTTTTTGAAAGCATATTCTAATAAGGATTGATAGGTCGTTAAATCTCAAAACAAACAAACAAACAAAACAAAAAGCATATTCTAATAAATATTTAGACTGATATTTATTCTTAATTCAAATTTTAAGATTTGCCATATATAAGCAATATTTCTGCTGATAAAGTCGTATTTTTAAATTCATTGTTTAAGTAATTTGTTTCATTAAAATTCAGTTACAAGTTAGAAAATCTTCAAAATTCATTCATAATAAGCATTATCATCTACAATTTCACATTCCTACAAATTAGTTGGATGGAGCCCAAAAATTGTTTATGAGATTATCTAAATAAGTTAAAATAATCTCTTTAGATTTTCTTATTAAAAATATTAAGTTTACTAAATTAGTTCTTATTATTGTTGTATTTTGGACAATGGTTCAAGTTTACAAAGTGTAAGTCCAAGTGGAAAAATTACCAAGCAAGGTGTAACAGAATAAAAGGTTTATTCCGCACAAGAATTATTACAGACAAGAATAGTACTATGAGGTTCTAATTGATCAGCAAGAGTCACTAATGAAAATGCTGTTGCTCATTTATTCATAAGAGACTTAGTCTACCATAGTGTTCATAGGGCGTGCTGGGATATTCCATCATAATTATTATTAATGTAAACATTAGAAAATTATTCAAATGTTTCTCTCGTGATCTGCTCAATGTTCTGATTAGGAAATTCAAGTTCACGTAACTCAGTAACTAAAAGAACTTTAGAAAATAGTTATCTTGCTAAAAATGTCTTATACAAAAATTTTCAAGAAGTAAAATAACTTCTATAGCAACTGAACTTTTCACTGTTTGTAGGACACATATTTGGCTCATATCAGAAGAATCTTCAAGTCTGACCTTAAGTTTTTTTGGTTTTTTTTTACTTACAATTAAATCATTAAAATGGAGCTAACAGAAGAATTACTGACACAGAAAATGGAATCTGTAAACTGAGTCTGAATTTCAACTGAGATTGTTTATTGCCTTTGGAAATGAATTTATTTTTCTCTGTTTTTGTCATCTTTCCAGATATCTAAATAATAATAATAATAATAATAATATAATCAGAAGCATGTTCTGATGATTGAAGAAAACAATGGTTAAGTGAGAAAACCACTCTCCCATAAATACTTTACCTGCTCAAGTAGAAACAAAAAATTTTACCTCCATTGTTAGTCTTAGCAGGGGACTGCATATTTCAGAATAAAATTTTATTGTTAAATAAATACTGCACTTTGAAAGCATAATTTAAAGATGATAAAAACTACAAATGTGATCGGTGAAGTTGAGGTGGCTGATTTGTTCATGTTTACCCAGATACCATAGATTAAAAGTATTTGTATCTTGCCTAACTACATTATGCAATAGTATTAAAAATGTTAAGTGGAATTCTTGTATGCAATAAAATACGATAATTAAACAAATATATACATTTTATTCCAATTAATGCCTGTAACATTTCACTTCAAAATGTCAGACTAAAGTTTACATTCTGGAATACTAATATCATTCCCTAACATTTATGTGAAAGACTATTACTCTATTTTCTGGTTTACAAGGTGCTACGGCTTGGAAGACGCACCCTAATATTAAAAAGAAATTTCTAAGGAAAAAAAGTCATTCTCATACAACAACCCCTTCACCATGCGTCCCTCACATAGTTGGTGTCACATACTGTTTACATTAATCACTCATTCGATTTGGTTTGTATGGCACTGACATACTAGTTGGTGGTTAGTAAATATGCTATACACCTTTCATTGTCCGAGGGTGGGTTTATTTTCATAAAAATGAATCAAATGTTTTAAAAATATAAAACAAAGAAAATTTATTCATCCTGAAATCCCAATAACTCGTCACTGCTCTAAACTATCATCTGCAGAGTCATCACTACTGTCAGTCATGTACAGTAAATGATCGTCACTACCATCTATATCATGATGGTAACTGATATATTTGTTTTGGAAGAGGCACACATATTTTTCGGGGTATTTTTAGGGAAAAAGTGCATCTTATAAGCTGGAGAATATGGTCATTGTATTCTGTCAATTAAATTGCTTGTCGACTCTTTACTTTTGCTAACTCATTTTAACTGTGCCATTCTTTAGCCTTTGCCCACATGTCTGTTCTGAGAGGAAAAAAAAAGCAAAAACTTTTTCTGTGAGAATAAAAACAAAATAGATACATTAACTGGACCAATTCATTTCACACAACCACATTTTATACTCAGAGGATTTCCCTAACACCTACTTAGCTAAACAAAGAAAAATTTTACAGTATTGAAATCTGTACTCGGCTGACTTAACTGCACTTTTGACAAACCAAAACATTTTTTTTTTTTTTTTTTTTCAACTTTCTTGCCTCCCTATGGTGCTGTCTGTCACCTTTCTATACCTTGTCCTTGAGTGTACTCTTCTCCCTCCAGATAATGGTCATTCAGGCTAGATATTTTCACCTTACCTTTACTTGTGGTTTTCTTCTATTCCTTGAGTCTAACTTGAAGAAAATGGCTGATTTTCTAAGCACATCTTAGATGTGGCACAAGGCACAAAGTATGGGAGACCCAGTAAGGATCAAACGCACTACGCAGTTGTAATGATTCTAGCAAAACAAGTTTACTGGCTATTACAGCACGTTAAGGTGCCTAAACTTGAAGAGAATGCCTGGTTTACCTTTTATATACAGTGTAACCTGGATATAAGAGAGTTGTTGGGACCTGATAAGAATTCTCTTATATCCGAGTTTGGTCTATTTTATATACATTACCACAGGCTCTAATTTGGAACCAGAGAAAATATCTCTTATATCCAGGTTATACTGTACTTTGTCACATATGCAAGGTATACTGTAAATGCAGTTTTTAGTCAGATTTTTCTCTGATAGGTTATCATCATCATCCTTATAACTAGTTGTGGTTATAGGGATACTCTACAACAGAAAACCTAACTATCCTTCCATATCAGTCATTTAATTGCTGTATGTGATACACGCTTGGGAGATCATGTCTCTTTCAAGACATGACTGACTAAGCAGAAGATTTTCCTGCAGTAGCTTGCCATTGCTTTCTGCGGTAAACTGGTTGCCAACCAATCTGTCCTGCTATTCAACCCATAGCTAGAAGGGAAAGAGATGAATTAATACCTTTCCCAAGAGTTTGTGAATGAAACGAATTCAACTGGAATTTGAACTTGACTCTGTGATTTCTCATTTCAGGCTAATATTCATTACACTACAACACACATCTCTCCATATATCTAGGTTATTTATTCATGTATAGCGTGCCTTGGGAAATTAGACCTGGAAGAGCTCATCTCTCTCCAAGTCAAGCCACAGCTAATGTTTTCCAGCTAGAAGGCTTGCCTTGGTCATGGACACATGGCTGTTGATTTTATCAAGAAAACCTTCCACCCTGGCCATTAACTTCAGTTTAGGAAGTTCTCCATCTAGCAATACCATGTTATCACTGCCCTGGCTGCACACATGGCTATGAAACACATTCTAGCCCATTGTGATTCATGGCTATTGACTCCTTAAAAAAAAAAGAAGAGGGGTGATCCACCTTTTGACAGTCTTTTAATCCTGCTCAATGTGTGACTACTTCACTCACCAGAAAAACTTGGTGGCAGTGAACCATTTTAGTTTTTGATGACTCTAAATGGTATGAGTAGCACCTCCAGAGTGACTTCACATAATGGGTATTTGAGCAGCAGTCCTTTTTTAATTCATGTTTTATTAAACAAGACTGACAAAAGTACTTTTTTTTTTAATCCTGTATACAAGTGATTATCTTTTTTTTCTGCATTTAATGGGTGTAAAAATTGACCAAAATATTGTTGGGTCCATTCAGTTTAACTATGAGCCATTTTAAAGGATTTTTGTTATACATGGAGCTGCAGAAATACCTCCCACATAATGGTAAAACATTAGCGAGATGAAGACCTAATTGCTACTTATGCTATGATTATGGGGAAAGTATTTTTAAGGAAGAAATTTTAAAATATCATTTGTATAATCACAAGTCCACATTCACGGTAGAGAACCTTAAAAATTGTACAAAAATGGCTAACCACGTATGAAAATTGAAAGGAATAAACAGCAAATACCCTGATATAACATGGAGCATATTAAAGAAAGCCAAACCTTACAACAACAGTAATGTCTGCAAATTGTGCCAAGAAAAAAAAGTTGGCCATAATATTTCCAGAAAGAAAAAAAATTACTGAATGAAAATTATATAAGTGTAAAAACAGAAAAAAATATATATTAGGATCATACAAACCTGGATGAAAGTGTTTACAATTCTTGAAAAACTCCTCCCTCACTTGAAAATTTTAAATTTCAGTTATTCTAAACTTCCAATTTTGACAATTTTTTTTTTTATATTTGAAATAAAACACTGGAGTATCAGTTGATATCAAAAGGTTGAAACCAAGGTTGTGTAATCAGTTGGCTTCTAAATATATATATATATATATATATATATATATCGTCATCTGCAGACAGTCTTGTTTTGCTGTATTACAGCTCATTGGTATGGTTAGGCATCCAATTGCTTCTAGTCAGGATTGAAATCCGACCAAATTGATATCAGTTGGCAATTCTAACCTCTAAGCTATAGGCACTCAGTAGAAAAAGTTGAATTTTAGCATGTTATATACAATGTAACTACACGTCAGTAGCTGGAAGTGTTCAAATTTATTATTGAATGAACAATGTATATATATATATATATATATATATATACACACACACACACACATGCCTCTGATAAGGAACCAAATTAAATAAGGTTTTAAAAGAGTGTTTTTATTAAGTCTCACTCTGATATTGTAATGTTGGCAAATCCTTTGATTCTGTCGTGCCAGGAAACATTCAAAACAGGAAGCATGTAAAGAAAGATTTCAATTCTCTGAACAATATTTGGCATATTAATGATACTTCTCAAAGTTACTGATAAAACAGTATTTTTTTTTTTTTTCCCCTTTGTTGCACAGTGGTTATTCCACTTAATGGACTTCTTAAGATATACACGGTAGGAAAAAAAAATGGTGGTTTAACAGCATGTAAAACAAACCAGAACAAATCTTGGTGATAATGGCTCATCTCAGAATTGCAGAAGAACTATAAGCCTGATGTTTGGCAATAACTGGAATTTCCACAGGTTGCACAAGATAATTTTCTTTTCTTTTTATTTTATTTCAATCTTGCATTTTTGAATAACTCTTCCAAAGAATTAATTTTTGTTTTTGTGCATAAAAATGTTAAGTTCTAAAACATTCTTTCTCTCTCTCTCTCTATCTATATATATATATATATATATATATATATATATATATGATTTCTACATAAATCTACTTAACGCTTTTGTTCTTTGACTACATATATCCTTTACAGCACCAAACCAATTCTTTGTACTTTTTTAATGTCGGCTTTTCTCATGACCATCACATGCAATGCTGCTCAGAATACAAATTAGTTCTGTTTCCAAGATTTCTTCTCCAGACCATGAATTCTACTCATTATTAATTCAATTTTGTGTTACTATCTCCGAAGCAAAAGAGTTATTGACTTCATCTTTGTTTTCTTATTTGTGATGAAATATTGATTTCTTGTTTTTTTTTTTTTTTTTTGTTTTTTTTTTTGTGTGTGTGGGTGGTGTTGCTTAGTCATTGAGTGTTGGGCTGTAAATTAATCTCACCATAATTCATAGAAAATGAAGTGGACTTATAAAAGTAAATTTACATGTCATATTAAGATCTAACATATAAATGTTCTGTCACTTCATGATCATTGAAAATCCCTTTTTTCATGATTTTTCAGTGTCCTACCAACAGATTGCCACATTAGTATTGAGTGAAATATTACAGAATTTTCAACATTGTAGATTACTATGTGGTTGGTAGAATGAATATCTTATGGATAGTAAAAAGACAAACTTTACTCAGAGCTAAAATGATAAGTTGTGAAGAGCCATGGTTGCCATTTCCTTGAAGGGACATGGAACATAGAATAAAGTTGCAAAATTTGGTTTTGGTATTAGCAAATTCCACTTTTAAGTGAAGTTGAAGCTAGCCCAATGATTAGTCAACGAGAATTTGTGAACCATGTTTAAATTTTGTCAAGGACAATGTTTGTTTAATTTACATTTAAGCTTTATGAAAAAGTCATAAATCTACTTCTCCTACCAGATATGGATATATCGTTGAACAGTTGGAGCTCTTTAGCTCTGTAAGGTAGTCCTTCTTTGGTGTTTGCCTCAGAAGTTGACTCTATAAAAATTTGCAACAGAATCTGTGAAGGCCTCACTTTGTGCAATATCAATGCCATGTTTCTGAAAGTGTTTGGAGCTAAAATGTGTGATTATAATCCAGGTAACTTTCATGGAATTGGTGAACCAAAAACTTTATTTATTCTATGGTAGATTGTTCTTGTTTCACTGTTCATATCCAGAGAGATCTTGACTAACTTCTATTTTGTATTGTTCAGTTTTTACTTGCCTTATTTCTCTTGAGTCCAAGTGCACACTGCCCAGCCCAAGGATTAAACTTAAAATTACAATGTTATGGATTTTATGAATCAATACTTTAATTTTTTAACAACAAAGGTGACAATAATTGTCCACATGTAAATAATAACTCTTCATTTCAGAAATTGAATCTAAAATGTAATATTCGTACCAAATTTGCTTCTTGAAATATTTTGTATAAGTTTTCTGTGTCCTATCAATGACATCATAACATATATATATATATATACTTAGTTATTAAAGAAAATACAATTAAAATAGTCAAACTAGTGGACAGTAACAAGAAAATTACCTTTTTTAATTAGAACTTAATATCAGTAAATCATTAACCTCTCAAAAATTCTTACAATCTGAAAATATTTTCTGTCTTGAAATAACCTGAAAAAGGTTGATAAGCTATAAAATACAAATCAATAGCTCTAATATTAGTAGTTAATCCTGATTATCAGTAATATCAGACTCTCATGTGGAGAATTGGGCAACACCATCATCATAGTAGGTGTTAAGCTGTGTTTTCTAAAGCGAGTGGTTTTTTACATGATGGACTTGTCAGCTCCATGTCCAGACAGTTTTGTATTCAGAGTTGTCATTCTAGATTGGTAGCCAAACAAGTTTAGAGAGCCCAGTCCACTTTGCTAATTAGTCCATAACTTTTGAATGATTATGTGAAGTGAACGCAACAGACTGTTGGAATTTGAACTTGGCATGTCAATTGCATTTGTTTTATAAGACATGTTACATAAATGGCTCATAAGATAATACTCAAATAATTCTATGTGCTTTTAGTATTTGCTAGATCATGTGATATGTAACAATTAAGATAATGACTGACATGCATGTATGTATGTATAAATACACAATGGTTTTTATTATAATAGGATATATATGTATATATACTGTTCACTACTCGACAACATCGTTATTGCAAAAAAAAAAAAATCAAATAATTAGGCACTGTTGCAGAGCATACATGTGGCAATGGCTTTAATAACGGGTAGTAAAGTTTAATAATTGTTTTTAAACAGAATGAAATGAGCCAACGCTGCCTTGCTATTGTCTCTCTCTCTCTCTCCATGAGCTTGACAGGAAGGAAATATACATATACACACACAAATACGTAATTGTCTTATAAACAGCTTATACTTTGCAAAGGTTTCTGTATTTGAATACCTTTCATACTCAGACAAATATCTAAAATTATATCAATCTTAAGGTGATTGCTTGTGTGTCTTTTAGGCAAAGATAAGAACTGGTATTTAGTAAACCAACCACTGATTTATTTATACTATTTACTTTGTTTAGACTGTGTCGTCATCTTTGCTATATTCACATTTTGACTGTTGTACGTTCTGGTCTTTACTAGATGACTGGAACTAAATGGTTCAGTTCAAAATCCCAATCACCTGAAGAAGGCTGTAGTATACAATGGCCATACCAATTTTGTGAATATGACAAAGATAAAGACAATAGTTTGAACAATGTAAATAGTGTAAATAATTTCAATACCTCATCTTAGAAATATAGACAGCTCCTGAAGAAAGCCAGTGTGCTACGGCTGAAACGATGTGAATATAGCAATAATGATAACAATAACAACAACACTCCAAACAATGTAAATAGTGTAAATAGTTACAAAACCTCATCTCAGAAATATAGACAAACAACCACTGATTTATATAACTGATCAGAAAACATTCTTTTCGTTAAAATTTTCTTGAAATTGTTGTTCATTCTGACTTGCTCATCTGTCCATTTTGATATCTTGTTTTTTTAATTTTATCCTTTTCACTTTCTTGTTAACATTCAAAACATTTTCTTTGCTTTTTATTTGTTAAATAATTTTGTTGTCAGATCTCTTTGCATAGATTTGTTTTCGCATTTCCCAAAAAGTTGTTTCTGTTTACGAGTTTGGGTGATAAATGACTGAAGTTGGATTTTTATATCCATGACAACCACAATAAAATTTTTTTTTCTTTTGAATTTCTTTTACTCTCTTGTGTGAGATATTCTTTTTATCATTTTCTTTTTTACTCTCTTTTTTTTTTGTCGCTTCTCTTTCTAATTTTTCCTTTTCTCTCTATTGTTGTCTTTCTTTTACTTTTTTCTTTTGAAGACTTAATATTTATACTCAATTCCTTTCTCTTTGGTTGTCTTAGTTTTTTATCCAATATTCTCTCTCTTTATTTTTCCAGAGTCACTTCATGCTTTCTGTTTTCGAAATTGTCTTTGTTTAGCTGTCTGATCTCTTTCTTGCTCTTACTTTTTCAGCCTTGTTGGTTTTGTTTTTCTTAACCCTCTTTCTCATTGTTCTAGTATTTCTTTACCTTCTCTCTTAACTGCTTTTTGCGTTTGATTTTTTTTTCTTACTTTCTCACCAATTCTCTTTCCTTGAATTCTTTTTGTCATATTTCTTTCTTTTCTCGTTTTCCTAACTCAGATATTGTCTATTTCCTATAGATTTTTTTTCTGCTTCCTCATCTTCACTAATTCAGTTTTACATTTACAAATATGTTGGATTTTGTTTAGTTCTTCCCATGAACACATTTTTTATAACTTCATTAGATTCATACAATATAATTCACCTTTGTCATGAATATAATTATTACTGTTAGCATGATGTCCATAAAAAATGGAGTTTAGATTGCAGGTCCTTACAATTTGGATTGGGGTTCAAGTGTAATTCTGTTTTTCATCATTTCAGGTGGAATTGTGTTATGTTGTGTCTTGACTGATGGTAATATGAGGCAAGTTGGTTCTGGGATTCTGCCTCTTGTAGTGGGATAAGAAATTAAAAATTAAAATCAACGTTCATCACTTTTACAAAAATTCACAATGTGTGAACTCCTGGTTTTTCCCAAATAGAAAACGGATTGACTATGTGCTTAAAGAAACCAAATTTCACAAGTAGGTGTTAAATTGATTTTTGAACCAATGGGAGGGAACTTGCAAGGCCAAAAAAGACATTTGTCCTCTTTCTCTTTCCTTCTCGCGTGCTGATTTCTTTTACTTCTTCTCTATCCAGAGACATTCCTACTGAATACATACATATACTCTTTCAACAATTACTACTACAAACAATTTCTTCAACTCTTGATACCTTTAACTTTCTAATTGAACATTAATTTCTACGAATTCTTGTTATTCATTTCTTTGAATAAATTTCTATTTTAACATGAAAAATGTACATTTTTATTCTTACATTATTCTACACTAATACAAACATTCTAACACTCCAATTTACAACCAACGTTCTGATGAAAACCTGATAATTATGATGGTAATTCTGGATAAAACTTGTAAGCTGTAGGGGGTTGGTTAAGTCTGACACAATTCTGAATCAAAGAAAGATTAACCATCTCCCTACGGCTTCACTCTCTCACAAACAATAATTTAGGTCTGCTCAGCTTAGCTTCAGTATAAACCATAGTTTAGCTTTATTGGTGTTTCTTAAACCCAGATGTACTAGAGCGGGTGTCTGCAATGAAGATCAGATGGCCACCCTAGATGACTCCATAATCTCCAAAGACAGTTGCTTTTCTCGGTGGCGTTCAAGCATGCACATTACTAGAGGAATTAGTTCTATCATCATGCGCCATAGATTCTTCCACTCTTTAGCCCAATCCTGGTATTATTATTATCAGCATCATTCCTTTTATTATTATAAGTATTATTATTAATCTTATCATCCTCTCTTTTTCCTTGTAGTACAACTGTGCATGATGTTATTCTTAGTAATATCTTTACCTTCATCAAAGTCTTTAAAAAAAAATCAGTCAGATTTAATGGCTTTAAAAGCTAATAATACCATTAATAGTATCATTAATCAGTGTTGTGACTGTTTTTGACGTAATGTCTGTGAAAACAGAATAGAACCAATTGTGCTTTTCAATATATGAGATGTCCAAAGAAATTATACTTGCTGGGCTAAACAATAAAGATATTTCCTCAACTTCACTTGTTCAGCTATTAATCACTGAAAGCTGCCGACAGTTTCAATACCGAGCGTGGTTAATTTTGAAATAAAAGACTATTGGAAGAGTTCTTTCCAGAGAACAATGCTAATATTGCAGACCTTTGCTTGTGAGTTCAATCTGAAGTGGAAGGCTTCACTATTCATCTTTTGTATTGGATAGCCCATCTTTGCTATTGAGTATTGCATCAGTCAGGCTATGCCCTGGCCTATAAAAAAAAAAAAAGCTTGAATATTTATAACTTGATTAGATTTTATGTTACCATCATATAATGGCTATAATACTTACCACATAGGCAATGTTTATATTGGCCTACTTAGGTGCTTATTTCAAGTACAAGTAGATTATAAATTCTCACAGCACTGACCAACTCATCACAAGTCACCTATCAACGGATTGATTAGTGATTCTCTTGATTAGGAGGGGGGGAATGTATCTTTTTTTATTACTATTGACCTTAACTAAGACATGATGTAAAACTTTAAAAATATTTCAAAATAGTTGATATAACCATCATGTACAGTGTGTGATAGATGAATTGTCTAAATAATGCAAAAATGACATCTCATTTTAACAGATACATTTATCAAAATTATACAAAAACATCTTGAAATACTAAAGAGTAAATTTATTCAATAAAATGCCTTTTGGCTTCAAGTATGACCTTCAGATAACTTCAAGATCTCCTGCAATTCTTCTGGTCTCCTTGCATCAGTTGGTGAATGCTACTATAATCCTTGCCTTCAATTCATTTTTGGTATTACAAGGAGATTTGTTGGTCTCTTGCTCAACTGTGCCCAACACATAATAATCAAAGGAGCTGCAGTCTGAGGAGTTATGTGGCTAGATGTAAGTTGGGATGTGGTTGCAGGAATTGTCTGACAGCTATGCATGTGTTCTCCTGCTTGTGTGACATGTTGCAGTCATGCTGCCAGACATCAGGCTTTCAGCAGCCATCCTCTTGACCCAGGGCAGCACTACCTCCTCAGGGCAGTTGATGTAGGCCTTCGTGTTTAGTCTGAGGCTCCATGGAAAGATGAATGGAAGCATAACTATGCCAGTATTAGTGATCACTCCAAACACCATGATGTTAACTGGATATATCATCCAAATATATATATCTGGATATATCACTGATTGATATCCAAACACTCTGAAATGTTCATATTGGAGCAGTACAGCATGCCATTTCCAAACTTCTGATGGAACGAATTGCATCATGGTTCTTTTTTTCTCACAGATGGTGCCCAACTGACCCGACATTTCTGTGCAGTCGACAAAAAAGTAAAGATATAAAATGGTGACAGTTTTTCTGTCATATTGCTAAGTCCACTTTAATTTTCTACTCTGGATATAGCTACATCGAGCTTACCATGACAGAAACATTTGAATCATTTACTAAATGTTGATATTAATAATTATTATTCTTATTTTTTCACTTGTTTAAATAATTTGTACAGTTTTAAGAAAATCTAATTAAACAAATTATTTTTATTTATCATTCCATTTGACTAATTTGTAGTAATGTGAAATATCAGACCACAACAATGCTTACTATGAACATGGTAGTTTTTCTTACAAGTGAATTTTGACAAACTGTTTACAGCCATACCATGTTGAAACATTAGTTCCTGTATGATTATCAATGATAAGCAATGTTGAGCTTGGTCGGAAACTAGATGGGTGACCACTTGAGAATATCAGGTGCTATAAGCTTGGATGTGCAAGTTGTGTAATGGATAATGGCTGAGATCTTTTAGTCAGAGAGCTGAGTTTCAATTCTGTTTGAGTTTGTTATATTCTCTTAGGTGCAAATATCCTTGGAGAAGGTATGAAGCTACTTTTGTCACTAAATCATTATCTACAAAATAAAAGTCTTACAATGTAATATTTTCTGGCTCTAAATAATCTGCAAAGGGTTGATAAACCATAAAAAAACAAATTTGTCAAATCATGAATTTTGACATGGCAGATAAAAGTTATGTCTGATATATCCTGCAGTTTCAGTACTCAATACGCGGTACACAATTATGCGTGATGTAATGGAGTCCTGACAGTTATTGGCTTAGCACTTAAATACAGCTCAGCTAATTTGCAAAGGATACCACACAAACAATTTTTTTAAAAATTACTGAGAAACATTGCATAACTTATATCTGATAAATTTAAAATTTTGAATTAAAAATAATGTAGTGGAAATATTTATTATGCTTTTAAAAATTGTTATGCAAATTAGATGCTTTTGTATATATTTTAAATGCTATTTCATACTGAAAGGCTGATAGTAAATTTTAATTCAATAAATAGTACAGCTGGAATGTTTTGTTTTATCTTACTGATTTGTGGACTGTGGAGACACAGACAACATTTATCTTTATGAAAGTTTATTAAAAAAGAAAACAAAAATGATTATTATGACTGCTTAGATGTCAGCTATCAAATTATTTTCTTCATTTGTATTAGTATTATTCAGCTCTTCATTAATCCAAGAAAAAAGAATTCTGCAAAAGTGGTTTGCAAAAATCCTGTCATGAAAACATTGAAAAGGCTCTCAGCAACATGGAGCCTCGTTTAAAATTGAAAACATTTGCACAAAACATTTTTAACTTTGCACTTAAAAATAAAAGATTCTTTGCAAGAAGAAAGAAAAAAAAAAACGAAGATCTTCTGGATTTTTTTTCTTTTACTCGTTTGTCTGAATTATTGAGATGAGTGAATCATGTTCTGTAACCTAGTGAATTATTCGACAGTTTTATTGTGGGGACAAAAGAAAGTCTTCATTGTTATCTCCCTTGTGAAAGATTGAACAAGAAAATAAAAGTGTAGTGAGTAAGTGACACTACAACAGAAAAGATTAAAAGGAAACAGTCAGAGAATAGCAGACAAAAGTTTGTTGAATCAGATCTTGTCTCTTAATCAGTGTCATGGATGTGAGACTGGCAGAGATTGGCAGGTGCTGGATGAAAGGAAAGTAATAGCATGAAATTCTTTACTGAAAGAGAACAGAAATAATTAGAGAAAGAAATTCAGACTACCAATGGGAGTGGAACTGTTTTAAAGGCTGTAGGAATTTAAATTTTAGAAAAAATACAAAATAATTTTTTATAAAAAAAATAAAATAAAAAAACCAAAAACAACTTAACACAAAATTTATTAAAAAAACAAAACAAAAAACTGGATCTGAGCATATGAAACAAAAGTAGTTTGTTTTCTTAGGTAGAAAAAATATGATTCTGAAAAGAAATAAAACAGGAGTTTGAAAATGAAATAAATTAAAATGCTTCAAGAAAAACATTTTTTTTTCCATTTAGTTTCTGAAGAATCAAATGAAATTTTTACCAGAAAATTTAGATGAGTAAAATTTCATCAGCCTGTTTTGAATTTTATGATTTATTTTTAGTCTAAATAAATTTAGTCTAAATAATTTAGACATTTTTCTCTTTCATTGGAATGTGAATGTTTCAGATACCAAATTATTATTATATGGACTAAAAGGTTACAGCAGGCAAAAGATGTGTACGAGCTTTAATAAAGCTTCTTATGACATTTGTTGTTGTCTTTTAGACTTTCAATGACACTGCTGCAAAAAAAAAAACAAAAAAAATACTGAAAACATACCTCCTTGCAGCATGTATTCATTTCTTTAGTTTATCAAAAATATTTTATTTTTTCATCAACTAATTATTATTTATATGTAATAATATACTCAGTTTTAATCCGAGATTATGGACAGTATGGTTAACTAAAATAAAGACAAGAGGAAAACTGTATTTAAATTCAACCACATTTTCGATTTCAAAAATGCCACACTAATAAAGAGTGGACAATTTATTCAGAAGGAAGATTCTCGAGAGCGCCGCTATCCAATACTACCAAAACATCAATTTGCGCCCTGGATTTTTCCCAATCTCACCATTGCTTGTGGAAACTATATTGAAACAAACTAAAATGCATGGTGGGAATTTCAAAGAAAACGGTTGATTTCCTTTTTTCATTCTAAAATCTCATGCTTTTGCACTGCATGTGGGGGAGTTCTGGAACATACTAAACACACAGAATGGACAATTTTCAAAGAAAACTAATTCCCTTCATCTTAATGTTGCGTGACTTTGCAATTACACATGAAGAAATTCTAAAAACTGAAATATTCTGTTAATTTTTTGAAATGATTTGTGAGCATATTTGTGGTTACCAACACTAATTTTGTTTATAGATACGTAATTTAGAATAAAGCTCATTTCCTCTTTCTGCCTTGAAAAAGTCCATCACGGACGAAACGCGTAGGCGATTTAAAATATAGTTTTCCTCTTGTCTTTATTTTAGTTAACCATATATATATATATACACACACACACACACACACACACACACACTCACATAGAGTGTGAGAATATAGGGAGCAATACTGCCTGGTGACTATCAGTTTCAGGCTTCAGTATAATCTACTGACCAAAGAACAAAGATTGCTTTGAAGTGAAACTGTCACCATGCAGTGTTGCTCCTTATAGCTATATGTTTTTATTTATATAAATGTTTTATCCCAATATTAATCCCTATAAATATAGCATTTTTATATGTCATGTATGTATGTTTTTAGTTTGAAATATTTAATGTGTATAAAAATAAGAAATAAAATATTTAATATATACATTTCTGGTGTAGTGAACTTGTCTCATGATGACACATATATTTGAACTTGAATTGTAACATTCTAAGAAATGCCAGGATGTAGCCAATACAATCTTTTGCCCCCTAATGACAACATTTAGATCTAGAGAATAACAGATTAAAAAAAAAAAAGAAAGTACTCTAAGAAAAACATAACAAAACTTTGAAAAGCTTATCTTCAGTTTTGATTTCTATGTACAGAAACTTTTTACACTGTTTACAGTATTTCAGGCGGTTGTCTTCATCTTTATTGTCATATTTATGTTGTTTTGGTTGTTGTATGCTTTGGCCTTCTTCAGTTGATATTTGTTGAAATTTCAAACTGAAACCTTTATTTAGTTCACGGGGAGTTAGATTATTCTAGTTCCACATGTCATGCCTTTTTGTGATATCTCAGTATCAGTTAATTCTTTTTAGTAATTAAACTCTTCAAATTTTTGTTCACTTCTGCTGTGGCCAGGTATTGAACTCACAACTCTTTTTCAAACAATGCTTTTATCCACTGGGCCATGTATCCTTGATGACTTATGTCACGTGAATATGATTTGTGACCCCAGTTACTATATTCTTAATATTTGACAGAATGCAAAAATATCACAATGATAAAATAGGTCAATTATTTATACTGGAACTCATGCATGCAATTACAAGTAATCCTTAATAATATTTTTAAATTTTGAAATCATATTTATTTTTGGCATATGGATTTTTTAAAAACTGTCTTCAAGTCTTTGATTGCCTTTCAATCATTCCGCCTCATCTGCTATTCTCTTCCACCACACGTCTTCCTTCGGGTATGATGTGCACCACACTGTTTGGGAATCACTGCTTTAACCAAATGGCTTAACATCAGATTATTTATGAAAGTGAAACATTTGGGAGAGGCCAAGAACATTTCAGCAATCACTTCTTGTGGATGTGTATATAATTTTCTTTCATATTTTTTCAAACGCTCCATTAAATTGTTTCTAATTTCACTTTTGAGCCAAAGTTTAAAGTACTTGCAATAATTGTTTTATCTTGTCTTTTATTGCTTACAATTGCTTCTCTTTATTTTTTTTATTCAAATTGTTTCATAACTCAGTGTAAAGTTTGGTAATAAAAGGAGTGAAAAGCCATAAAAGATATCTGAGTTTTGATTTGATTACGTTTTTTTGTTGTATGTGTCTGCATCAATGAACTGTTTCTTTTAAAACATCTTTTCTCAACATTCTTACGTGGGATGGGAAATGGGATTAAGACAAAAGAAAAAACTTCTTATTAAAACTTTACAAATGTTTGTTTTCAAACCAACCGCATCAACAGAAAGAAAAATAATAATTGAGGGCAAAACATTCAAGAAAATAATTTTTCTTTTTTCAAATGAATTTTTTTCTCTATAAATTTCTAAATAAAATGCAGTGTTGAGGAAATAAAAATGTTTTTTTACTTTCAGTGAAATGTAAACTTAAAAAAAGTATGAAAAATTTTCGTAAAATTTAAATTTTGCTTATTTAGAAACATTTCTAGTTACACTAAAAAGAACTGTCATTTTATTTTTAATTTAATTTTTTTTTCTGTTTCAAAATTTTCTTTGTTGCCACACCTTAGGTTTGTAAAAATAACCTCCCATGTCAATGGGCAACTTACTAGGTTGAGCTATTGTTTGTTTCCTACTAATACTCATGGTCAGTGTTCAGTTCTTGATAAAAATCAACTTTCTCCAATTCATGGTGCAACACAGTCTTCTTACCTTTATTTATCTTTGTACTGTATGTAATAGATCTACTTTTGGCTTGGTCAAAGATTACTTTGTGTGTTGTGGTCCAAGGCATATTGGCTTGAAATGAAAAATTGTAGAGCTGAGATCAAATTCCCATTGAAATCATTGCTTTCATTTATGTACAAATACTCTTCAGAAGGGTATGAATCAATTTCTTCTCTCACTAGCTATGGGTTAAATAGCAGGGCAGATTGGGTTCTGTAGCCTTGGTTGGCAACCAGTCTACTGCAGAAAGAAATGGCAACCTACTGTGGGAAAATCTCCTGCCTAGTCAGTCATGAATTAAGAGGCATGATCACCCAAGCATGTATCATTTATAGCTCTTGACTGACTGATTGACTGAAAGATTATTAACCAGCATCATTGGTCATTGTTTAAATTCAGATAAAAGCCATTATTTTGAATGCAGATATATTCTCCCTGCAGGACAATCTGAAGCAACACAATCTTACCTTATTCTATTTATACGTATTTGAATTTGTACAACAAAATCTAATTAAATCAAATAGATGTCTGCATAGAATTGACTTTTTTAATGTGGGGTAGTTGTGAGGTAAGCACCCCCTGCCTTCCTGGTACCAGTAATCAGTTTTCAAGGATTTTTAAATGTTGATTTTGAAGGCCGTCTTCCCACTTGGAATTTTCTATTCTCTCTTTGAAAGAGACTGAACTTTGTTGACACTGACACACTTGTCTGGATAGTATCATTTAAATTTGATCTTTATTCATCCATTGGTTTTCATTTGACTTTGAATGTAAATGTATGTCTGAACAACATTTAATTAAAATTGCCAAACATTTTTTTTTTTTTTTTTTTTAGTTTAATATTCCAGAGATTCTAAATTGAAAATGGCTTCTTAATCATAACCTCTATTTAGATGTACATTCATGGATATGTAGGTGATGTTATGGTTAATGTCTCAACAAGAAATTGGCAAGTCGCTTTCAAATTCCATTAGAATTCAATATCCTCACTTTTGTGCAGATAACCTTCAGAAAGGTATGAATCCATCTCATCTCCCCCCAGCTATAAGTTAAATAGTATGGCAGATGATATTCAGTCTAGGAGGAGGACAACAATTCGAAACTGGTTGGCCATGTGAGAAACCTACTTATGAAAACTGCAGCAGCAACAATGTCTAGCATGCTGGCGGCACTAAATTCATGCCTTTTCCAAGGGTATTAGTGTGACGTGAACAAAACTGTCTTTATTTGAATTTGTTGGGCACCATACTCTACATTTGGAGTGTATATGACTTTAGTGAGCCATACACCCACATGTCAGCCTGTCATGACAAAAAGCTTGATATTATCATCGTAGTTATTGGATGGTTCTGTTATCAAAATCAATCAATCCTTAATGTCTTAAGGAGAATTAAGGAAATACTTTAAAGTCAATTAATTTGGTAATAATTTCATTCTAATGTAAAATTGTTTTTAACAACGAATTTATATCAATGAATATAAGTTGTTTCAATTCATATATTCTCTACTTAAGATTATAATGGTTAAAATTATCAATGGTTAAATGCAGGCTTTTTGCCAGAGTGTGTTGAGTAGTGAGGCTGGTTTTTAAGTCAAGGAGGCTGTGAGTTAGAATTTGCATGTCAAAATTCACATCATCTGCATGCTAATAAATTTGCACTATTTACATTATTTGGACAACTGTCCTCATCTTTGTTGCCATTTGTACAACATTTTGGCTGTTGTATGCTCCGGCCTTCTTCAGGTGCTAGGAATTTTGGACCAAACACTTTATTACAATCTATTGATAAATTTGCATGCTAAAATTCACATCCTTTGCACATGAGGGCATCAGTGGTAAATGATTTTGAGAAGCAGCTCTCTCAGGTCATCACTGGGCTCATTGATAACAATGAGTTATTTCGAATATTTAAAGTAATATATATATATATATGAAATCCATTATAAAATGAATTAACTCTGGCATATCGTTATTTGTTAATCCATTATTTTTAATGGATATTTATATTTGAGTAGATTCTCTGTTTTTTTTTGGGGTTTTTTATAATAAAATATATTTATTTACATTTACTGGCCTGAATATTTTCTTAACAAGATTTCTCAATTATTTGGGCCAATAAAGGTATGATATATTTATGGGTTAAAGTGGACAATATCAGAGATAGAGCAAATGCAAATAAAAAGTGGACATTGAGGACAACACCAAGGGGCAACAGTCTGTTTCATGCTTAAACAAATTCTTCATGGCCTGCAGATTGTGTTTAAGCATGAAACAGAATGTTGCCACTGGGTGTTGGCCTCAGTGTCCACTTAATTAGTAGTAGTTAAATTAATAAAATTGGTCGAATTAAAACATCATTTCTAATAATTTGCCTTACATATGTTGCATTGATTATATTTTATGATAGGGTAATCAAGGATTTTAAATATTGAAATAATTTTGACGTGGATAAAATATAATCAATGCAATTGCAATATTATTTTTTTTATATGACTTTTTGCCTTGATTTTTACTTTTTTCCAAATCATTAAAGATATATCCAAAGAAAGTTAATGTGAAATAAAAGTAAACTGTTAGGGGTTTGGTATCCAATATCCACTGCACCACAATGTACATGGATGTTCGTTGTGATGCAGCGGATATCGGCTCGGAACGAGAAATCAGGGAGCCGAATTTGAATTCCAGTTGAATTCCTTGCATTCACTTACGTGCAAATAACCTTGGGAAAGGTATTAATCCATCCCTTTCCTCTAGTTATGGGTTAAATAACAGGACAGGTTGGCAACCAGTCTAGCGTAGAAAGCAATGGCAACCTACTGTGGGATAATCTTCTGCCCAGTTAATTATGATCGCCCAAGTATATATCACGGATGGCATTTTAACTGACTAATTAGTGGTTTGATCTCTCTCTTTTTTTCATTGATGCATCTGTCCATCTTGAGTGATATTTGTCCACCTTGAGAGATGGTGCTTAGACTGGGCTCTGTTGACCTTGGAATGTTCATATGTCAAGATCCCTCTCTTGTCATTTTTAGTAGAGTTCAAAGAAAAGTATAAACCAATACTGTTTGGTACCAACACAGTTACAGGGCTTACTGGAATGTGACATTGTATTCTATTTAACTACCAAAGAGGATTTTTTTATTATTAGGGTAGGAATTACGCTTGAGCCTTCTCTTCCTCTGAATGTGCCCACAATGCAGTGGGTATAGTTGAATTCAGTTTATCTTCTATAGTATCTTATTTCACTCCAAGCTGGAGAAAGACAGATTCATGTCTTTTCCAAGGGTATTAGTGTAAAGTGAACAAAACTGTCTCTATTTGAATTTTCTTTGACTTCCCATGTGCAATCGTTTGTTACCAGCACATCCCTCTCTTTTACTTAGAAATGAGATCTTTATTTATTAGCATTGAGTTATAACTTGCATTACCATAACAATGAAATATTACCAAGGAGATATCAGGCTACAAAACTAATAAATATATAGTCATATTGTATTTTATATCATAGAATGGATTATTATTATTATTGTAATTTATTCTTACAGAATATTTTCGCTAAAATACCAATAATTTGATTTGAGAATTGACATAAATCATTTGGTATTGTATTATCTTAATTTTACAGGTAAAGTTCAATTTTCTCAATAGAAATCTCTGAATGGAAATGTTTTTTTTTTTATTTTGCTTTAAAAAGTATACCTTGTTCAAGTTCATAATGTCAGTTAAATGAAGGTAGCCATTTTGCAAATCGGTTTTGAATGCATATGCCATATGAGTTGGTTGTTTAGATTTATTTATTTGAAAATGACCCGTGCAGGATAACAAAGATATGAATGTTAATTTGAAAGAACTGAAATTGTATGGTTTTCTATTCAATGAAAATAACTTAACAATTTATATTGGGGATAAGTTCAATATTTCCATTTTAAAGAAACAAATTTTTCTTTTTATTTATTTATATATTTTTTTTTGTTTGGCATTTAGTTTAATTTCTCTTTATTTTATTTTATTTTTTTTTACTATAATAAAATATCATGTTTAAATGTGGAATAAGATTATTTTTGTTGCCTGAATTGTCTTTTTTTTTTTTTTCTGCGTCTAAATTTGAAATCCTGTCAAGAGTATTGAAAAATTTCTATGTAAGCTGTTAGATTTGTTTACTTATTCATATAAGTAGCGATTTTCATTTTTGTAGGAGAAACAAAATACACTGAAAAACCTTGCCTTCTTTATACGCAGGCCATTGTTAGAATTGGGACTCAAAAAAAAGTACAACATAATACTGGGGAGAGTGCTAGAGTACACCGTATTCAAATATGACTGAATCTTAAACAACTCAACTACTCATGTTAGTGTGGCTTTAGCAAAAAAAAATTAAAAAAAATTTAGACAAAAATGTTCTCAATACATTTTTCAAGAATCTATCAGTTCTCATTTGGTTAGATTAAAAAGATTTTTCCACCTATTAGTGTGTGTATGTACATATATATATATATATATAGAGAGAGAGAGAGAGAATAAAAAGTGTGAGAGGCCGTGAACGTTTTATTTAAAGTGTATATTTATTGTTGTTTAAAAATATTATACATGTTATGATTTTGTTAAGTGTCCATAATGATATTTGTGATGTTACATGTGTTTCGAGTCTAAGATTGACTCTCTTCAGCCAAATAAATTTATGGTTTTACAGAAACAAAAGGAACCCGATATGTAAAACCACAAATATACACTTTAAATAAAACATTTACGGCCTCTCACACTTTTTATTCTATACAAATTTCTCTCATTGGAACAACCCTATTTTTTTTTCTAATATATATATATATATATATATATATATATACAAAACCAAAAAGGTTGAAACTGTGGTAACGTAACTGGCTGATCTCTCCACCTGATATATCTAAATTTTTTACCTGTTAAAGCTACATTTCTTTGCAAACATTTATTGAGTACTTTTTAACATAACTGTTTACTAGTTTAATTTAAATCTGATGTATAACTGTTTAGAATATGTCTGTGTGTGTTTTGCAAAGAATCACATCCTCACCATGCAACATGTTGCTGTCGTAATTTGTGTAGGTGTTTCTTAAAGTAGTGAAGCTGCTCACTCTGTAATCAACTGGTTTGCAATTCAGAGATATCCTTCTACTATCAAGGTTTCTAAGAGAGCTCAGTCTACCCACTATTCAAACTGAGGAAAGAAAAGATGAACTTTTACCTACCCCATCATCAACAGTTCCTAGCCATCAACGAGGGAGTAACTTAACTTATCTTTTTTACAGGTAGGGGTGTTAACCAAATGCAAACCTCTTTATCCTCTGGATGTGTTAGACTGGTTGCCAACCAACTCACTCTGTCCTTGTATTTAACCCATAGCTGGAGGGAAAAGAGATGGATTAATACCTTTCCCAAGGTTGTGTGTAAGTTAATGCAATGAATTCAACTGGAATTTGAACTCAGCTCTCTGATTTCCCATTCTGAGCCAATATCCACTGTACTGCAATGCACATCAGGATTTATATCTTGCCATGACTATTTGTGTGAAAGTGAATGCCTCAGAATTTGAACTTAGCAACCCAATGTCACTTTCTGCATCAATCATCATTAAGCTCCATGTGTATCCATTTCTATTTATTGAACTGAAACAAAACAAAATTTAAGGAACTTTAGTATGAATTCTTGTGCAGAAATTAAAAACTGAGACCTGGTTAAAATCCTAAGTTGCTTATGAAACAAAACAAAACAAAAATCCTTGTATTGCAGCTTTTTTTCTCTCCTGATACTATTGTGGGTTGATTTATGTAGCTAGAAATCTTATTTGCTATTGTGGAGGTCAGTTCCCTCTCATTTGATCTTTGATCTACAGCCGTTTTTTTTTCTTATATGTTTTATTGGTATAAAATGGTTTTAGTGGAATTGTCACTAAAGCATTTCAATAAATTCAAACATATTTTTGTAAAAAACATTGATTTTAAATGCATCAGGTTGTAATAATATAATTTATAATATTTACTAGAATTTCAAAATAAAGTAGAAAAAAACTGTCATCATTGCTTACTTCTGTTTATATATTGTTATTTCTGTTTACTTCCATACTGTGATCTAAAAACTAAGGCTGTTGGCATTTTGAGACAGAAAATGGCTTTATTTGAGTATCTAAGCAATTTTATTATAAACATCATCAATAAAACAATCACATTTATAAAAATAACAAAATTCCAGATTGGAAATTATTAAGACATTTATTTAATTTTTTTCAACTGAATATGTGTTGACTTTTATAGTATTATATTTTGGAAAGGCATAAATCTATATCATCTACCTACAAGCTTGAGGTTAAATAGTAGAGTAAATGTGACTCTTTAGCCTTGAATAGCAACCACTTTAAGAGAAGTAAAATTCTTGAATTCCAAACTGTAGAGACAGCAGCAGGAAACCACTTGACTATCTTTGCATGGCAATTCACAGATGATAAAGAAAAGGAACCTGTGGAGTGCCATGAACATCTATGAATCAAGTTGGGCAAAATCTAAGACACATTCTGGTGGAGATAAGTAATAATCATGGAAAGATGCGGACATCAGTCTGAGCAATATAAATAATAAAATCTATTTATTTGAGGTCAGTTTCGATTTTAAGGTTTTTGAGCAGACATTTAGAGATTAAACTTTATATATTAGATCATAATAGAATATTGAGGAATATTCAGGAGACATTTGATTTTCAACAAAAGCTATTAAACTGATGTGATGATTGGTATTTTAATTGTTATTAAGCATATCAAAATCGAAAACCCTTGGAAACAAGGCAGTATTTACATTTAATGATTGTGTAAAGCTATAAAAACTATTTATGGACATATCAATTGTCAGTAAAAAAAAAAAAGGGTAATTCAGGAAAAAATAATATAAAGAAAATAGATTAGTTGTCTCAGGTAAAGAGATTGTTTCTAGTTACAAAATAAGAAAAGTAAAACAATTCTGTCAAATAAATGTGGCTAATTCATATAAACTGACAGACAAATATCAATATTATAGATGTAGAAATCACAGGATTTATATGTTAATGTCATGCTCACAGTTACTGGACTATTAGGAAATGCCTTTATGAATTTTACAAAGTGTTTCAGGAAAAAATATCATGTGGACTAGGGCTGTGGAATCAGTCGGAAGCAATTTAAGGGGTCACTGGAGTCTGAACTAGGGCCATATAAAGTGTAAATTCAACTCGAGTTGGCCCTAGTTTAAAGTATTTTTAATTTTTTTTATGTACAAAGCTATGTATGTAAAAAGTTTTACATTATAGCATTTTTATTTTTGTTATTTTTTCTGTATTCTTTCAAAGATTTTGTCTCTAATTCTGTTAGAAAATATGAAGAACGAATAGGGATATGAATAGGAAGTTTTTCCCGTCTGAAACAATCTTGCACATATTTAAATCTACCATCCACCCGTGCATTGAATACTGCTGCCATATCTGGTTGGGTGCTCCTGCTATCCACCTAGGTGTTTTTGACAAAATCCAATGGAGAATCTGTAATGCGATAGATCCTGACTTTCTCACTAAAGACATATTCTGGGTGTGTTTTTCAATCTTCCACTCTAGATACAGTCACTTTCTCATGGCGCAATGTGGCTTCCCTGTGTCTCTTCTACAAATACTTTTATGGTTTCTGCTCCAATGAACTTAGCTCACTGGTGCCTCGATGTATGAATTTACTCGAGCCACAAGATTAGCAACTAGGTTCCACCATTTTATTGTGAAACCAATAAAATGTAAGTGCAAATTCTATTCCATCAGTTTCTTTTCTCGCACTTCCCGCCTGTGGAATTCCCTTCCATTTACTTGCTTCCTTCACAGTTAGAATCTCCAAGAATGTAAATGTAAAATCAATAGTCATCTCCTATCTCACTAATCTGCATCCTCTCTCTCATGCTCCTTTCTCCGTCCACTCCACTCTCTTCAGTATTCTCATCTTTCTCTTCCCCACTTGCTGACACCCCAATAATCTGTCACTCTTTCTCTTAATTTTAATCCAATGTAACCCCCTGTAAAACAGTGGCAGTAAAATGTCTTTCTTGGGGCGATATGATTATTAAAAAAAAATGTGGGGGTAGAATATAAAAGCCATCATATTTTTATTCTTTGATATAAACCAGTTATAATGGTATAGGCCTACTCTAGTTTGGAGCGTATGCATAGACTTTGAGATATGTAGGCCATAATCCCTTGTTCCCTGTTTAGGATGTGGTTTCCGGCTTTCTCTTTTCCAATCCTTTCACTCTTTTCTTTTTCGCATTTTTTTTTTTTTTTTTTTTTTTTTCTTCAATTGGAGTAGATAGACTAAACTATCGCCCGGTTCACACTCTACCCACGTCTATTGAACAGGTGAAGAGGCTCATCCCTTGTTCCCTGTTTAGGATGTGGTTTCCAGCTTTCTCTCTTTCTTATGTAGCCCCCTGCATATCAGATGATATGATTAAAAAAAAATAATCACTTAATTACATAAAGGGGAGTTGGATGTTTTGTGTTCCTACCCACAGCCCTGATGTGAATAATAGCACAGTAGTGGTATGTCCTGTAACCGATGCTGGTCGTAGATGTATGGCATTTAATACAGCCAGAGCATCCTTGGTATCTCAGGCAAGTTTTCTTGATGGGGCCCAACCCTCTTTAGACTGGTTTTGAACTGACTTTTTTTTCTCCTAGGCTGGTTACCACCTCAAGACAAAAGAGCTTCATCTGCCTTGCTATTTAATTCATGGCTGGAGGAATAGGGATTCATGCCTTTCCCAAGGGCAGTGAACCAAACAGAATTGAGTGGGAATTGAACTTGGCATGCCTAATTCACTTATCACACTGATACTGATTATACTATCTGTGCTTCCACAGTATTGTAGCGTTCAGAAAAAGCTTACTGCCTTTCGTGTCACTTTAGCCCATCAGTCATATTGGCTAGACACATTTTGATGTTCAAAGAATATATTTCTTTGATGTTTTTTTTTTTTTTTTTTTTTTTTTTTAAATAAAATCTAAATGTCTCCCTGGGCTTTTTTGAAATCAAGAAATCAATCATTTGTTTTAATTGTTTCTGTTTTTATTTCATTATCATCAATATTTTTATCATCATCATTATTGAAAAGTAGATTTTACTGGTAACCAAATAAATTTCAAAAGTTATTAAATATTTTTTTTTTTTTTTTTTTTTCTCGCTCAGAGATTTCTTGAAATTTCTGTTTTATTTTTTTTAGTTATTTACCACTAAATGCTAATGTCCTAAATTTTAAATTTTTATTCTTTCTCTTTTAGGCTGCCATACTTTAAAATTATGAAGGTTAGCTTTTAGTGGGGACAAATGAAAATTACCCTCGTTTTTTTTCGTTTTTTTTTCTTTGCTCTACTTATATTTATTTAAATTGTTTATAGCTTGCAGAAAGTTTGCAAACTTTTTGCTAATGTTTTGTGTGAATCTAAAACTTAATTATTTTTCTTTCTTTTCTAGGTAAGTAAACTCAACATTACTGGATTTCTGAAATGCTAGCAATTTCTTTCAGTCTTACAAGTAAGTCTGTAAAAGTCATTTTTTTTTTATTGCCTTAGTTCTTCAAATATGAGTTGGTTATTTTTTGTAAATTTGTTTCTTCATTTACAATATTGGGTTTTTGACAATGTTTTTTCAGTTATATATATATATATATATATATATATATATATATATATAATAAAAACAAATTTTAACATTAACTTTATGGAACAACAAACTTACTGATTTTGTTCCAATAGCTTTTGTCTGTTTTCAGGCAAGTTCATAAATCCATTCTCCCTGAATATTTTAGCTTTCATAGTAAAGAAATATTCTGGGTGTGTTTTGTAATCTTCCACTCCAGGGAATTTTTTTTCGTTAATAGTTCTCTAGAGAACAGAATAAACAGTAATTTGAAGATGCAGAATTTGGTGAATATGCCAGATCATTTATAACTGTATAAGTTGTAGTGTGTGTGTATGTATATATATATATATATATATATATATATATATATATATATAAAGTACATATTTTTTTTTATTTACTTTCAATAAAAATATGCCAATTTTGATAAAATTTTCAAACAAATGTAGTCTAATACGACAGCTGTCACAATAAAATAAAATAAAAAATTTCTTTTTCTAAATAATGAAATTTATCAAGCTACTCATGTTATTTTATATCAATATGGAATGAAGCTGAGAATTTGAAGAAATTGAATTCAGCATTTTTCAAAGGAATGAATTTTAACATTGAGAGGAAGAAAAAATACTTGCGTGTACAGATAGCTGAAAAAAGCGAGAAAACATTTAAGGCTTTGCTCTCTGAAAAGGTGTGAGATGAACCACACAGGTGACCTAGTCCTCTCAGATGAGAAGACTGGAAAAGGTCCTGTACCCTCCAGTTTCATTTATCTGGGATCAAATACTACCATGGCTAGGTGTGGTTGTAGGGTCACTGCACAGGTGAGCACATGACCTGATATCTCCATGTCCTGGTTGAAAGTCAGAGAGGTATTCACTCAGCATTTGTCTGTATTTCTGAGATGAGATATTGTAAATATTTACACTATTTACATTGTTTAGACTGTTGTCCTCATTTGGCTGTTGTACAACCTGACCTTCTTCAAGTGATATACATTGGAATCTACCTCTGTGGATTAAATCAAGGGTTTCATTTGAAACTCCAACATATATCACCTGAAGAAGTCTGGAGTGTATAGTGACTAAAACATTGTGAATATGTTAATAAAGATGAGAACAATCCAAATAGTGTAAGTATTTATTCATGTATAGCTTGTCTTGGGCAAGTAGACCTGGTGGAGCCCATCCCTCTCCAAGTCAAATTCTGGACGTAAGTTTTACTTAAGAATGATGTCAAGTATTTTGTTTTAAATCAAAAGGTGGAAGTTCTTGTCAATAAGAAAAGAAAAAAGTCATTCTGTGGTTCCTCAGCTTTTTGGTAACAGTGAATCTTCTTTCAAGTCATGAATTTTTTTTGCGACATATTATAATAGTTCGATTGTTGTTCATCTCACATTGTGCCTAATTCATAAACTGAACTTTATCATGAAAATATATATTTATTAAAAAAAATGTATAAAATTCAGTTCAAATTAAATTTATCAATAAGATATTGATATATAGGAGTTTAAAAATGTGATTCAAAAGAAGGAAAAATTCACACAAGAGCCCCAAACCAACAGATAATAGCAGCATCTGGGGTAAAGAGTCTTTTGCCAAGTTAGAGACAGAATAAAAAGATGCCAAGATCTTTGTGTGGGTGTATATATATATATATATATATATATATATATATATATAAATTAAAAAAGGATTAATTCAATGATGTTGAATGACCATTTCGATATGAAGATCCCCACGGAGGATAACACATCACCTCAGCAACAGAAAAATCCTTTCAGAAACTCATAGTGTGTTTTTTCTGTTGCTGAGGTGATGTGTTATCCTCCGTGGGGATCTTCATATCGAAATGGTCATTCAACATCATTGAATTAAACCTTTTTTAATTTATATTTGCTCTGTAATATTTTATTACATGGAGCTCTCTTCCTGTATCATTTTTTTAATATTAAAAAATTTTTTAATATTAATTAGGATCGGGTTTTTGGAATTTACCTTCCTGCTTTTTTCCCTTGGATTAAAGTATCTGAATTAAAATATATATATATATATATATATATATATATATATATATTTTTTTTTTTTTAATCGTATCACCCCGAGCAAGGCGGTAATGCCACTGATGTGCAGGAGGCTATGTAATAGTGAAAAGATTGGAAAAGAGAAAGCCAGAAACCATATTCTAAACAGGGAACAAGGGATGAGCCTCTTAACCTGTTCAGTAGATGTGGGTGGAGTGTGAACCGGGTGATAGATCTATCTACTTCAATTGATAGATCTATGCACACACACACACACACACATTATAAATTATATTTCTGGTGTACACTGACTAACCACTACTATCAGTTTCATACTTTTACATCATCATTATGCATCTGGCAGCTGTAGTATGAAAATATGAAGAGTTGTTTCTTCAGCAGTGCATGCATATCATGCACACACTCCTACCAAAATCATCTGGAGTGGGGAAAGCATTCATGTGGCAAAGATCCAATGAAGCAGTAAACACATAATTATAAAACATGATTTAAAAAAAAAATAGTTTGCTGGTGCTGCAAAATAGTGCTCAGTGCCACATAGAACAATGGGGCCACAGTTGAAGCTTAATGCTTTCAAGCCAAAAAAGTGCTGAACAGAACCAGACCCCTAAAGTCAGCCATGGTAGGGTTTTCTTGTATTAATAGAAATAAGCAACTCTTAAAATGAGTCTGCTGAAGAGGCACACCAGAAAGACAAAGTGATCCATGCCATATAGAATGGCAGATCTTTGATAAATTATTAAATTTCTGGCGACCAGTGACCAACCACTACTGTTAGTTTCATGTTATCACCAGACGGCTGATAGACACACACAAAAGCAATAACAAACATTAAATATGAATAAATGTTTCACAGAGGAACTCTACATCTTTTTTAAATTTGAGGAGTTACGTGTTTTATTTTTTCTCAGCAATTACAGGAAGTTTTTTTTTTTTTTTATTGCATTCAATCTGAAGTTGTTTTATGCATTGCTTTAATAGTGAATTGAAGCTTAAAACTGAATATGTGATTGATTAGCATTATTAATTATCCTGTATAAAAATGTCGCTATTGCTTGCAGATGGCGACACTTTCGTATTCTTTTTAATCAATTCCATTTGTAGTTTGCTTCCAGAATGCTTACTCTTTTTGTTTCTTTTGGTTATTCTTGAGGATTTTTTTTGAGAAAATTCTAACAAAAAGAAAGATAAAAACTGAGCCTTCAGTATATCCATGCTTTCTTTATCATTTCTAGATTAATATTAGAAGCGGAAAATAGATTATTCATGAAGTTAACACTATTTATTTTCTTTTAATCAGCATTTAAAAATAATCTTTGGAAATGTGAGTTTATTGACATTTAAAAGAAATCTTATTAAGCAGATCCCAAAATAAATAGAAACCTGCATGAATATGATGATGAAAATGTGTACACTGAAAGAAAATCTCTACTCTTTCCTATGTATCATATCTGTTAAGGATGTAAGCAGTTTTGATTCTCCACAGCTTTCTTATTTTGATTTCCTTTATAAACCCTCTTTGTTTTCATGGTATTTCTCTCTATCCATTTGGTCAAACTCTTCAAGTAGGTTACTCAGTTTTTTCTTCAATTTCTCGATAAAAGTATGCCCTCTGAATGTTAAATTTTCTTAACCTTTTCTCATTGTTTTAAAAATGTCAACTCTTTCTGATTTTTTACACATTCATTTGTAGTTCCTATTTTACTTAAAATTTCTTGATTCATCACATGCTCTGTCCCTAATGGTTTCAACATTTTAGATGTGGAACCGCATCAATGTTACTTAAATTTTTTTTTTTTTTTTCATTTGTGGTAAAATTGTTGAATTTTCATTATCATGTAGGATGGTTGGTGTTATGTAGCAGTCTTTGATACTTTTTCTTTGTTTCTAATGTTATTCTAAAATACCCCCTTATTCTTAGGTATCAATTAAACATCACACCCACTTGTGAATTTTGGGATTTCTTTCTAACCCTACCAGAGCTTAGAACCCCAACTCTGCTTATTTTTTAAAATGCATTTTGATGGACATTTAATGGTACAGAGTGTCCATAAAGTCCGTGTGCAATTTAAAATACTTGTAGCTTTGTTTCTATCATGGATAGTTTCAATCTGTAAAAAGGATATGAAAAAAGAAGTATTTAAATTTATTATTGGGGTTGCTAATTTCCAATATGTCGACCGTCATTATGCATACAAAGTATGATTATGATTGTATAGTCTCCAGAAAGTTTTTTTTACAGCTGATTTTCAGTAATACCTTCAATCACATCAGTTATCTTAACTTGCAATTTCTCTAAAGATTGAGGGTTACTTGAATAAACATTACTTTTTACATGTCCCTCATCAAAAGAAATCAGGTGGAATCAAATAGCAATCATTCTTTTTAAAAAAGAAAAAAGAAAAAAAACAAATGATATTTTAAAGTTTCTAGAAATTGGAAAAAAAAAAGTAATAGGTAAAACAAATAATTAATTTTCTGATGACAAGAAAAAAACTTGACATACCAAACTTTATTATTCTTTTTAAAGCTTGTTTATATCATATATAGTTACAAAGCTACAACTATTTAAAATTGCACCTTGACTTTATGGGCACTCTGCATAGTTATTTTGGCAAGACTGATTTTGTAAAAAGATTTGAATGGACATTTATTTTCAGTTTATTTCAAGGTTTTGTTATTGTTTTTTAATCTTTTTCCAACCATTCCATTTATTGAAACTCTTCTGTTAAATTTTCTCATCCATCTTCATACACATTTTATTTAGCACCCAAGAGTACTCATTTTGCGGAACTGCCTTTTGCTTTTGAAGTTTTGAATTTCTGCACTTGTTTAATTTTGGTTTCCTCAGTGTATAGCTCACATTTTGGGGTGTCTCTTTTACTGACATTCTGCTTTCTTACACTATTTAGTTCTTTCTTTGACCACCTCTTTGTGTGCTTAGAAAATCCACCTTTCTTTACTGTCATTTTAAAGATTAGTCAAAATACATTTATATTTGCAAAAGTTTTATTCAGTACAATCTGTCAATAGGACTTGAATTGATTTTGTCCTTTCCTTTTGTTATGTTAGAAAGGCAACTTAAACAAGTGAAACTGAGCTGATCTTTAAGTTGGGACTTGTAGAGTTTACTTCTTGTCTGTTTAGGCATAAAAAAAAATTGTTACATTTTACATTGTGTGGAAGAAGTCAAAGCTTTATAGCTGTTGCTATTCTCATCCTGTCTTGACTCACAAATGACATCTCTTTCATAGTCAGTCTCTAACTTGATGGAGGATATTTCTCTTCCTTCACTGATTCTCCTGCAAAACAATTTGTTAATGCATTCTCTTGCTTTACTTAGCTCTCTCCCTGACCACGTCTTGGTCATAACAGATACCAAGTCATTACTTTTCATTCCAGTTATTGCCTTTTGATGGACACTTTGTCATGGTTGCTAATTCAATTATGTTTTTATTCAAATTGGCATCTTTTTATTCTGTCTCTAACTTGGCAAAAGACGCTTTACCCCAGATGCTGCTATTATCTGTTGGTTTGGGGCTCTTGTGTGAATTTTTCCTTCTTTTGAATCACATTTTTAAACTCCTCTTTATGTTCATGTTCGTTCATAGAGTATTTATATATCAGTTTTGAAAAGTTTCCAAATATCTAACTTGGCAAGTTGAAATGTGAATTGTTTTATGTTATTTAAAATTACTTCAGTCTATTTTGTAAAATCCTGTCATAATGAATGTGTGATTTAGAGTTTAAGATAGTCTTTCTCAAATAATTTTGGTCATTTCCCTGAACATAAAAAAGGATAGAAACATTATGTTTGTTTTTCTTGTTTTAGCCAGTAAATTTGACTCGGTTAATTAATTCTTAATAACTCCCAATATCTATGTTGATTTTAAGAAAATGAAAGACACAAAAGTAAATGTATTCTGAGCATATTGCAGTCTATCCAGCATTGAAAATAGCAATGCCTGAAATAAGAAATAAGTTTTGCGTCTGGCTCCAATCACATTGGCATTCAATTAATGAGTGTGAGCAGACCAGGATATTTTAGTTTTCATACATTTATCATGGCTGAGTGGTTAAAGTATCAGTGCTGTGACTGTGAGACCCAAGTGTGAATCTTGTCATGGTTGATTAGTCAGTCAAGTGACTTCTTGATAATATCTAAATTAGTCAGTGATCCTATCAGGAAGTATAATGGCCAGTACCTGAAAACCATACTACAGGTTGACGCAAACGTTGTGAATGAAACCGGATTGGCAAAACTGTTTGTGCTAACACGCTCATCAGCAGCTTCCAAAGCAGCAAGTTCTCACCTAATGGAAAATAGGGAATCTTGAACTTTGGTTAGCAATTTATCTGAAGATGGTCTCTCAATACCCCCCCCCCCCCCAAAAAAAAAAAAAAAAAAATTCGTTCTCTATCAGCCTGGCCACAGATGTATCAGCAAGAAGGAAATGGCAATAATTGACATTCTTCATAAAAAAAAAACTGAGTCATGCAACTTCATCATTTGCAGAAGACTACATGATGATCAATCCTTTATTATTCCCAACTATTTTCCCAGAGATTGTAATAAAGGGTTCAGTTTGAAATTTCTGGGACCTGAAAAAGGCTGGAGCATACAACGGCCGAAATGTTACCATAATGGTAATAAAGATGACGGCAATAGTCTGAACAATGTAAATAGTGTAACTATTTTCCTGTTCCAGAATCTTGTGGCTTACAGCCATATGTTGAAACACCAGTTCTCATCTGATCATGAAAGTTAAGCAACATCCAGCCTGCTCACTACCTTAATGGGTGAACTCATTGGAATACTGGGTGCTATAAACTTGAATGTGCAAGTAGTGTGATGAATAGTGGCTCTGCAGAGAACTAATTCCAGTCAGATTCATTACATTTGCCTACATGTTCATGTAAGTAAGTTTTAGGAAGGTATGAATCCACCTTTTCTCTTTCCAGCTATGGGTTGAATAGTTGGACATCTATAAAAAAAAAAAAAAAGAAGAAATTGTTACAATCCACAATTACTTTTTGGCTGAAAATAACCTACAAAAGGTTGATAAGCTGTAAAAAGCAATTAATTCAGAATCTCAGTGACACTTCTTATTCCAAAATTGTAATGTAGATATGTTTACCTTTTTTTTTTGTTTATTTTTAATTGTTTTTATTTCAATTATTATTATTTCAATTATTATTTCTAAACTTTTTTGACCCTCAGCAAAACTCTCCTTTTGACTCTCTATTTAAGTCATCACCATTGGTTTGAGAACAATTAGTTTAAGGAAACAATAGGAAATGTTATAGACTTGAAGAATAGTCAGAAGATAAAAGTATAAGTCAAAAAAGAAAAGTTACAAGCACCATTATCCTTTTATTATGGCAAAAAGGCAACTTCGGTTGAGTTGGCTTTTGTGTCCACTTCTGTCATAACAAACATGAAATGTCCTTGATTTTTCTTTCAAATGTGTTCTTTGACATATTGATTTTTCTCTCTCTCTCTCTCTCTCTTGTCAAGTTCCTAATTTGGCAAAGGGCATTCCTCTTGTGTTTTTTCTTTCTCCTTCCCTACTTTCCCAAATGTTGATTCTTTCACTTACTCTTGAACTCCAAACACTCCCAATTTCCATTCAGGTGCCCTGACAGCATTAACCACACCCCAATTATAAGAAAATATATCTAGCAACATTATTGTTGTCTTTTTGTCTGGAATAACAATTCTGATCAAACTTTATCTTTTTTGCCTATAATAATTTTGCTTGATATTTAATTTTTTCTTTTTCTTTTTTTTATTTTTTACCATGAAGAGTAAATATTACTTTTTTTAAAAAAAGGTATTTCTTTTTTATGTAAATAAGTTAATTTTTCAGTGTTTTTGAGCGTTTTTCGTAGTTTACTTTAAAAGCTAACTTAAATTTCAGTCATTTTCTTTTATGTATCACATCTCTTCAGGATGTCGGTGATCATGACACTTCACTACTTCCTGTCTCATTGTTCCTTTAAGTAACTTTTGACCCTTTACCATTCCTTTTTTATCCTTGTTCTGCAATCTCTTCACATAAACTTTTACATACTGTTCCCCGGGTTATCTTGCTTTCATTATGAGCTGTGAGTGTTAAATTCTCCAGGCTCTCTTTCCTTATTACATGTCCCAGAAATTTGAACTGTTTCTTTCTGGTTGTATGTTTAATTGTAGTTACTTTTTCCTGAAGATAACTTTGTTATTTATATATTCCATTGACAGTATTCTTAGTATTTATTAGAGGAGCCATATTAAATCTCTTTTTCATCTCTAAAGAAACTGTTCAGTCTTCATTCCCATTTAAGAGTTGGATCAATCATTAATACCTAAAGTACCCTAAAATTTTTTTCATATTCTCTAACACTCAGTAACCCCTTGAATGTTGGTAACATTATTGCCTAACTTAGAATGAAATGAGATATATATATATATGTGTGTGTGTGTGTGTGGAATTTAAATGTTAATTACTGTTAACTGGGGGGAAAAAATGAAATTTTGGTGAACAAAAAAAGTAGATCATTTCAAAAATTTAGTTTTTCTAAAGCCAGTTTGGTCACTAAAATGTACAAACACTATTAAATCTTCAAATGTTTTCTGACCTTTTGTAAATTTTTATGATGTATTGACTATGAGTCTTTTATAAAAGGTTTTAATTCTGAGAGATTTCTTTTCTAAGATAGCAAGAAATGTCGTGTTCTAGAATAATCTACTTTGTCTTACTAAACCTATAACACTCAAAGTGTGTGTGTGTGTGTCTTTGCATTATTGACCTTTCTTGTTCTCAAGCCAAAAATGTATTTTGATCTGATGTTATACATTTTGTTTTTCTTTCGAAGAAAGATTACTCCACCAAAATAATTTTTGTTTCATTTTTTTTTCTTCAACTTCCTTCTGTAAGATATTGCTCTTGATTTCAAAATCTCTAAAATGAAGGCAAAAATAGACATCTCGATTTATATACACACATGATTGCTGTCTATTCACGGAATGAGAATAACAACCATTTAGGCTCCTGTAGTTCTATATTCTCTATGACTAAAACCCATTTTTTATGATTATGTCTTTCATATAGTTGAGTCTTAGGGTTGATCATGAGATCATACTTAATTTTTCAGATCAATCAATGACTTATACACTTTGACATATTAGACATGTGTGCACATGGTTTCTCTTAAACATGTTTGGACCTGGTTACTGTGGCTATCACAATCAGATACTGTTTAAGACTATTAACTTATTTGCAGATATTATAAGAGGTAGCTGCTATGACATAACAGATATATCATAATGAAATTTGAGTGTAATGTGCACAATCACATATGACTTTGGTGTCTTGTTTTAGAGAGACGTAACATGGAATGAATCTCATATCTGAAATAAGAATCTTACTGGTTCAGATTTTCAATTCTTTTTTTTTTTCATTGCCATGGCAGTACATGTATCATAATAAAATTTTAAGTGTAATGTATATAATCACATATGACATGGATGTTTTGTTTTAAAGAGATATAGCCTGGAACAAATCTCATATCTGAAGTAAAAATCTTCCAGTCTGAGATTTTCAAACACATCTCCTTTATTTGATCCTGTGAGATTTAAGATGCTTTAGTGGATTTGATACATTATATGGCTTGTTTTTTTTTTCATTTAATTTCTTTCTTGACCCAGGATTCCCTATGAGAAAGATCAATATTGCATTAAATTCTTAAATCTTAGTTTTGGTTCAACATATAGTTGTTTTGTTTCCATTAATTCTCTATCTTTATCTTTTTTATGGGCCTCAAAACAGTGGATCTTTTAAAATCAGGTTTTTCCTTCCTTTGAGATGGAGTGCCTCTCCAGCCTAATGAGCTCCATCTACCCAAAATTATTTTAAGCATCATTATATATATATATATATATATATATATAATGTCACTAGCCTTGATAAGTAGCAGAAATTGTGTGAATGGCTTTAGTGCGGACCAGTTTAATGTGTTGTCTGGTTCACACTCAGCATTTCATTTACAGTCGTTGGAGTCACTATACATCTAAGCTAGAACCCCATCTCTCTGTAAACAGATTGTGTGATTGGAATCCATATAATTACCATTTAGTGGCTGCCCCCACTCTCCCCCCTTTGTCATGATTCATCTTCAGTTTTAATATTTTAAATATTGAAGTCCCAGTTGACTCTGACGAAAAACAGTATTGAAACCAGTCATTTTTGTGTTTTTTATTTTTTATTCCATCATCTTTAAAAATGCCTGTATGAAATTAACTTTATTTCTTGTGATAAAATTTTGTACTTATAATAATTCATTTATATATATATATATATATATATATATATATATATATATAAATAAAATGTAAAAGGAGTTAAAATTATTGAAGAATGTTTTCAAAAATTAATTCATTAGGTGTGAAAGATTTTCAACTCATCTGAATTGTTGTTCTATCTTTTCTTTGGTAAACTTGATTACAAATGCAAATATTTAGAAATATCACAAAGAATGACACATGGTTTAAAAATAACTTAAGGAGTGAAACTGACAGCTAACATGCATTGTTGATGACTATTCATTCTGTCTACATCTACAAACCTTCTGTCTTCTATATTGAGCACTCTTCACTATAAATATAGTAAATTTTTAACATAACACACATATCTGGTGATTTTCTAAGTGAACTTAGATGTAGCACAAGGCTGAGAGCCTGGAGAATCCAGTGAGAATTGAACTCTCTATTCAGTTGATGTAGTGAGACAAACTTGTTAACCATTACACCACGTTGAAGTTTCCCCCCACACACTTTTATCCAAATTTATTTTAGTTATCAAATGATGAAAAGAAGTTGAAATATATGTATATCATTTATATTTAACTGTCTATACAGTTTAAATCAGTAGCCATTTTTCTTTCCTTGGTGTTTTATTTTGCACCTTTTTTATATATATATATATATATATATATATATATATATATATATATATATATATTGCTCTTAGCAATCCTAGTGAAAATTCATTCATTTTAACTCTCTCCAACATTTTTCACAGTCACAATCATTTACTAAATCTGTCAGGCTTGTATCTACTCTTCAACAATTGGCAACGTCCCGAAAATTTACCGAATTCTCACTAGTATATATTTGTCATACCATTTACAGAATTACTAGAAATCTTTCTTGAAATAGCATTTACAACCAATTTACTTTGCATTTACACCTGTCTGTGACAACAAATAATTTTAAAGTCACAGGACTGTACATACTGGGAATAATAGGTAAATAATTTGTGTTATAGGTAAATTCTGAAATCATAGTATTCTTACCAGTAGAGAGGTTCTATTAACTTTTGAAATTTTAATAAGTAAACTCCCGTTGGTTTATTTCACAGGCAAGTGTGCAGAATGTAGAAAATTATTCTTGCTTCTTAACCTTCTAGGGCCATTCGTATCATATTTGATACAGTATTTCCCTATAAGGAAACATTTGGTATTCATTGACTGAGCAGTCAGTACTGCTTTCATTGGAAATTTATAAAATATTTCTCTTAAAAAAATTTTCAGGAAAATATTTCTTTCAAGGCTTGTTTTCATACTGTATTAAATATGATACGAATGGCCCTAGAGGGTTAAATAAAAGCAGGTCAGATAAGCTCATTAAATTTTTGAAAACTAGCCAAATAACAGAAAAGTATGCTGCAATATAAAACATTTTCATGTTTTTATTAATAATAAAAATTTATTCAGAAATATACTATATTTAAATAATTTGGTAATGTTTTTCTGATTTAAGGCAAGAGAGTTTCTTCAGCCCTATTATTTAACATGTAGTTTGAGGAGGATGAATTCATGTCTTTTTCAATGGCATTAGCACAAAATAAACCAAACGATGACTTTGAAATTTTTTTTATAATCATTTCACTCCAACCATGATAAAACTGCCACTGGTGTGCAGGGGGTTTATAGTGGGAAAAAAAAATCAAAGTAAATGGGGATGTGAAAGAAAGGATAAGAGAAGGGTTAGAATCAAGGAGATAGAAGATGACAGTTGATGTTGCGTTTAAACTTTTGTAGATTGTAGCTATCAGGGAAGCAAGAAAATGGAGGGAACTTTCACAAACAGGAAGTGTGAGAAAAGAAGCTGAAGAGTAGAAGAGGGGGTTAGATTTAACTAATTTGTTGGTAAAAGGGTAGCATGCGTAAATCCGGGAACCAGAGGAAAAAGCTTGTCAGAGCAGTTGCTATGAAAATATTTGTAGAAAAGAGAGAGGCAAGCCACATCACGTCGGTGAGAAAATGACTGAAGATGGGTTGCCATGTCAGGATCGATTATATTGCAGATTCTTTTTTAGATTTTTGTCGAGAATCTCAACATGAATTGTAGGAGTACCTGACCAAATATGGCAACAGTATTCAATGCATGGATGAATGCTGATTTCATTTTCTGTACCAATAACCATTACACTATCCACACATTCAACATAGTGAGAACATGTTTAAAAAGATGCTGAAGTCATTATACAAACAAAAAATGGGGTTAGGTAAGTTTACTCCAACACTTATATATTTATCCGAATGTCAGGTATTCTGAGAATTGATTCTGGAACTGAACGATGATTTTACCATTTTCCAACCCGATAACCAAAAGAGTCTGATGAATTGGGGTCGAACACATAACCAAATATTATTGGTTCCATTGCACAAATAAGATGCAAAATATTTCCATTTTCCTGGTTTTAATAGTCAGAAATGATGCCAAGTAAAAAGTAATTTATTCTTTTCATTTTTTTCCCCCCTTTTCTTTAAATAAATTTCAATTCAGATTTCTAAACTGTTTTATTTCCAAGTTGTCTGGTGATGCTAGGGTTATCCTTAGAGTTGTTAGTAGGGTCATTGAAATAAACAAATGAATCTATATTTGTAGACATGTTTGGAGATGTTTTCCCCACCTCCTCTCTCAACGTAAATCATTTGAGCTTAAATTGGTAAGTTGCCAATGGTAATGCCTATGAACTCTTAACGCAATAGTTGAATATTCAATACAAAATAATTGATCAGTCTCAGATCCTTTACTCAGAAATAATTTCAAATGTATACACCAATATATATATATATATATTTATATATATATAAACAACTGAAAGAAATGAGAAAAAAGCTAAGGAGTGAGTGAGGGAGAGAAAATAAAAAGCAATGAAAAGGATAAATAATCAATCGACCCTACACATATACACATCTTCACAGACAGGCACATGAGGACAAATACATGCTTGCACTATAAAAAAAACCCTGAAAACTTGTATAAATGATAAATGCATATAACAAAAACAAAAGAAAAACTGAGACGTATAAGCAGTCAATTCCTGAGACCCTCAGATGAGTGTATGGACATTTCTGTCTCTAAAACTCTGGAGTCAAGATACTAAAAGTAACATTGATCATCTAAGTGACAAAACTTTTACTTGTATTAATTACTAGCAGTATAGCCCGGCGTTGCTCAGGTGCAATGAAAGCTTTAAAACTAATCCATGGTCCTGGAGCTCAGACTCAGCCTAAAGAATATTTGTGTGAAGTTTGGTGAGAATCAGATAAAAATTGTGGATTTTCTGCACTATTGTAAGAACTGCAACCTTGAAACTTCTGAATATCATTTCTTATGTCTTTGTCTATCAGTGTATCAAATTTGATTAAAATCGGACCACTCTTTCTATAACCTGATTTTTTCGATTATCGATTTTCAATATTTATCGGGTGGTACCTCGACACAAAACATAGCTAAGAACACTTGCAGACACTTATAGTACAACTGTGCAAATTTTCAAGAAAATCGGTTAAGCCGTTTCGGAGTCTATAGGTAACGGATACACAGACACACACACTCACACAAAGTTACATTTATAAATAGGTTTAAATTTATATATATATATATATATATACACACACACACACACACACACACACACACACAAGATGTGATGGATGAATTGTCGTCTAAATTATGCAAAAAATAAAAATAACATGTCATCTCATTTTAATAGATATATTTACCAGAATGATAAAAATATCTTGAGATATTTTCACAGCACACAGGTTCCTCTCGGACAAGCAATATGGTTTCCGCTTCACCAGGTCTACTGCTGATATGCTAACGACCATCACCAAGTACATATACCAGGCACTCGACAGGAATGGCGAAGCCCGAACCGTTGCATTGGATATATCTAAGGCGTTCGACAGAGTTTGGCATGCTGGCCTTCTATGTAAACTGCGGAGCTATGGTATAACTGGACATTTGTTTGAACTAATCCAGTCATTCCTCTCTAACCGCACAATGAAGGTGGTATTAAACGGACATGCCTCCCAGAACTACCATACAAACGCAGGTGTCCCCCAAGGCTCCATCTTAGGTCCTACACTCTTCCTGATATACATTAATGATCTCCCTGATTCCATTAGAGCCCAAATAGGTTTGTACGCCGATGACACCACAGTTTACTCTCGCCTCCTACAAAAATCTGGTGTAGGCATCAAAGCTAACCTCGCAGCCGAGATTGAAAAAGACCTCCAATCTATATTGGACTGGGGTAAGAAATGGTTAGTAAATTTTAATGCTTCTAAAACAAAGCTACTCTCAATTAACCATCATCGACAATCTCATCTACCTCCCATTAGCATGGACCAGGCTTGCCTCCCAGAGAGTAAAACACTGCGCTTCCTTGGTCTCACACTTTCAGCGGACCTCAAATGGAATGACTATATCGAATCCATTGCTAAATCCGCTGCTATGAAAATCGGTTCTCTGTGTAGGGCCCGGAAGTTTTTTCCGTCTGAATCTATCCTGCACATTTATAAATCTACCATCCACCCGTGCATTGAATACTGCTGCCATATCTGGTCGGGTGCCCCTGCTGTTCTCCTCGGGCTTCTCGATAAGGTTCAGAGGAGGGTCTGTAATGTGATAGATACCGACTTGGCAAACTGCCTGCAGTCTCTCTCCCACCGGCGCGACGTGGCTTCTCTGTGTCTCTTCTATAAATACTTTCACGGCTTCTGAACTTAGATCACTAGTGCCCCCTAAATACAAATTTGAACGAGATACTAGATTAGCAACTAGATCCCACCCTTTTACAGTGAAACCGATAAAATGCAGCCGTAACTTCTACTCCAACAGTTTCTTTCCTCGCACTTCCCGACTGTGAAATTCTCTTCCAAATGATTGCTTCCATGACGGCTACAATCTCCAGGAGTTTAAATGTAAGGTCAATAGACACCTCCTAACACACTAACCTGCTCTCATTCTATCAAACACTCTTCCCATCTGCCCAACCCTCATCCTCACTATCCTTACTCATCTGTCACCTTCCTCCTGACATTCCCTATGTCTAACCACTCCTTCTCTTTACCTTCCCCTATGTAGTGGCAATGGAATGCCTTGCTTGGGGTGAGATGATTTAAAAAAAAAAAAATACAGAAGAGTTATTTTATCAATAAAATTGCCATTGGCTTCAACCATGGCCTCTAAACAACTTCAAAATCTTATCTGTTCTAGATGGATAAGATGGTTCAGTTGGTGAATGCTTCAGTTCATCTTTGGTGTTGGGAGTTTTGTTGGTCTCTTGCTCAACTGTAACCTACACACAATAATCCAGTCTGGGAAGACAGGTGACCAGATGTGGTTGCAGAAATTACCCACGACTGGGTAATCCAGGTTGTGTGGCATGATGCAGAGTCCTGTTGCCAGACATAGGGTCACCCTCTTGACCCAGGGCTGCACTACCTCCTCAAGACAGTTGATGTAGGCTGTTATGTTGAGTCTGAATTCCTGTGGGAAGGTGAATGGTGGCATGCCATGGCCATCAATAGTGATCACTCCAAACACCTTTGTAATCAACATTAGACTCTTCCAACTCTTTCCAAATCTTCTGCAGTTTCCGATTGACATCCAAACATTTGAAATTTTTGTATCGGAACTGAATACCAAGCAATACAGCATGCAGTTTGCAAATCTCTGGTGGAGTGAATTGTATCATAGAAACTGATCATACTGTATTGTGCAGTCTGCGAAATAAAAAATACAAACAATATGCATGCATAATATTAAAAATACAAAATGGGACAATTGATCCATTACACCATATATATATATATATATATATATATATATATATATATATAAATAAATAAAAAAAAGGTCTGTGTGTATGTATGTATATATATATATATAAAAAACAAGGTATATAAATATATATAAATCAATAAAAACAATGTAGGCAGAAATCATGTAAATGTAACATTATTTGGTTTAACCCACCCTTCAGTTGCGACACTCAAACTCCAAACTAACATTGATAAACTATACCTTATTTAATTCATAAACATTTCTATCATTCACTCACACTAAAAAAATCTTCAACAAAAACGAACTTTCACAACATAATGCTATGATATCAAATAAATATTTGGCCCACAAAAACATCTGTCACCCAACTAATAGCAAAAATGACCCTCCTAAAAATAATTGCAACTGTCGAAAAAATAAAACCTGTCCATTAAATTGCAACAGTATGCCTGAAAGTATAGAGCTCGAATTCATTTGGATGGTTATGATGTTAAATTTTTCTTTGTGGTAGATAAGATTTAACAACCACATGTTGTTTTTAAACAACAGTAAATCCAGCAAAAGTATATATATATATATATATATATATATATATATATATATATATATTGCCACTAATTTGTATCTAAGTGGATATTCACTTTTATAATTAATATAGCAGGAGTTTTTATTTGTGGATTTCATAGTTAAATAATGAATATATTGTTATTGGATTTTATAAGAACATTTAAGAATGGAATTTTATAGTTTGTAAGTAAATTTTAAAATTATTTCAGCTGTATTATGTTTTAAATTTATTTTTTATTGGCTAAGGTGAAAACATCTATGTACAAGATATGTTAGGATTTTATGGTCACTAACTACCTCTTCCTTGTCAGGGTTGACAATAGGTGTAATGATTATTTACATTTATTACTTCCAAGTTTAAAGTGATTTATACAATATGCTTGCTTAATCTATTCATTAAGTATGGTGGCATACCAGTGACATCTGTCAATAGAACAGAAAGGTATTAATGTAATAGCAGTTAGTGTATCAGATGAAATTAAAACTTGTTTTTGATAATAATAATAATATATTCTTTTTAATCAAGCTCATCCCATATAAGGTAGCAAAGCAACTGAGACGCATTGTGTTACTGGGTGTGGAATAGTTAGAAACATTGCTAAGAAGTGAGAACAAAAGAAGAGTAATAAGGAGGGTAGCAGATAACAATTGACATTGCATTTAAATGTTAGCAGATTAAAGTTAACTGGAAAGCATAAAGCCAGAAGGGTGTTCCACAAGTGAGAAAAGAAATTGTGAGCATAGTTTATAGCTACGTTTTGCCAACTTGACTGTAAATAATTGAGTGCTCATTGCCAGCCTAATAATGAGCTTGAATTAAGAGTCTCAGCACCATGGTGAAGAGCTCATATGAACAATGACCATGAAAGTATTAATAGAAAAGGCAGAGGGAGGCAACATTGCTGTGATGAGGAAAGCGACTGAAGTTGAGATGCCATATAAGTTTTAACAATATTGCTGATTCTTTGTATTTTTTGAAGGAGCTCTAGATAAATCACAGGAGCAACAGACCATGTGATAGTAATATTCAAAACCTGTATTATATATATATATATATATATATATATATATATAAAAATTCATAAAACAGAAAGGATAATCCCAAAAATATATCTAATTAATATTAAATAGATAAACAAGAGAGCTCAATGGATATTATCCAGAGCAATATGATACACAGAAAAAAAACAACAAAAAACTGAACACATATTTAAAGCAATTATAAATCTTGATTTCTTTCAATAGGTAGAGGTGTCCATCCCCTCTTGATAGTTTCCAGTCTGAGGAGATCGGCACCTCTACCTATAAAAATAAATCAGGATTTATAATTGCTTTAAATATGTTGCATTTTCTTTTCCATATATATAGTGTGTGTGTGTGTGTGTGTGTATATATATATATATATATATATATATATATATAGAGCACCTAATGAGCCAGACGAACCTACCCAGCTTTTCCTGGCAATCCATTTAGGTGAAACCTAGGTAGGTTTGTCTGGCTCATTAGGTGCTATTTATTTAGTTTGCTCTACCTTTTGTGTTGAGCGCTTTCTGTTAGATGATTACTCATGTTGGGTTTTTTCTTTGGGCTTCGTACTGATTTCGGTCTGAACACTTTTGGCTGACTTTCGTGCCCTAAACTCTTCCTTTTTTTTTTTTTTTTTTCTAACCATTTTCTTCCTTCGTTTGATATTTTTCAAGACGAGGATCATTATAATCTCGATTTTTATATCTATATCTATCCCTCTCTCTCTCTCTCTCTCTCTAAAGTTTGAATTCCTGTCAAATTTGTTATATTCACTTCTGCAGAAATACTCTTGGGAAAAGCATGATTTCATCTTTTTGTCCCTTCAGTAAATCTAAGACTACCAGCTTGTACATTCCAGAGTTTTAGTAAAGAAAATATGCCTTCCAACAGGGCTCAAACCTGAAAACCCCTTGTATCGTCTTAAGACACTCACTGCTTAATGGAATCCCTTTAGACCAGTTGACTACAGAAGACTTTCAGGGTCAAGTAATGTTCAGTTATCCTATTTAAGAAATGTACTGTCTTCTTCAGATCTTCATATTTGCTAACTTTTCATTTCATATCTGAAACTTTCTTTCATAGTGAAAGTTTTCTGTAGCTTGAAAATGTTGGAATACACTTTTTTTTTTATTTTTTTATAGAATACATTGGTTGGTATATATATATATATATATATATATATAGAATGCTGGGGTTAATAAAACATTAATGTATAACAAAATTTATACTGATAAAAAATGTTTTCTCTCTCTCACTATATATTTTTTTCTCTGTCTTGCTCTCTCTCTCCACATATATATATATATATATATATTCATTCTCTCTTCTTTCATGGATATATATATATATATATATATATATATATTCATTCTCTCTTCTTTCATGGATATATATATATATATTCTCTCTTCTTTCATGGATATATATATATATATATATATTCTCTCTTCTTTCATGGATATATATATATATATTCTCTCTTCTTTCATGGATATATATATATATATATATATATATATTCTCTCTTCTTTCATGGATATATATATATATATATATATATATTCTCTCTTCTTTCATGGATATATATATATATATATATATTCTCTCTTCTTTCATGGATATATATATATATATATATATTCTCTCTTCTTTCATGGATATATATATATATTCTCTCTTCTTTCATGGATATATATATATATTCTCTCTTCTTTCATGGATATATATATATATTCTCTCTTCTTTCATGGATATATATATATATATATATTCATTCTCTCTTTCATGGATATATATATATATATATTCATTCTCTCTTCTTTCATGGATATATATATATATATATATTCATTCTCTCTTCTTTCATGGATATATATATATATATATATATATATTCATTCTCTCTTCTTTCATGGATATATATATATATATATATATATATTCATTCTCTCTTCTTTCATGGATATATATATATATATATATATATATTCATTCTCTCTTCTTTCATGGATATATATATATATATATATATATTCATTCTCTCTTCTTTCATGGATATATATATATATATATATATATATTCATTCTCTCTTCTTTCATGGATATATATATATATATATTCATTCTCTCTTCTTTCATGGATATATATATATATATATATATATTCATTCTCTCTTCTTTCATGGATATATATATATATATTCATTCTCTCTTCTTTCATGGATATATATATATATATTCATTCTCTCTTCTTTCATGGATACACACACACACATATATATATATATATATCTTGTTGCTTGAAAGCCTTTTACTGGTTTAGCCAAAAGTGTACTTTAATTTCACCCTGAAATGAAATAGTTTGAGTTTTGTATATTGTCAGTATTTTTTGTTCTCTTGCATTCAGATATTTTTTTTATTTTTTGTTGTTGTCTTGGGAATATTTTAATCAGTAGAATTATGTAGGTGGTTGTACGAAATAATGTCATAAAATGTTTTTTCTTAAGATGATGGGGAAAAAGTCATAGGTACTACTAAAAATTTTACTTTGGAGGGGATAAGAAATTAATTATTTTCATTTAAGATTAAATAGATACTCTAATTTATTTAAGAAAATAACCTGTATTTAATTTGCAATCATGAAATTTTTTTCTTTTTTTTTTTTAAATATTTTATTTTGATATTAGCAAATATTTATCCTAAGTTTTAGCAATTGAAGTAATATTTAATAAATTAGTTCACTGAGCTGCTGAATATGTGTTTATTCAGTTTTATGAAATTATATCCACCTTCCAATTTTATCATGATTAATGCTTTCTCTCAATATTGATTTGTTTTCTATGGCTGATCAACTTTTTGCTGAAATTTAATGCAAGTAATGGTTTAGTAATACAAATCTTAGTAATTAACACATAACTGGGGAGAAGAGATGGATTTGTACCTTTCCCAAGAATATTTACATGTCAGTGAATATAATGAAACTAACAGAAATTAGAACTCTGTTCTCTAATTAACAATTTAAAGCCATTATCCATTGCACTACCCACACAGCCAAGCTTACAGTATCTGGTTCTCTTTTAATATTAAGTAATATTACTACAAATGTTGGCTTGAAATACATTACCTTTCAGAATTAATCAGATTGGCAGATGTTCTTGGAAATAGTCTTTTTTATTGTTGTTTTAAGTGACAGAAAAAAATTGACCATGAAATAAACTTCCATGGATTTTTTAATCAAATGTCAAATTTTCATAATGATATTTGAAGATACTTAGGGTAAATTTATAAAATGATTTTCTTTTTACAGTATGGTTCACCCTGTACAAGGCCAGGAAGGTTGCTTGAGGTAATGGGTTGTGTTAAAGAGGAAGTTATATGGATAAGTGGGGAAGATGAAACCTGTCTTTGATGTAGGCATTGAGCCTATGGCCATGGCAATTTAGGTTCTATTTTTGTTATAATGGATGAGTAGCCTGAGATGGTGAGCTCCTGCAGTGGGATTGAGGTATTGATACCCATTTCAGACAGAAACAGGAGGTTAGGTTTAGACTGAAGAAGGTGGAGTTCCACTTCCAGAAAGTTGGAATGTAAGACCCCTTATATTGGTGTAGGAGATGATATACTTGGGGTCAACATTTTTTCTTTTTGAGATCGGGTTTGATGACTTTGTTAGTTTTCAATTTGATTGTTTCCATGTTTGTTTTAGTGGATGACTAGTGGGCAGTGACGCACTCATTGGAGATGCACGCCTCTGGGTTGACTAACCTGGAGATATTACTGTAACAGTACCCCGCATTGAGAGCCCTATCAGAGACTAATGCATGGTCCATTAACCATTTACAAAACGGCAGTACAATAGACCCAATATTGTATATCTGCTGATAGGACAGCCTCCTTTTGAAGTTGCTTGAAGGTTTGGATCCCTGACTATCAGGCAGATAATGCCAAAACCCAGAAAATGTTTACTTCCAGCATCCTTAATATGGGGACAAGGAAAGATCTGGACATGATACTTGGAGTGCATGTGTCTCCTCTGCCTAGGGACCAGGCAACACAACTCCTCCTTGGATTTAAAACATTGCATCTCTCAGAGACCAGGGGTCCCTAGGTAAGCTAGCTCATAATAGTCAGTTAAGTACTATAGGTGACAGTCATGTCAAAAAAAACAAAAAAAACATGACTGACTGGGTAGAAGATTTTTCTGCAGTAAGTAGCCATTACTTTCAGGGTTAGAATGATAACTAAGGCTATAGAACTCAATCTGTCCTGCTTTTTAACCCATAGCTGGATGGAGAAGCAATGGAATGGATTCATAACTTTCCCAAGGGTATTTGCGCTAAGTGAATGCAACAAATTCCAAGTTCAATTGGATACATGAGGGCTAAAAGATGTATTGGAAGAGGAGAAACTTTTCTTTTCATAACTTGTAAAAATAAAAATTGTGCTAAGTGTCTTATCAGTCAGATTTTTATGCAAATTAAAATCTTACACACAGACACGCATGCACACTTTTGTATGTTTTAACTTTTATCTCGACAGTTATCTCCCTTGCACCATTAACGCCATACCGCAATCTTTATTTTTTTAATTAAGATTCGGTTAACCAAAACAAAAATTATTTTTTTATTGAGTTCGATTCTTTCGGGAAACTCATTTTTGAAAAATTTAAGTTTTTAAAACGTAGAAGCGATCGAAATAATTTAAAAATATGAGCTCAAAATTTTTTTAAACTACGTATCAATTTCAAAATTTTCAATACCCTCACTTGGTGTCCAGACAACATGACTGCGATTTGTAATGTAAACTGAACCCTGTCTTTGTGTTCGATGGAAGTCGATTTTCGCTAACATACAAAAAATAACAAACTTTGGTCGATGCTTAAAAGTAAAAAAATTTCAGATAGAGTATAAACTATCGGTAATGCTGTTTTAAACGGAACGGTTTCATAGTAATTGAAGAAGTTGAAATCTCGAAAAGAGATAGCGACGAATTCCATGCTGTTAAGAAAGGGAACTAACTGAATTTTCTATTCAAAATTTCGTTAGTTACTATCGAATTTTCTTTTTCTGTTTTAAGAAACGTTTTCCATAAAAATACAGATAATTTAATTTATAAAAAGGGTCATAATACATTTTTTAAAAAAATTTAGAAAAAAAAAAACAGAAAACGGTGGCCATATTTTCGTAAAATCAGATACCCACGCGGACAGAAAATCAGGGTTCAGCTCAGCTGTACTGCCAGACATTGGATGTTCTAGTGTTGGACAAAAAGTCAGGGACTATTTTGACATTATATATCCGTGGTAACTCGTGCCCCTACTTTAAAGACTTTGCTTGCTTTCACTTCTAAATTTAATTTTCTCGAAACGTGACAGCCCCCTACTAAAAATAAACTTCTCTTCATAAAGAAAAGCGCATAGCAAAGAATATTACAAAAAAAAAAGCCTAAAAAAAACAAAACATTATCTAAATAAATAAATACATTTATCTATGGGATAAATTAAAATTTAGTCGGAAAGTAAATATTTAAATTAAATATTTACTTTCCGACTATTGTCCTAGAGACTTTTTTTGTTCTCTGATTACCAAAAACGTTGTGATAAAGATGAGGACAATAATCTGAATGGCAATGTACATTTTTGAACCTTAAGCAGTTTTTAAATTTTAAAAATAATTATTTTTGTTACGCATTTCATTTGCTTAGCAAAAAATTACTGATTAGAGACGAATTTATTACTACTTCTTAACTGCTTGTTACTGTTGGTTAGCATTAGCAATTATCAACTTATCATGAACTTGAAAAGTTGAAATTGAACTCGACAATTAAAAAAAGTTACAAAGAAAGAAGACGAACAATCCATTCTTTAAATTTTTTTTTTTTTTACCATAAATAAAAAAGTTGTAAACTAAAGTTTCTCTTTTTATTTTCCACTCCTACTATCGTCTTCAAGACCATAGAAGAGTTTGTAATAAAGAAAGAAGTTAGTACTAAGTGAATTGTTTCGCACTGGTACATTCCAGAAAAAAAATTAGTGTGAGGTATTTCTTTCTGCGATGTTTGAATTAAAAATAATTCTTATATTCATTTTCTGTCGTTTCCACTCCCGCCAACATATTCACATTTTTGAGGATTGCTTTTTTTGTTTGTTTTTTTATATATGAAATATGCCAGCCTCTTAAGAACAAGGTGAAGGGTTGACTATTTATTCTGTGTCATTCAACTTTGACAGTTTTTTTTTCTTTCAAAATGTCGCCAATCATGTCGCATTTGTCATTTACTGCTGTTCTCATTTCTTCCCGCTTTTCTTCTTGGCCTCTTCCCAAATTTAACATCCCTTTCCTTTTCTTTCAAATCTTAATCCATTACCACTTCTCTCCCTTCTTTTACATCTGGTTAATGACTTACATACGTTATAAAAAGTACCGCTTCCCCATAATAGTCGCAAACATAGTGCTTTTTATGTGTATAATACAAATGTAACCATTATTATGGGACGGGTAGCATATTTTTTTTATTATCATCATCAACCATGAGACTTCTTGTAATTTTTTTGTTTTGTCTGTCTATGGATTTTTATTTATTTATTTCTGGTCATGAATTGCGTGGCAGAATTAATTACAAACGACAGTAGCACATTTCTCTCTGTTTTCTCATCAAACGAATAAGTGCTGTGGGGACGATTTTGTTATACAGAAAAACCGAACCCATTGCAACCATCCTCAGCATTAACTGCTACTCACGACTACTTACTAAAAATTCTTACTAAACAAACAGTAAGGATAGAAGCGCCAGTGCGAGTCTGTCTCCCCCGCATGCAATCCTCCTCCTATTCGATCCTGCCCCACTCCGACTTCGCTCGAATCTCTGGCAGCCTTACACACAGAGAAGAGAGAAAGAGAATATGAATGAATGAATACGTGTTATTGATAAACTATTGATTTTAAAAGGGATGTTGTGTGTGCATGTATGACTGAAGAAAAAGAAAATTTATGGAGGTCGGGGTGCGCGACGTTGGTATTTACGTTCTGTTAGTGCGTTTAGCTTTCTTTGTAGACTTTGCTTCTCATTCTTTGTAACAATTAATATCAAACTGCACCCGCAAAAAGTTTTTTTAGCCGTATCTCCTCTACGAAACCGTGACTGTCTGTCTCTAGTGCTAGTCTGTGACTTACCTCACTGAAATATAAAACAGTCCTTCATAATAATGTTCAAATTTTATTACAATTCTAATAATCGCTTTAAAACAATAAGCGTTACCGAAGTGTGACGGTCGGGTAGTTAAACATTGTCATAGGGGAAAAAAAAACTGTCCTTGTGACACTTTTTTTTTTTTTTTGCAGGCACGAAAAGGCCCATGTTTGCCCTAATTTCTTTTTGTGGTTTTAATTTTTACTTTTTATTAATCATTAAAAAAATTAGATGTAAGTAATTAAAAAAAAAAAAATGTTTTCCTTTAAATTACTTTTTACTTAAAAAAAAAAAGAAGAAAAATGTTGCAAGTAATGCTTATTGCCAATTTTTAGCAAGTTAGTACCAGGTGACTTTTTCTACCATTAAAAAAAAATCATATAAACAAACTACACTACAGTGTCGTCTAAATGACGCAAAAAAAAAAAAAATTAAAATAACACTGACAGCACATTTTATTTTTAACAGATATATTTACTGAAATTACACAAAAAATATCTTGAAATATTGAATCTCCAGATGACTTCAGAATCTCCTGCATCTCTCCTGGATGGTTTCCTTTAAATTAGTGAATGCTGCGATAATCCTTGCTTTCATTTCATCTTTGGTATTACAAGGAGTTTTGTTGGTCTCTCACTCAACTATGCCCATTCATAATAATAATAATCAAGTGTGTTGCAGTCTGGGGAGATTTAAAGGGTTATATGGTTGCAGAAATTGTCTGACAGCCATGTCTGGATTCTCCTGCTTGTGTGGCATGGTACAGTCCTGTTGCTAGACATAGGATTTTCCAGCAGCCACTCTCTTGTCTCAGGGCAGGATAACTTCTCAAAGGCACTTGATGTAGGCTTCCGTGTTGAGTCTGAGGCTCTCACCAACAGGAGTTTATTTTTATCACAATGATCAGAGTGAGTTTTCCAAGCTTCTTTTCTTCATAATCACCATTAGACTTGTCTCTTTTCAGATCCTCTGTGGTGTCCTCAGATCAAACTGTTTGTATTGGAGCTTCTAGCATGAATGTCAAGCTGTACAGCATGCAATTTCTAAATTTCTGGCAAGTGAATGATGTTCATGATGATGTCTTGCTCATGGATGGTACCCAACTGATACTACTGTGCAATTGACAAAATCAAAAACAATGCACACAAAATAAAGAATGTAAAAGGATGACAATTTATTTATCGCACACTGTATTTGTTTCATCGTTTTCATAACTTTTACTGAGATTTGATAGCAGATATAATTCTTACGCACGTATCTCCATTTGCAACATTTCATCAGATTTCTCACCAAAAGGCAAAGGTATCTTAGCTTACAAAGCTGAACATTTTTATGTTTCATCTTTCTTTGATCTTGTCTTTCGTGCTTTTTTTTTTCATCACAGATGGTTGTTCTCAACTTTCAGGTTAAAAGCAAAGATTGGAAATAAAGAACAAGCCTCTGGCAAGATTTGAACTCATATAACAGTCATCTTGAAGCCAAAGAAATAAGATAAAAGAAAGATGAGTTAAAAAAAAATTAATGATAAATGCTTCTGCTAAGCAAACCTTAATATATCCATTTATTTGTTAACAAAAAATGCATTTCCATGTCCATGTTTGGAAAATCTCAAATGTTGGCAGCTGATTTCATTGAATTGTACTTGATGACATGTAAAATCTTTTTCGATTTTTCCCTACTCAAATGACTAGAAAGTCTCAAGTTGGGGAGATTTTTAGTTGACTCTGCCAGAAATGAAGTATTGCTGTTGTATCTGGGCTGGAGTTATGCAATACTCACTTTCCAGTCCTGGTAAGTGTAAGAAATTTTTACATGGCCTTGTGTGGATAACATATTTTCCACCCTTCAGCCTCTCCCCCACAGATGCTACCTGCATGCCTGTTGTTACCCTGTTGCTATTTCCATGGCAATTGTTCAGACAAGCTCCATACTTTAGCTCCACCAGTTCAGACCTTTACAGTTAAGCCCCACCACACATGTCCACAGAATCAAACCGCCACCACTCAAATTGTAAGGAGGATGTTTCATTAAGACAGATTTAAAAAAAAAAACAGTTTTATTGAAAAAGACTTCTTCATTGATGATTTTTCAAATACTACAAGTGAAGAGCCAACTGTAGTAGTATGCAGAAGCTGGGTGCTGTGTAGGCAGATTGTGTCACAGGCCTAGACATTCATATTGGGAGGGCATCTAATCAAAGAATGAAATAAAAATTTAGTTTTTGAAATTGCCTCTGTGAACTTCATTGTACAAGCGCCCTACAGTCCCACATGCTGGTGTGAATGTGGATCTGTGTGTTGATAAGTAAGACCAGAGTAGGCTTCCTCTACTTGAGTTTTAGAGGCGTATAGTGAAGGATTTGGCTCTGGGCATCACCAAACCTCTGCGTGTTACTAGTCAGCCATTACCTTTCCTCCATATCTTCATAAGCTTCACTTCCTATTTCTTACTCATCCAGAAATCATTACTTTGAGCCTTGTATTAGTTAACATGAGTATAAATATATATATATATATATATATATATATATATATATATATACACACACACACACACACACACACATGGATTGATTATGCAAAATCAACCAACCAAAAATGTCTCAATCTTAGCTAACAAAATGACATTGTCACAAAGTTTTTGCAGGGTTATATGCAGGTTGAAAAAAATAATTTAAGTATTAATGTTTTAAGCTGATAAATTAACAATACAAGAATTTGGTTCAAAGAAATCGCCTCAGACAAGATTTGAACTTGCATTATAGACTGTTGGAAATTTAGGTCACCCATTTACTCATATGCTGTTTCGATTATCAAAACAAGTAAAAGGGTTTAGGTTTGTTTTACCACCCCTACTTTGCCTTGAATATTTCAGCGTTTCACTTTGATGCTATTAACCAGGGGAGATAATCCAGTATTAGTCAACATTATTAGATGAAATAGTGAAATAAAGAATGACAACAAAATTTAATAATAATAATTAGTGACTGATTGATTTTGTTTATTTTTATGATTCATCAACCCTTTGTGGGTTATTTAAAATAGAAGTATATTTAAGATTCTAAGAATATTTTTATTTTGTGCAAATGAATATTTCATTAACAATTCTTTGAGAGTTACAAAGAGTTTTCCAGAAACAATTCCTGCTAGTTACTGGAAGGAGGAGATGGATTCATACCCTTTTCCAAGGATATTCGTACATAAATGAGTGTAACAAATCAGACTGAAATTTGAACTCGGCTCTCTGATTTCTCATTCCAAGCTGTTATTCATTATACCGCCATCACATCCTTAATAATAATGAAATACACACACACACAAAGAAAAAGAACAAAGAAAAATGTCTGACATGACCTTATAAGCTTGCATAACTTTTATCAGACAAATGATTTCTGATCAATAATCAGTATTGATAGATGCAGAAGGGAGAAAGAATATATGCTACAAAGTAAACTTTTTTTGCCTCTCGGGTTTCCAGCATTATATACAATATTTTTTTCTTATTCTTACCTCATATAAAAGATAAGAGAATCTGGTATAATTTTAATATATTATATTTTTTTACAAAATAACAACAGTAATAATAATAATCATCTAGTTGGTTTTCTGGAAATTGCATAGTGTGATTTTTTTTTTTATTTTTTTTTTTTTTTTGGCAGTTTAGTTATGTTGTGCAAAGTAATTTATATATTTGGTGTCTGTGTAAAAGTTTGCAGTGAACTAAAAAAAAAAGATTTTTCAACTGTTTTTTTTTCTTCTTCTAATTTAAAAAAAAAATGCTAGAAACTAATGTATATTCCTTGTGTATTAATTTTATTCTCATAATTTTAAATATAATATTATCCTGTGTCTGATTGGTTCTTCAGCTTGAGTGACAATCATAGTTGAGCAAGTTGGGCAGCTTGATGTGGTGTAATGGTTGTCAAGCTTGTCATGTTAACACAATTATGACTGCGTGGTGAGTTTGATCCTCACTGGTTGCTCATTGTGCTATATCTGAGTTACACTTAGAAAATCACCATAGTTTACCAAGTTGGAGTTTAAGTGTTATTGCAAACCCCCATCTATTTTCTTCTTTTTTCTGATGTGCTTTCCCTAGCCTTTTTAGTGTTGCCCGGGATCCTGACGTGCTTTCCTTAGCCTTCTTAGTATTGCCCATGGTCCTGACGTGCTTTCCCTAGCCTTCTTAGTGTTGCCCGGTGTCCTGACGTGCTTTCCCTAGCCTTCTTAGTGTTGCCCGGTGTCCAGACGTGCTTTCCCTAGCCTTCTTAGTGTTGCCCGGTGTCCTGACGTGCTTTCCCTAGCCTTCTTAGTGTTGCCCGGTGTCCTGACGTGCTTTCCCTAGCCTTCTTAGTGTTGCCCGGTGTCCAGACGTGCTTTCCCTAGCCTTCTTAGTGTTGCCCGGTGTCTGACGTGCTTTCCCTAGCCTTTTTAGTGTTGCCCGGGATCCTGACGTGCTTTCCCTAGCCTTCTTAGTGTTGCCCGGTGTCCTGACGTGCTTTCCCTAGCATTCTTAGTGTTGCCTGGACTCTTGACATGCTCTCTCTAGCCTTCTTAGTGCTGGAGGTGGTGTTTGGGGCGGATTGTACATTTTTCTATTAATTATATATATAGTGTAGAGGAAGTGTTATTTTTTCCTTTCCTGTTTACAACATGGTTCTTTCCTCAAATCAAATTATTATAATGGTGAATAAATCTTAAAAAAATATTTCTGTTCCTGTAATATCTCAAGACCCAATGATTTGGATCATTGTAAGTTTCTGCTCTGGCTTTTCTTTCTCATCCATGAGCAACAATAATGGACTGTTTTGATTCTACTCAACTCTTCTCTTGTCTGAATGCCCAATGTCTCTGTTGTCAGATAGTGACATAATAGCTGTCTTTGCATATGTGAAAGGAGTCTGATACTTGCTGACTTTCTTTGAGTGTCTCAGACATGAAATCAAGTAGACAACTATTAGTGAATTTGTATTTCACATTGTTAACTGCTAAATAAGAACATTTTGCAGAAAAAAACCGAACAATGAAACCAAAGCATGTGCAAGATAAAATCTTAGTGCTGATGAATTTTTACATTATCCTACACAAAAAGGAAATTTATAAAGTCTTTTCATTTTTCTGAAATTAAAAATATAATCATCTTTTCATGTCCAGTCAAAAATAAAATTGAGAAGTTATGTTTTGGTTTACTTTTTGAAATTACAATTAAACTTATTTCTTGTATCAGTTATGCAAACCTAGAAGTTTAGCAAATAGGTTTCAAATTCTATAGCTGAGTAGTTGAATAATGAAACATCAACAACAATGATGATTAGAGAGAGAGAAAAAAAACACATTAAGAAAATCTCAGGAAACCCATCACTACTGAACATAGTAAACTTCAAATCTAATATGCTCAATAACATTCAGATAAAAACCTCTCTTTACCTCAGGTATTGAGTAAAAGGTTTTATCAATGATTTTAACAAACAGCAAATCAAGAAAATGATATGAGAATGATGATAATTTGCATATAAAAAAAAAACATTTATATACGCTATGCTGGTTTATTATACAAGTTTTTTTTTTTTTTTTCACGGTAAAACTGATATTAACCAATGGATGTTTGTCAAATTTTCAGCATATACTTACATGCATATGATAAATATACTGCATTGTTTTCTCAACTTATAATATATTTCCATATTAAAAATATTGATAATAATTTGTTTTGGACAAAGTCTGATTTTATTATGGAAACTAAGTGCAATGTAAATTTTTATTCATAAATAAATCCAAAAGATATGAGCCATAGAAACAAATATTTAATTCCCATGATATCCCATTTATCTGAATATATTGTTATTTTATTATTTTAGATATTAACATGGCCTCTTCAATATTCTAAAATCTTATTTTTATTAACTTTTCTACTCTTTTGGCTTTAACATTATTTGCAGCAGTTTTTATTGCTTCTAAGAGAATTTATTTGCTGGATTATTGTTTTCCATTCTCATATAAATCTCTTTTAATGATGAAACAAAAGTTTTCTTTTGAATTAATTTGTTTGTCTTTCTCTGTCTCTCTCTAGATATATATGTAATGTAATGAAAGAAAATAAAACTTGAAATGTGAAATTGATAGTCACTGTGCATTATTGATTCCTTTATCCACACTTTCTATCAACAACGTCCCTTCCTCAAGGAAAACCAAAGTGCATTCATTATTTCTTTTCAACCTTTTCTTTTTTTCTTTCCTTTCATTTTCTTTTCCACCCTCTTCTTTTCAAAAGGAAACAGGCTCAAAACAGGCAATATAGATATTTTTTATAAATAAATTTTAAAGATTGTGTGTAAATATTTTTTTGTTTATTTATTAATGCAACATACTTCTAACATTTTAAACATTTTTAGTGCATACTCATATTTGAGTAGATAATCTATCTATCTATCTATAAAAAAAGTTTTATACATGTTGAATGTTCTGTTACACACTTTGGACTCGGATGTCACAAAACTTTCTTTTAATTGGAAAAAGACTTGTTACTTTTGATTTAAGAAATTGAGAAGGTAGCAATTTTTTTTCCTTGTATTTAACTGAATTGTGGAAGTCTATATATACTCTAAGAGAAAGATATTGAAAAGAATTTCTGGTTTGGGTTGAGGTATATTTAAAAATTTGAAAATAAGCCCCTGCCTTTTTTTTTTTTTAAGATGGGGGAACTAAAATCTTAATTTTTAAATTGTTACATATGTTAAAACATTATTATTTATTCATGTATTAAACGGTTTCCTAAAAGTCAATTTGGAATTTAAATGTGAAACTTTCATGGATTTAAACTTTTTTCTTAATTGTAGTGTAAATCTTAAAATTCCTCAGTGACAGTTAATTTCTTCATGATGGCTTTTTAAGTAAAATTTTTTTTTATAACTGAATGCAAATTTTTTTTTTTATTTGTAGAAAATTGAAAATGTATATTGAATAGATATTTCCAATAAGCACAAGTATCTAGCTGCAATCAATAGATATATTGTAGAAAATAATATTTAGTATTTCTTTTAAATATGTTGGAATATATTTGGAATAATTGAGTTAAAATGCCATTTTGTCTCAGTTGAGGGCATTAAAAAAAAAGTTGAGCTAAAAAAAAAAAAATTAAATTTTGAAGTTTCAGAAATTAATGTCTATTTTTTTCTTCTGCACTTTTCTTCATTCTAATGCCAGATTAGATTAGCTGCTTGGCATAGGCATCTCAAAGTTAGATTAAGATTAATAACTCAATAAAAACTCTTCTATTCTTTTTGAAATGCTGTGAAATTCATATTATTTATTTTTTACTTCTGCACCTAGTTATGTGTTAGATCATAAGGTAAACTGGTCTCATATTGCACCCAGTCCAACAGAAAGATGTCTTTGAATTCCAAACCAAGAAATGGGCAATGGGTAGCCACTCAACTATATTTCCCAAGAAATCATGAAAATTCACAAATAAAAAGAACAAATGTGTTAAGATATGATCACCCATGTCCTGATTGGATTGACATCTCATATATCTGTGTGATTTTTCTTTTATGCCGTATATTATATTAAATATTTTTATCAGTTTTTGGTTGTAATGAAAGCTCTAAGTAATGATAATAGTTTCAGAATGTCAAAATCAATTTCAGCGATTGTGGTATCCTGGAGTTAGCTATGGTAATTTAAATAAAGAAATCCAAGGGAGGTAACTATATGAAATATTATTATTGATCTCCCTTTTTTCTGTAAACGACGACTTGAAAATTGAACGTTTTGTTGGGATTTTTTCAATGATTTATTCATGACAATTTTTTTTTTAATATAATCTAATTCTCTAGTTTAACATTTTATTTATTCTTTCGATAACTGCTGGTGAGAAACAATACACACACACACACACATAATAAAAGTACAAATTAAAGATTTTATGAAAAAATTAAGTTTACTTGGGGATACAGAAAAAATTAAGTGAATTTCTTTTTTTTCAATATATGTTTTGGGCGTATAGACTAGCTGATTCCATTTTATTTCTTTTTCTTTGTGTTCATGTTTCTATCACTTTTGTTATTAAATATTCAACATTGTGATAATAGAAGATCTACCAAGAAAGGTGATAAAATCCTTACACACAGTGTTGAGTTGTGACACTTTTTGGCATTAAGATTTTTTTTTTTTTTTAAGTAGTTTTACTGATAAAAGGTATTTTAGCAGGTCTTTTATCATAAAGTGCTTGGTATTGGGATGAGTGTCGAGTTTTAGTGCAAAAAATTTGTCAGTTTAACTGAGCAGGTTTGTGCCGATTTCTAGTTTCATGAGAACACAGTTATGATGTCTTCACTCATCAGGGATATATATATTAATATAACAAATTTTAAGCACATGTATATATGGTTTAAAATTTAAAATATATATATGAAAAAAAGGATGAACTTTTCAGCTATAGAATAAAGAATAATCCTCTATTAAGATTAAAATTGCATTTTTTTCAGAACCTTGTTAGCCAGGACAGTTTTATACTGAAGAGGATTCCATGGTTAAGAAGTGTAAATACATATCTTATTTGAGGTTACTTATTTTTCGAAAAGCATGATCAGAAGTCAACTATAGTTGATTAGTTTTGTTTTGCATATTTGTAAACAAAAAAAAAATCAATCAAAACAATCACAATAATTTAGCTAAAAAATTGTGATGAGTTAAGACTATTACATCTTTTGATACCATTACTAAATGTAAAGAAACTAGTCACAAATTAATAAGGATATTGCTCTGTCAGAAATTCAAACAACCCTGTTGCACTTATTAATATCACTACTAGAATTAAGAAACAAATAAAATAAGTGACAATGCTTCATTTGGAACTAAGAAAGGGAGTGTGTTAGAATATTTACCATGAAAACAGCAATAGAATAGTAAGAGGATATGAGTTTTAGAGTTTTAAAAAAATTAATTACCCACAAGCACACAAAGATGTTTCTGAAATCTATCAAGACTCTATAAATTTATATTGCTTTTTAAGTAAAATAATAAATGACTACATTTAAATAGAATGATAATGATGATAATCCTTTAATGGCTTCAGTTTCACTTGTTTCAAAGATAATCAAAAAAACTCTGAATCAAAAAGCTGTTATATTCAGTGAATGTTGTAAATAAATGATCAAGTTACACAGTTCAAACATTGACTGTTTTTGTTAGTTTTTATTAAATCTTACTTTCATCATCATCATTTGCTTTCTGTTCAGTATAATCCAATACCAAGTCATTAATATAAACCTGGGTTAAGGCAAATATATGCATTCTTTTTGTACAAAGTTTGATGTTGTCCATTACAATTTATACAACTTTGAAGTCTAGTCTTCATTCATTGACAAACATTTTCACAAAAGTTTCTTTGTGTATCAATTTCTAGAAATGCACTTATGTAATTTTTCAAATCACCAACACTTCTTGGTTTTCAACCATAAACTTTACCCTTGAGTACTTCCCAAAAGAAGAAATCAGTTTGTATCAAGACAGTATGATTAGTAAAGTACCAGACAAGAGTTACCTTGTAAACTTCTATCAAATTCAGGGTGATTTTTATACCATTTTCTCAGCATTATTCAGGAATAATAGTAACAATAGTTACTAATAGTTCCTGTAGTTTCAGGAGCAAGTAAATTTTTATAGGACTGGATTGGTTACAGGAAGCCTGAGTCGGACTCCTCCGATGCATTGATTGCCAAGCACAAGTTATCTTTTGTAATCTTGCCATGAAGGTTACATCTAGAGAAATGTTTTTGTTATTTTTAACACTACTGATACTTGGTGTCTAATACAGGAAGGGAAAATCATAAAAATCAGCTAAAAACAAACTTTTTATGGGAAATATTTTATTGAAAATATAGCATATAAATGAATTATTTGAAAAATTATTTATTGCCCAAGTTGGCCATTATATAAGTCAGATTTTGTAATTGACCTCTGTTATTCAATGTGTTAAAGAGATTAACGGCTCCAACTACCATACTATTTTCTTACAGTTTAAGTGAGAAGTGGATTCCTGCATTTTCCAAAGCATTTTAATGTGAAATGAACTCAAACTGTCACATCCATTCTCTGTGCTGTGAACTCTTAAATGATGATCACCACTGTTATTTTCCTGATTTGAAATTTATGCTCAATATTATTCTTGACTTGAAGTAAGCTTTAACCTATTTACTTAAAAATACTTTATACATAATTAAAAAAAAAAAATTCTTACCAATTTTATAATGGCAAAACTTTTGAGTTAATCCTTCTGAAGAAGTGAAATTCTTGCACTGCAAGAAGGAAGTATCTTGATATCTGATGACTACTTCAGATTTTCAAAATCCTTACTCAGCTGAAGAAAATATTGTTGAACAGATAGGTTTTATCTCTGCATTCCTCAAAGCCACATCTCAGTGTTATGTTAACCCATTAGACTTGTTGTACCGTTACCAGTATGCTGTTCAAACACCAAATCATGAAAAATACATATCCTAATATGTAAATCAACAAAACACAGGAAGCTGTGGGGAGGAACATGTCAGAAGAAAGTTGTTCATATGAGCAACTTTTTATGAACCACTCGACACTGATCATAGCTGATTTGTTTTGTTGCACAGGCAGTTCTGACATCAGGAAATTCACCCAGAATGTCCAAAGATAATGTATTGGCAAGTGGTTAGGTCTTGGGGCTCAATAGTTGATTTTTTTTTTCTTTCTTTTAATGTTTTTTCAATAAGAAAATGGTAACATTGCTTCATGTAAGAAATTGGGTCAATCTACTACAGTTACTAATTGTAAAGAAACTAAAAAATGACTAATGACTATATCGTCTGTCAGAAAGTCAAACAACTTAACACTGTTGCTATCACTACTGCTCCTATCAAAACCAGTTATTAGTTTTTTTGTACTTTTGCCATAAATTCTGAAACTATAGGATATGATGTGTGATTTATGTTCAGATTCTGTTGTCTTGATGCAAAAGAAAACATCTCTTTAACAATGTAAAATTAAATTCTTTAGAATAAGAACTTGACTAAACTAGTGAGATAGAGCCAACAGAATTTCAAGAGCAGGGGGTTGATGATTGATTTGTTTTTTATGACTTGTTAACATATTTTGGATTGTGAAAATAATTATTTTTTGGCATTAACATTTGATTTGAGAATAATGATTGTTTTCTCAGATACAAGTCCTACTATTTCGCCCATGGTCGTGGAGTTGAACCCATACTTTTCCAAAGAGCAGTGGGCAAAGAGCAGGCTAAAAATTTCCTCTATGGCATCATATCTTTCCTTGATGTCCAAAGTTTAGGCTTTTTATCTAACTTAGTGACACTCTCACTGTCAGGCTGGTATGTATGACACCTGTCCTTACTTGTGATTTAGGATATTTGTTTGTTTGTTTTGAAGTTTAACAATCTATCAATCCTTATGGGATCATTTAAGGTCATAACCAATGATTTTTTGGGTAAGGTTATTTTATTTTTACAACATTTTTCTTTTTCGAGTATCAAGATTCATTGAGGCTTGTTTTTTAAGGGCATGGTCCTCAAGTCATACCCTTGTTATTTAACCCATAACCGGGGGGAAGAGACAGATTAATACCTTTCCCAAGTGTACCAGTGCTTAAGTGAATGCAGGGTATTCAACTGGAATTCAAACTCAGCTCACCGATTTCTCTTTCCGAGCTGATATCCGCTGCACCACAACGCACATCCGTCACTAAATGCTTCCAGCACCTGGTATTCCCAAGCGGTCACCCATCTAAGTACTGACCAGGCTCAACGTTGCTTAACTTCGGTGATCGAGCGGGAACCAGTGTATTCAATGTGATAGGCCGTAAGCATGATTTAGGATATAGTGATCATAATCATTATTGACTAATCGCAGTTGGGATGTGATAGTACATGACCTATTCACTCTCTGTGGTTCTAGTTACCTGTAGTCAGTCAGTCAGTTAATTTCCATACATGAAACACACTTGGGTGATCATGTCTCTTTCAAGACATGACTAACTAGGCAAATTTTCCCACAGTAGGTTACTTTCTGCGGTAGACTAGTTGCCAACCAAGGCTATAAAGAACCCAATCTGTCCTACTATTTAACCTATAGCTGAAGGGAGAATATCAATTAAGCAACAATGCATGTCCAACAGATTTAGATAAAGTGAATAAAATCAGGATGTGCATTGTGGTGCATTGGATATTGGCTCGGAACGAGAAATCAGGGAGCCGAGTTCGAATTCCAGCTGAATTCATTGCATTTACTTATGCGCAAATACCTTTGGGAAAGGTATTAATCTGTCTATTCCTTCCAGTTGTGGGTTAAATAACAGTTATGGGTTAAATATCAGGACAGATTGGGTTCTCTAGCCTTGGTCGCCAACCAGTCTACCACAGAAAGCAATGGTAACCTACTGCGGAATAATCTTCTGCCCAGTCAGTCATGTCTCTTTCGAGACATGATCACCTAAGCGTGTATCACGTATGGCACTTAACTGACTTACTGAATAAAATCAGCAAACTATTAAAATGCAGGGTCATATCTGTTAAATAATATGACAATCAGTAAATATAAGGATACTTGTAGACAATCCCAGAAATAAACAATTTGCAATTTTGGTCCCAAAGAATAAGATGGTAAATTTGCTGAAGATTAACACTTAAAGTGATTCCTTTAAATGTAAAAGTAAAAGGCTGCTAAAATCTATGGTAAAAACAAATATCAAATAAAACATATATTCTATAATATCAGAAAACAATATATACTTTTTGTAATATATCAGGAACAATTTTAGGGGAAAGAATTGAAAAAAGTCCTCACATAATGTGCCTTGTCTCCCAAGACCCAATTAAACTAAGTCTATATTTATGTTGATGCTACTACACATATACACAAATGTGAGACATTGAGAAATTTAAATTTAAAATCATTTTTCTTAATGTGTTTTTCTGATATTATGTGGCCAATTTTATTTGAATTCTTTTACTTTTTCTTTGTTTCCATCACTTTTAAATCTAAATTTCCCATATAGCAACAAGAGGGTCTGCCAAGAAAGGTGAAACCACAATTTTGATTTAAAATAAATGCAACTCTTAGAAGAGGAAACAATTTACTAATATGAAAATGTTTAAAATTACTTTCCTAGCTTGATCATCCACAGTGGATTTGTGTTCATGTTTTCTTTCATTTGTGCACGTGTGTAGTTGCATTAATGTAAACATCGATTTAATCTGATGGAGACGAGATGTGCCATGTGAGAACTTTTCCACTTTGTCATACTTCTTTCTTCTAAAATTCTGTAACATACAACATAAAGTGACCTATATCATCAGTCATGCAGACTGATATCACCTATTTCCTAATGAGGTATTCTGTTATGGTAAAAAGAGGCATTACTGTTTGTTAAACCATTTTGTTATCCAACTGCATCATAACATTGTGGTATACAGGAATGGAATGTTTCTATGCTCTTAAAATACATGAACACGATTGTAGTAGGAAAGAGTGTTTATGCTGACTAACAGTGTATCCGCTTCATGCAGTGTGTGAGTCTTGTGCTTGTTGATATACAATTATTCCTAACCACCATTTTGTTGATTACTCATGCCTTTTAGGGTTACAACATATACTATCTCACACAGGGTCAACCTGATGAAAAAACAGCTTTTAGTATATGGTTGGGATGTTTTAGCATATCCACTGCGTTCTTCAGACTTTTATGCACCTTTATATTGTCTACTCTTTGATCTCTTCAAATAATATTTATTCAGAAAGCAGTTTCACACAAATGATACAGAGATGAAAGGTTGTTACCAGACTCTTGTCATGATATTCTCTGTGTGTATGCATCTATGACTGATTAGAACATTCACTCTCAGGTTTGAAGGTTAGGAAGGTGACTTCCTGTATATTGGCCTGGGAAGGTAGTTTCAGCATGTGACAACAACATTGGAAAGTGCCTGAAAACCATGTCATAATTTAACGCAAGCCTTGTCTGTAAAATTGAGTAGACAGAACTATTTAGAAGTTGTCAATGTTTGTGCTCGCCTGAAGTAACAAGTCATTACGATTGTGTTCTGGCCTTGTACAAACTGTTGAGCACACCAGATTATGCACCCTCTTTCATAAACTGTAACTTGTGTCTACTCAATATAGTTGCAAAATTAACTACAAGTGAGCACTATGGGTGTTGAACGAACACAAAGGTGCTTGAGCAAACAAAATCAACAGGGATTGGCTAACCATCTTAGGAGATGTGTTCTCAGAAACAAGTAACTGGTCATTTTATATATTTTGAACTAAAGGTGTTTTAACAAATCTTTCTACAGTTTAAATGTAAGGTCAATAGACACCTTCTGACACACTAATTGGCATCCATTCTCTCAAACACTCTTCCTATCTATTCAACCCTCATCTTCGGTATCCTTACCCGTCTATCACCCTCCTTCTGACATTTCCTATATCTAACCACTCTTTCTCATCACTTTCCCTTATGTAACCCCCTGCACAATAGTGGCATTAGAATGCCTTACTTGGGGTGAAATGATTTAAAAAAAAGAAAAAAGATAGGTGGCTTTCAAGAATGAATCGATTTTGTTCATGTTTTATCTTTTGCTTCTGTGTATTCAGTTGGAGAAAAAATATCTTGGTCACTCCATACCAATTGTGAATGTATTACAAATAATTGCGGTGGAATTTATTTTCAATCACAACCTTTTTACTAATTGTAGATAATTGTACTTAATTTCAGATGTATCAAATTCTTTATCAGGAAATAAATTACAATTGTGTGAAAATGGTTTTGCTCATTACTATCAATGTTGTTCTTAATTGTTCATGTCTATGAATATACAAGGGCTTTTAAGTTCTCAGCCTGACAAGAAACTCTTCTCTCTACCCAAAAAAATATATTTGGTCAGATTATGGGAAATGTGTTGGGATTATAAATTTCCAGTACTCTGTGTGTGTGCTCGTGCATGCGCACACTGAAAACTCTTTGATTGGTCCACTCTCCAAAATATGACCAAACATTAGAAATGTTTTTTTTTTTTTTTTTTTTTTTTAATCCTTTCTTGATTGGGCTGAGAACTTTTCAAAACCTCAATCTCATCTATTGTTGTTTCCATGTTTATGCATCAATTAATCCACAGCATAACAATGAAAAAAGCATTTACTTATATGTCAAATATTTACTATTCAATATAAAATTCTTTATTAAAGCATTGACTGAAACATGACTGAGTGGGCAGAAGATTATCCCGCAGTAGGTTGCCATTACTTTCTGCGGTAGACTGGTTGCCAACCAAGGCTATAGAACCCAATCTGTCCTGCTATTTAACCCATAACTGGAAGGAAGAGACGGATTAATACCTTTCCCAAGGGTATTTGCGCATAAGTGAATACAATGGATTCAACTGGAATTCGAACTCGGCTCCCCTGTTTTTCGTTCCAAGCCGATATCCACTGTACCACAACCCACATCCTTTTTAATCACAGATCAAATATTATAAGAATTTAGTATTCTTATTTTCTCGTTCTCTCTCTCACAGTAAATTGTTGCTCTAAAGTATAAATGCTGTACATTTCCAGTCTGTTAAAGTATACTTGATAAGATATTGTGTATTTAGTTGTCTGTTAGCCAATAATACTCTCTAAATATTTATGTGAACACTTGACCTCGCTTTGCTTTCTAGCAACCAATCAAAATATTCAATTCACTTGCAGTTTAAGCTCTTTTACTTTTTCAGGGTTTAACACGAGTTTGTTTACTTTTTTTTTTCTTTCATAATAAACAAACTGAAATTATTCTGTTTATTTCTGTTCAGTACTGGCAATAAAATCTTGTAGCAAGCCAACGCTAACAACACAGGGTAATGATCAGCAGTACCAGTCGACTATTTATGATTGATCTCTACATTGATATCTGCCAATGTACTGCTGGAAAATGGATTAGAGACAAGTTGGAACCATTTTGGAAACCATGATATTTCTCTAAGATAATATTCAGACTCCAATAAAGCTATTCTAGTCTTGGTGGAAGTAATTTATACAAAATATTCAGGAAGTGAAACCTGCCTATACTAAGATGTCTGCTTTTCGTCATGCTTGGATTTGATTCAGTTTTAGATACCCACCCAGTGGCTTAAATTTGGGTATGACTATGTTCTCATGTACACATGGTTACAATCAATGTGACTGTTATTTATAAAGAACTGTCTTGGAGGAGTTAGAATTGAATTTATTGTCTGTGAAATTTGCAAGTTATCTTCTGCCCTTTTTTGAAAGGACATTGTTTCTGTTGGTTTAATTTATCAAATCCTGGGATTTAAATGAAATAAAATTAAAACAAATGATTTAAAGCATACACATCACATTCACACAACCAATGGAAACAGTGAATTTAGAAATTGAAACATAACTCTAGATTATTTCATTTCCAAAAGATTTTTTGTTGAAACAAAATTAAATAACAAAACATGTTAAATTTATGAAGTTTGTTCAACTTGTTGCTTATTTAATCCATTTTATTATTCTGTATTATAAATTTTAAAAAAATTCTGTATTATAAATTTAATTATAACCTTTAGGAGAGTGATCCATTGCATCTTCTCGGACTAATATTTTCTGCTGGAAGATTATATTGAAACAATTGCTAGGTCCGCTGCTATGAAAGTTGGTTCACTTTTGTGTGAAACAAATTTTTTTACGGGATCTTAAATATATATAAGTCTACCATTCATTCTTGCTTCAAATATTGCTGCCACATCTGGTCTCGTGCTCCTGCTATATTTTTCAAGATTCTTGGTAAAATCCAAAGAATCTGCAGTGTTATTTGTCATGACCTGGCATCTTGACTTCAGTTATCTTCTCACAACTGTAACATAGCTTCCCTGTGCCTTTTCTATAAATACTTTCATGTTAATCTTATGAACTTCCTCCGTAGATTTTATGAATTTAAGTGCAGTATTAGATTGGCAGCAGTGTCTCATCATTTTACAGTTGCAGTGACCAGATATAAAATCAAAGTTTTATGCTAACAGTTTCTTCTATGACACTTCTTGCTTATGGAACTCTCTATCAGTTTCTTGCTTTTCAGTCAACTTTGATCTTTAAAAATTTAAATGCAATTTCAGTCATTTCTTTTTGTTTTTAATTCCTCCCCTTTTATTGTTGTCTATCCTTAATAATATTTATGCTTTTTCTCATTTTCTCTAACACTCAGTAATTGCCTGTATCTTAGTAGCTTTATTGCCTTGCTTAGGATGAAATGATAAAAAAAAATCTGCCAGATTTAATACCCATTTTCAAATTATACATACATTGTATATGCCAAGTATGTTTGTTTCATGGCATACTAGTTTACTTGTGCAACCAGACTGGCAACTGGGTCCCACCCATTTACAGTTAGATCAACCAAATGCAACCGGCAATTCTACTCCAACAGCTTCTTTTCTCACACTTCCCATCTGTGGAACTTAAATGCAATGTCAATACCTATTTCTTAACCAGTTGACTCTAGTTCTTTCTACATCACCCCGAATATCTTTTCCTTTCTCTCTCACTTTGCAACTGTCATCACACCTGTATTCCCATCCTTCTCTTGCTCCCTTCTATAACACCCCCTGTAACTGGTTCATGTTTCACTTTACACCCCTCCTATCTAATCTTTTTCTCTTATGTAGTCCCCTGTTCATCAGTCGTGTTACTGCCTTGCTTGGAGTGAAATGATTTAAAAAAAGAAAAATCAACTCCTTATGGGTCATTTCATGCTGTTAAAATTTTATTTTCATGTGAGCCTTGGTAGTTTGTTTTTTCAAAAAATGTATTACGGATAGTTTTTTTTTTTTACTCTGAAAATCTATTGCTGGTAATTTTTCTAATGCATTTTAATATTTTCATGTTTTGACCCTTGTTTGGGAGTCCATTATTTGCCCATAACTGGGGCGCTAATAACTACTACCAGCTTGCAGATGTGCCAGGGATAAATTATATAAAGATGTTTAATAGAAAATCAGTGTATTTTTTAAAAGATATGTCCACATATAAAACTTGAAAAAAAAAATAACAGGAACTGTTGTTCAATAAAACAGCTTTCATCTATGAGGATGACCTCAATGTGACTTAATAAACAAATGAATGCACAAATTAGGGGGTTCTTGTTCATGTGTGTCATCATATCTGTGATGTTAGCTTTCAATGAGTTTCTGATATTGTGATCACCCACTGGCTGATCTCTTGTGACAACACACCAGACATAGTAGTCCAAGGGAGTACAATCAAGACAACAAAAGAAAGATCTGACTGTTGGTTGTGGCATAGTCACGAACCTTTTTGCCTGAACCTGGGTATCATAGCCCATGTGGGAAGAAATGGAGCTCTACTGGAGCATGTACTGCCAGAGCTTGACCATCATGTCCGACATTTTAATGTAAGAGAGTACCTGGAAATGGGTAGTATTACTGGTTCACATGTTAATCTTCAGGAATATCAGAGAATATCAATTTGGTGTATATTTCTGTAGATTTGTCTGTGTTAACTGTATATAGACTTTAATTCCTTCTGTTCACTTGATCACTTTTAAAAAGCTTGTTATCTCTAAGTTTCTATGGCTGGCTACTAGTAACATGGGCAATGTTTCATTTCCTGTGCCGAGTTAGAATCTGTTGTGTTAAGGCTTTTAATACATCTAAAAGAGAAATGAGAAAGTTAATATGTAGTGCATGCCATGTAAAATTGTCATCTTTCATCTACTGGCTAAAGATGTGTTCTTAAATACCTGACACACCCTGTATTGTGTCCTTGTATGTGTCACATTACTTTTTATTTGTTGTTTTTCCATATCCATTTCTGAAGCGAAAACATGCATGAAGATTTAATTTCTTTTATGAACGAGCAGCTCCAAAAACTATTCCAAGAAATCTGAAGGCATATTTGAAATTTCTCCCAGAATTATTCAACAAAGGCAGTGAAATGAAAAAAGAAAAACCCAAAAAACAAATAAAAATTTTACACATCTAAAACTTGAGCCCTTGCAAATTCAACCTGGCTTCAGTCTTGCTTTCAAGGAAAAGGTAGAAAGAAGAAAAAAAAAAAACAATTTCTTCCATTGTGTGTAGGTGGTGTAGAGTTATTTTAATGACATTACTTCTGTGTACACACCCCTCACTCTCACACCATTAACCTTTTCAGGGTTAGGCTCTTTAGAAAGCACTTAAAATGTCATGCCTGGAAATATTCAGGCATATCCTATTTTTCATGCATTGTTATTTTTCTCATTTACACAGATGCTAATATGTCAATATTATCACTTACCTTTTTTTAAATCCCTTTCACAGATTTATTATTACTTCAAAATATATTCCATTACTCCAAAGCTTCACAAACTAAAATTGATAATTTCATATATAGATTTTAGCAGATTTTATTAAAATTCTATTTCTTTTATTCTTGCTTTTGCATTTGAAGATGATTGCTTCCAAATTTTTGTCCATGGAGACTTGGCTTTTGGATCACCCTCTTGCTCTTAAACGACCCTTGTTATTTTTGACTCCAAGATGGACACTCACTCCTACAATATCTTAATGAAGTTAGAAACTGAGTATTAAAATTTAAAATTATTTTTTTAATTTCAACATGATTTTTTCCTTAAATCAGCACAGCAAGAAGCAATTTTTATCTAATTGGCCACTTCAATAATTAAATGTATAATGTTTCTTACAGAAACATTTTATAGTACATAAGATAATGGTATTGAAAAAGTGTACATGCACATTATAATAGACAAAATGATTTGCAATGCAAGATAACATTTATTATAAAATTTGCAAAAGGAAATTTTAAAACAAAAGTTTTTTTAGAAGTAAATTGTATACACAACGAAATGTTCATGAATATATTTGAATGGGAGTTACTGGGTTGGTGTGATTTAGTGGGAATTGTTCACTGCACTTTCAGCTTCAGCATGGAAAGTTAATGTCACACTGTTTGAAAGAGGAAAGCCCAGTAGAGAGAGTTAATTTAGAAGTCATGTTTTTTTTATATTCAAGAGCTGCTGCTGTTACAAGGCTTATTTAGGGCTGCTACTGATTTGTGGCACAATGGATATCGGCTCGGAACGAGAAATCGGGGAACCGAGTTAGAATTCCAGTTGAATTCCTTGCATTCATTTACGCACAAATACCCTTGGGAAAGGTATTAATCTGTCTCTTCCCTCCAGTTATGGGTTAAATAACAGGACAGATTGGGTTCTATAGCCTTGGTCGGCAACCAGTCTATCGCAGAAAGTAATGGCAACCTATTGCGGGATAATCTTCTGCCCAGTCAGTCATGTCTCTTTCGAGACATGATCGCATGGCACTTAACTGACTGACTGATATTAAAAGGCACTACAATGCAGTAAGTACTTTTAGAATATCTGGTCAAGCTAGACAAGTGTTCTATGGTTTGGTATTAAGTTCAACTTCATGAGGCAAAAAAATATTAGCACCCAGTGATTGTAAAACTCATCTTTTTGGCAGTTATCTGTAAGATTAGCTCACCAGTACTCCATGATAGGGTACACAGATGAGGTATTAATGTATTAGCATATGACCTGTCAAATATAACATGATTATGTATGTATGTATGTATGTATGTATGGTGGACACTTTAGCCTTGGATCGGTGTTATATCTGTTCACTCTATCGGGATCAATGTGTCACTACTTAGCTCACACTGTCAGCCAAGGAGTAGAGTGTTATATCAGTGCAATCTGGTGAGGATCCGATGTGCATCTTTCTAGGATAATTTTAGTATCTGTGTACTCGGTAAAAAGTGAATAAAATTAAGATGAAAGAAAAACTAGTCAAAAATTAAAGAATTTGTGAAAATATTACTACAATTATTTTTGTCTGTTAATCAAATATTGACAAACTTCAGGTATGTGTTTAAGTCTTTTAAATTAATAATTGATATGTGATGGAATTAGAGCTGTAATTAACTTAATTATCTCCCTTTGACTTAACTTTAATTTTTGCACAAATCAGAAGGTAAAAAAATGCATTACAACAGTCTGTTCAGAGGTACAAAATGTAAGTTGCCTGACTTGGTGTTAATCTGCCAAAATGACTGAATGTCTACTTGAGACTTTCATTTTCCTTTGCCATTCATGGCCTAAGCACATCACTGAGTCAACTATCAAAGAAGACTGTAATTCACTTTTTCTTTCCTATGTCTTAATATGTATTTGGTTAACTATTGTCATATTTAACTTCTGTAAATATGTTGATAGTGTTTTCTCTCAAACAGATACTCATATCCTTGTTTGTCTTCACCCATGAATAAAGTGTTACCATATGACGGGTGTGGTGAGGTTTATATTGGGATGGGAAAGTAATTTTATCTCCCTCAGTAGTAATATTTGTAGCAATCATAAAAATTAGTGGGGTTGGGTACTTAGAAGCCATAATTAATGTTTGAGTGTGGAGAGAAGTGCAAAACTCCAAGTGAATGTGAATAGAATTTTTAAGTTATTTTTATGCTTATTTTATTTTTTACCTTATCTTTCAGAAATTATTTTTTATAATGCTTTATTGAATAAAATAAAATATGAAAATATGAGAATTAACTCTGGCTTGGGTACCTTGCTTGATTTTTTTTTTTTTTTTTTTTTTTTTTTTTTCAGAAATATAAGATATATAGGCATTATCAACTACACTTCTACATTATAGTGTATAAAATGGTGAGGGAAAAGCAAAGTAGAAGTCAGACAAAAATCTGGGGGGAAATGGTCTTCTTTTCTTTTTCATTAATATTCACAAGCTATTCCACCAAATACACAAGTTATTATGGTTTTCTGTTTAAAGTTTATTACTGAAGAATAGAACATCTGTCATATTTTTTGATTTGCTTAAACAAATTTGTAAAGGTACTACTGATATATATATAAATGAAAAACATTCAGTCATGGAAAGAAATACTGTCTACAGTAGAGCCTTGCTTATATCAACTGTTTATGATCTTCATATTCAAAAGACTGGCACTACAGAATGTTGAACAAAGAATTGTGCCAAATAAGAGAAACCAAATTGAGAAAAAACTTTCAACAGCAGCAATAGCTAAAATGGATGGCTTTATAATTCCAAGAAAAAACAAGGACATAATCATGACGTTGACCTTCCACACTATTTCAAACAAAAGTCAGTTAAGTGCCATACGTGATACATGCTTGGGCGATCATGTCTCGAAAGAGACATGACTAACTGGGCAGAAGATTATCCTGTAGTAGGTTGCCATTGCTTTCTGCGGTAGACTGGCTGCCAACCAAGGCTATAGAACCCAATCTGTCCTGTTATTTAACCCATAACTGGAAGGAAGAGACGGATTAATACCTTTCCCAAGGGTATTTGCGTATAAGTGAATACAATGGATTCAACTGGAATTCTAACTCAGCTCCCCGGTTTCTCATTCCGAGCCGATATCCACTGTACCACAACGCACATCCTTCAAAACAAAAGGTTAGGAAGAAAATTCTCACTAATACAAGGAAGAACAATAACAGCTACTGGACTTGAGAAAACCATTTTCTTGAAAAATTGTTTTAATGGAAAGCTTTCATGAATTTCAGCCAAACAGTAATGCTGATTATTTGGTTAATGGATATTAAATGTTTTAAAGAAAACTTCTAATCTCACCATTACTAATATATTTTTTTAAAAAGTTCATTTGATTTAAAGAATAAAATTTTTGATAAATTTATTAGAGAATCAGTTTAAAAAGAATATTACATCCTCTTCTGAAATTTAAGGGCAAAAGAAAAAAAATTGTGTAGATAGGTGTGGTTGAAATATGAAGAATGGTGTAAGTAATTACTCAGCCCCCCTCCCCCTCACTTTTTCTTTTCTTTTCTTTTGGCTACTGAGTTACAAGTTGGCACTAACAAATTCTTAGCTTGCCTGGTAATAGACTCACTTGTAGATATAGACCTCTAGTTGACTGCCACTCAATTATTTCCTCTGGTCTGTTATTGTACAAAATTGAGCTTCAGGAGTTTATTGTCCTCAACCAAACTTTTCTCTCTTTTTTTCTCTTAAACTTCCTGTGACAAGAGGAGAGAAAAAAGAAAGAAAGAAAGCTCACACCACTTGCTTTTCCTCCCCTTCTTTTTTTCTCTGTGTTATTATCACCATCACCACTCCTACCACCAACACAATCACCAGCATCCAGTTGATACACACACACAAACACACACACATATATATATCTATATCTATATACATATATATATGTATCACTCTTCTTGTATGTACTTTCTCCCCAGGAACTACTTTTTTGTTTCTCTTCTGTTCAGGACTTTTGTGTCCCATCAAGAGTACTGAGTTTAGAAAACTTATCAACCCCTTTTAAAAAATTTTTTTGATTCTTGGTCACTTGATGACCACTCTGACTCCCTCTCTGCAGTCCTCCCTACCCTTGGAGTTTTACCCTCAAATGATCACTGCTGCTAAAACACAGGTTGGTTTGCTATTTATTTATTTACTTTTTTATTTGAAGAATTTTTGGTTTTTATTTTATCTGCAGAAGAAAACTTAAAAATTTACTTATTTTTTTTGTACAGTGTTTATCACCCTTTGAGGCCAGAAGTATTTATTTCCTAAACTTTTTACGTGATTCATCGTTGTTTCTGCTTCTAATATCCTTCTTCATCAACATAAATTCCCTTTACTACTGTGGTTTAGAAATGAACAAATAAATATGACAATTTTCTATTTGAATCAAATCTGAAAGTTGATAATATTCTGTTTTTAAAATTTAGGTCATCTCTTTCACCACACACACACACATTATATATATATATATATATATATATATATATATATATATATATAATGTGTGTGTGTGTGTGTCATCTGATACATTTGCTTCCCTGCTTGGTATTAGTATATAAAGTTAACTGCTTCTCTCAAGAGTTTTAAGTTGAAATAATCATTAGTCATGCCAATTGTTTGCAGTCAGCCATTTTGAACTTAGTAGGAACTTGTAATTCACAGTTGGTGACCTCCTGGCAGGCAGTATGACTCATTAGCAGAAAATTAAACTTACTCAAGATTTCAAAGTTCTTCCTTTGTTTTATAATTTGTTAAAAATTAACTTACTCTTTATATTTCTTTTCTTTCTTCACCTATAATGTCAATTTAAAACCATCACATATATATATATTCAACATTTCTTTCTTTTTAATTATATCTTTTAAAATTTTCAAATCTACACTAGTCTATTATCTTGACTTTGGTATTGTGAACAAACTAATAAATCAGATATTTTGGTTTTCAAAAAAAAATACTCAACTGAGATTGTTCTAAACTTGTAAGAAGTTTGTTTCTTCTAGTTTTAGAAATGTGGCTTTGATACCAAATTATCGGAGTTCATATCTGATGAATTCTTTTTGAAAACTCTATTATAAAGAATATAACAATGAAAATATTTTCTTACAAATGATAGATGCATGAATTTGGTAGCTAATAGAAATTGTGTCAAAAATACTTTATTCTTCAAGATGAGTTTGTAGTAATTAAATCAACCAAGATAGAAGATGTTTGAATCTTTACTTTCATTCTGAAACAATTCAATCAAACTTAACATCTACAGATATGATGTATTTGCAATTGTTTTATAAGCTTAGAAACTTGTAAAAGATTTCTGTTGCAAGAAAAATGTTTTATAGATTAATGTACCTACTAGTTTTAGTTTCATCTAAGATGAAATACAATTTTCTATTAGTAGAAATAATTAGTTCATGGACCAAACAGACATGAAAATTCTTTCACTAATAAGGTTATCTGAATTTTTTTTTTTTTTTCAGCATATAAAAAAAAAGTAACCACTAAAAAATCTTTTTTAATTTTCTCTGTATTTGACTGTAATTTTTTCTTTTAAAATTACTTAAAAAAAATGGAAAATTATCTTTCTGTTCTGACTTTTGTGCAAGGAAATATAAAATATAAATTCCTTCAAATAGTACATGGAATAATAATTAGTCAAGTCATGCTTGTAGGTCATTAGTAATGGGGTGAAAGCTTCATTGGGTGCCTCTTACCAGTTGATTTGTATTCTCAGGTTTACTTAATTCCAGTCTGACATTTAGCCTATTTCCTGTCATTTGCATCTAAAATTTGTCAGGGAATATTTAGGAAAAAAACCCAAATATTCAACTGATGATTCATTCATACTTATATATCCATAAAGAAATAATTAACATTATCATTATTTTTTGATTTCTTATCATAATTTACCATTTATTATCATATTTAATTCTGTAATGTTCAAGAGACTAGAATGTCAAACAGAATGTTTACTTATTATTCTAGTACGTTATCCATTCAAATAAAACAGAGGGTAATTTTTGGAGGAGTATTTTTTTAATACATTTTTCTTATTTTTGATGTCTTCAGTCTGTTGTCATTTTTTGTTCAAAAATGTTTCATGTTGATGACCAATCTTTCACAGTTTACTTTGATGGTTGGAGGGTATTTGATGTTATAAACTAGGATAAAAATAAAAAAAAGGTTGAGTTTGTTTCGTAAATGAATTAAATATCTATGAGAAATTGTATGAATTTGGGGGTCATTTTAATTTCAAAATGTAGTTGGAATTTAACCAGGAAATGAATTTTCTCTTTCAAAAAATGTCCGTGATAATTCAATTTAGAGAATTCATATTTTGAATTCTTGTGAATGCTTATAGGAAACAGTATAGGATCTAAATTTTTATTTTTCATCAGCCTTCAACAAAATATTAATGGAAGTGCCAAAAATTAGTACACTGGATGGTTTGATTCTATCCCACTTTAAGAACTGGACTCAGCTGGACGACGTGTGCTATGGCAGATGTACATTTTTAGGGCCTTAAAGAGCTTGAACATAAATGCAGGCTCTTTTGTAACCAGCAACAATAGATTCAAGGATCCAACTGCCAAAATATAGGCTATAAATAGATTCTGGCAAGCTCAGTGTGTATAACTGGGGGTTTGGGCAGTGTAAGGTCTCAAGAAAATTTTAAAATTTGACCAATTAGTGGAGTATTTTAAGGTCATATAAAATGGATATTAGAACATATATTCTAAGACCAACACTAGCTACTTCAACCCAATGGCCTTATTTTAATGACAAACATTTGAAAAAAAAATTTGAATTTGTTGAAAAATTCACTCATTTAAAAAGTTGCTTCCTTAGAGCTTAAGCTTCATTATTTTCATAGTATATCTACCACTGCATACATTTGATGTAATAGGGTAAATAAGTAGTATAGCTGTGAAAGCCATGGGACATAGATTTAACAGAATTTGACCAGAAAAAAATTGTTGCATCCAGAAAAAAGGGACAATAGTTGCAAGAGTCTGTGTAAATTTTTGACAGACATCAGTGACATATAAAGGCAACATGTACTCACAGGTAATACAGGATTGAAACTGCTGGTAATTAACAAAGATGACTACTTAGTGACAAAAAACATAGAAAATCAGATTACATTGTACTTCCATGTTTGTGTCACTCAAGGCAATACTTAAAAGTATGTCTTTGCATTCAAGTTATCAGTCAGTTGTGTGGTGTATATAATATTGGATGAGGTTTCATATTTGTTAACCAACAATGGCACTGTTATTGACTCTATAGCATTGGAGAATGCACATCATCTGGATCAGAGAACATGGACCATGGAAGACTCATTGTGTTACCTGGTGAAACAAGTCACATTACAGCTCATTTTCTGGGATGGTTGAATTTGTGTATAGAGGAGACTATATGAGGTTATAGATCCAGTGTGTCATGCAAGATGGTGGTAGTTTGCAAGGACCATTAACAATACTGGGTTTGACATACACAAATTTTGTTGCTGACCATTTGTTAATAGTGATGTTTTCTTCACCCCAACAAGATAAGGTAGTCCTCTGTCTGTCTGAGGAACATTAGGGTGATATCCAGTTATTCCATTGCCTCCTTGACCTTGACAGCTAGACCCAACAAATAATAGTTTTGTTATAGACAACCCTAGAATGCACCTATGAGGTGGTATACATTGAAACAATTTATGTTGAAAAATAGGTTCACATTCACAATGTTTCAGTTGTTGTATGCTGCAACCTTTTTCAGGAGATTGGAAACTTACTTTGATTTCTAATCATAATTTACTGACAAAGAAGTCTGTAAAAAGATCCAGCATGATCTGGATAAATCCTTCAGACAAGAATTTGATGCAATCAAGGTTCACCAAGTATGAAAATTGAACATATTAAAAAATCAGAAGGTGACACACAAGGTCCATCACTCCCCAGTGGAGGCAGTAATCAACATTAATCAACATCAGCTGAGTGCCTCAAAAGAGTCAGTATGAAACAAGGATCTCAACTTTGTGAAAACCATCAGGTGGATACCATACTTGGACATCATTGCTTGAATCGAGAAAACAGCCTTGAACATTCCTCAGGCACGGGTGGATGAACTAAGATGGAAAGTAAGACAGATTCTGAAGAAAGCTGAGCAGCCCAAATCAAACGCCATAAAACTGGAGAGGTTACAGAAGAATGACATCATCATACTACCTGCTGACAAACGCAATGAGACTGTACTAATGGATAAAGAATATACAAAAAACCCAGAAGACCTCATTAGAAATGGCAGCTATAATAAAGTAAAGAAAAATCTAATATTGAAAACAGAATGACAACTGTCACAGATCCTGAACAAGAACCACTTCCCACCTACAGGCAGTTGTCTCAATGTTAAAACTAGCTACCTTACATATATGGTCTCCCTAAAATTCACAGAGATGGTATTCCACTCAGGCCAATTGTTAGCTGCCAAGGCTCTGTGTGCTACACTTTGAGTTGTTTTCTTGTGAATATAATTGACTCATTAGTAAGAAAGTTGCCATCATATGCCTGGAACTATGCTCACTTTGTGGAATTAATCAAGGATGCTTCCATCCAATCCAACTGGATCATAAGTTTGGACATAGTGAGTTTATTCACCAAGATACTCCCGGAGGAGGTATTATCGGTAGTCAGGGAAAGACTGGCCTCAGACTCATACCTAGGAGAATATACCAGTATACCAATAAATAACCTGATGAAGATGCTAACTTTCTGTACACAAACAACACATTTTGGAATGGGATCAGACATATGTTGGCAGGATGAAGGCTTAGCAATGGGCTCATCATTATCACCAGCTAAATATATCAAGAGCTAACATATACATGGAATACTTGGAAGAGATGGCGTTAGAATTCACATGACTAAAGCCAACTCTATGGCTCAGCTACATAGATGACACCTTCATATCCTGGCCACATCAGAAAGAGGTCCAGCTACTATTGTATCATGGGAACTCAGTAACATCATTGATACAGTTCACAATGGAGTAAGAAATGTGCAACAAACTAGTATTTCTGGATGTGCAGCTGTGGTAAGAAATGAGAAACATAGAAATGGGCCACACCCTTAAGATACGACTGCAAGAACACTGTAAAGTGATGAAGGAAAAATGCGGGAAAATAGAAAAATCAAGTGTAGCTAACCACAAATGGAGAGAAAAAAAAGATCACCCAAGTCAGAGGAGGGTGAAATAATAGACAGAGAACCCGACTGGAAAATACAAAAACTTAAGGAATCAGCGCATGGGCTAGGCCACAAAAATCTCAATCAGCCAAGCATAGAAATGAATACAATATGAGAACAAGTAATATGGAGTATTAGAGAAAAAACAATTACAAAAACCAAAATTGTAATATGATCTCTGCTTAAAGGAAAAGGTTACTGAGACATGTTTATAAGTCCCCAAAATTCATGCACTGATATCCCCAAGAAAATATAGCCCAGTGGATAAAAGTGTTATTTGAATCCAGTGAGTTCAGTACTACTCTGGCTACAGGTGAACAAAAACTTTGAGAGTTGAGTTAAAAGGGAAATAACTGATACTGATACATCTGGAAGAAGCATCTTGTGGAACTAGATCAATTCAAAATAAAGGGTTTGGCTGAAACTTTGTGAATATGGCAACAATAATTACAATACCTCAGAAATATAGACAAATAGTATAAAAAGGGAGTGGATATCTATCCATTTGAGATGGTTATTTTACTGTTAAATGAAAACATTTAACATTCTAAAGAATTGAATTATGTTAAAATAATCTTATTAAAAAAATGTACTTTTAAGCTTTAAGAATCAGAAAACCGAATTTTTATGTGAATCGTTTGTCATTTTAAAAATATAGTGAGTTATTTCCCCTGTTATTTTCATTTGATGCAATTGATCAACTGCTAATAAATTAAATATTTTGTTTGTGTATTGAATTTAATGCCATACTTTACTTGCAAATGTCAGAAAATATTTTATCTTTGAAAATTCTCCCCATTCCCACAAAAACACTATTTTTTTTGCCACTGTCTTTTGAATGTATATTTATCCAGATAAATATTGCTTGAATTTATTTAATTTTTGATAAATATAATTTTTCAATATTTAGTTGTTCCATAAAATGAAAACAGAATATATGTGTGTATTTTTAAAGAAAAATAACATTCTTAAAATATTTTTTCTTCGAATTTCTGCATCAATGAAATCTGGAATTACATCCAGATGCCAAGAGGATAGCACTGGATGAAATTATTAGGTTCTTACCATTTTTAGAAATGCTTTTGAATTTCTAAATAGTTACACAAGAGTATTGCATTATTGTTTAGCATTAAGTTAAATCTGTCGTAATTTTCTTGTTTTAAGACACTAGTAAAGCAGTTATTTCACATTATACTTTAATTAAAAGTAATTCATAAACTGTTATGAGCATTTTTCTTTTTTGCTATAATTCTTGGTTTGGCATTATGCCTAAATTCTTCAATCTGATGAACATGCCTTAAGATTTTAGTTAGTTTTTAAAATGTTTGAACTGCTTATAATATCAAAATTGTTTACCATCAAACTGACATTTTCTGTGCCTGTGCCTGAAATATCCCCTTAAATGGGGGTCAGGTGCTGTGTAACTTTAAAACAGGATACTTGTTTGGAGCTGATGAATGACTTGCAGTAACAAAAAAAAAAACAAGAAGTTGTAGAGATCTATGATGGCTCATATCCTGAATTGACATATCAGATAGAGAACTAGCATGGTTTTGAATTTAATAAACATCTGTGAGATTCCTTTATTCTTCATGAATAGTGGATATCAGCTTGGAATGAGAAATTGGTGAGCCAAGTAGGGATTCCAGTTGAATTTGTTGTATTTACTTGCATGGAAATAACTTTTGGGAAAAGTATTAATCTGTCTCTTCTTTCTCCAGCTATAAGTTAAATAGCAGTACAGATCAGGTTCTATAGCTTTGGTTGGTAACCAGTCTACTGCGGAAAGTAATGACAATCTATGGTGAGAAAATCTTCTGCTCAGTCAGTCATGTCTCTTTTGAAACATGGTCGCTCAAGCATGTATCATGTATGACTCTTAATTGACTGATAGAAGCAAAAATTTAACCCATACAAATTGTTCATGAATAAAAATAGAAAAGTAAACTTCTAAACTTACTTGAAAATGTTTCAGTAATAATTTTGTAAGGAGGTGGGTGCTGTCAGATAATAATCTTGCTGAAAAAAAAAATGAGTTATTCACCACCAGCCAGTTATAACGCTAGCACACCTCAACATGAGGTAATGGTTAACAAGTTAGTCTGGTTGACGATTACTACTGATGTGTGCATGTAATCCTCACTAGATATTCCAACCAAACTTGTGGCCTTGTCAAACTCAGTAAAGCTTTAGAAATAACAACACACTTTGAAATTCTTTCTTTGGCTTCAGTTTCAATTTTTAAAGTTATCAATGAGATTTAAGCTATAATTGAGAAGGGAAAAATGTTTAAAAATAAAGTTAGAAATTTTAGTAACCTAAATGACTGATGAAATATTTCTCATCTCTCATAGCAAATCATAAATTTTCTACTGGAGATTTGAATTAAAGAATATTTGTGTCTTATCATGCCATAATTGACTGAAACCAGATTGAGCTGCAAATCACTTTAAACCTACTGTAAAATCTGGCTTTAATTATAACAACTAAAATAAAACTCCAGAGCTATAGGTTTCTAATAAAACTCAACTAATTGGAGTAGATAGACTAAACTATCGCCCGGTTCACACTCCACCCATGTCTATTGAACAGGTGTAGAGGCTCATCCCTTGTTCCCTGTTTAGGATGTGGTTTCTAGTTTTCTCTTTTCCCATCTTTTCACTCTTATGTAGCCCCCTGCACATCAGTGGCGTTACCGCCTTGCTTGGGGTGATATGATTGGGGGGGGGAAAAAAAAAGTAAATGGATTATAAGGTTTCTACTAAAACTTTTGTATGGATTATAAAGTTTCTAAAAGAAAAAAAAATATCAATTTTATCAATTATAGGCTTCTGCATTTAACCCATAGCCTATCATTTTGAAAATAGAATGGTGTGTATTCAGAGGCAAAATGGTTTCAATAAAATAGCTGAAAGATAATATTTGAATATAAAACATATGCTGATTTAACTATCTTTTTTTATACAATATATATATATATATATATATATATATATATATTGCATTTTATATTACATTTTCCTCTATCACCAGAAGAATACAATATGCAGATATGACCAACTTAGCCACACACACAAAGAACTGGCTTGATGGTAAAATCCCAAAGGAGATTTTATTGATATTAATTATTAAAAATTGTATATTAAAACTGATTCAACCAGAGGGCTCAATGTAATTAAAATTATCTATTTAAAGAGCCAATATATAAAAAAATTCAAATTTTCCAAGACTGTATATGGGCATTTCAACTAGTGTGGAGTTGAATTTCACTCTTTGAAATATATATGACATTGTGGAAATAGAATTTTGTTATTTCCAGTTTTACAAATATATAATGTATTTATGTCTTAAATAAATTTTAGGCTTTCAGATTAATTTTAGCTCAAAGATAAATGGCTAGTATTTTTTGCTGTTGTTTATAAAATAACTGTAATTTAAATACTGTTATTTTTGAGTTTCTTAGTCATAAATGATGAAGACTGTAGAATGGATTGGTCTAAACTTGTAAATGGTCTGGAGAGTATAAAAAGGTTGAGTTGCCTGAAAAATGCTTGGAATGTTAATAGTCCTTTGCAAAGTTATAAACAATATAATGCAGTGGGAATTCTTTTTTTTGTTTTTGTTTTTTTTTGTTTTGTTGTAAGTTTAATTATTTTGATTCTACTTTCTACTTTTACACAATTTTTTTTTTTAATATTTTTTTATATTAATTAATTCATGAGACCTTTAATAAGTGCTACTCTAGATCCAATGTGCTTTTAATTAGAAACTAACTTTATTTTGAATCAGGGTGGTACCTAAAATCTCAACAGTTATGTAACAAATAATTGTCATTATTTACAGAGATTGACAACTTCACACTTACTGGGCATATTGGAATGAAGAAGTAGTGGGACAGGTATCAAGTAACTGATTTCAAGAGTTTAAATAAATAGATAGCAGAAAGAACAAGTTTCACAAAGATATAGGAAATTTGCTAAATGGGGCAAGATTGACTTTGAATAAGACAATCATGGCTCTCTATGAATTTGTTTTTTTTTTTTGTTTTAAGTTTACACAGTAATCCTCTACCTTGAGTGACTCTTAGGCATTTTATTGCGTGAAGATTTGTAAAAAAAAAAAAAAAGAAATTCAAAAATGTGCAAATAGTGAAACAGCTATTGGTGTAGAAATTGGAATCTGCAGGAGTAGATAGGCCTGCCTAACTCCCAGTTGACACTCCTCTCTGTTTTTTTGAACAGGAGTATAGTTTTAACCCTTATTTCCTATTTAGGATTGGGTTTCCAGTTCCTTCTAAAGTCTGCTTCAACTCTCTCTGTCTAATGTTTCTCCTTAAACTATGACATTTTATTTACTGTTTATTTTTAGTCTGTTCACACTCCTCCCTGGACTTTTGAGCCATGTTTCTTGTTTGGGATTGTGTTTCTACTTATTTCTAAAGTCTTCTCTATAATTTCTGGTGGCACCTTGCATCTTGGTGATATTATCACAGTTGGGTAGTGCCTCATGATCTGTAACTATCTACTTTGAGTGGCTCTTGAGCTTTAAACAAATAAAACTTATCTATTTGTACCTCTATATCTTCTCATTCACTCTTAGTTTCCCTTTGTATCTTGGTGGCATTATCATCTTGCTTAGGGTGAATTGATTAAAAAAGAATAATAAAAACAGTATGAATCCATCTTCTTCCAGTTATGGGCAAACTGGGCTCTCTTGTTTCAAATTGCAGTCAGTCTAAGATAAGGAAAACTAAGTTAAACCTCCATAGATAATAGGGTAGATTGGGCATTTTAGCTTTGGTAGAAGTAAGCAATATAAGAGAACAACAAATTTGAATTCCAAAACAACCTGAAGAAGGAAGGGCTTTATTATGTTATTTAATTCTAGACACACTCACTGCTTCTATAGTTGCAAAATTTATGGTATGCCAACAAATTTATTGGGGTTATAGGATTCATGATTGTGAAATAGCCTATGGATTGGTAGTTTAGGTTTTTAAATTAAATTTTCTTATATAGATAAGAAAATATTAAAAAATCATTTGAAAAAAAATTTAGACAATGTGATGGTGGATAGAGAAGAAAGAAGTATAATTATGAAATTTTAACTTTTGTTTTTTATATAATAAGAAAAAAATGAAATCTATTTTTATTATCCAATACATTCACACTGTGCATATGACTGCAGCAAAAGTAGAATTTTTGCTGCTTTTATGGTTCATTATTAAATGTGGCATGTAGCAGCATTATATGTACATGCAGTAGACATAACGATATGTATTGTTGCATATTTAGATTAAAAGTGAAAAAAAAAAAAAAAAAAAAACCCCAAAAAACCCAGGATGGAACAGCAGTTTGAAATTAAGCTTTAATGAGTGAGGACATCATAACGGTGCCTTCACAAAACTTTGACATCTGCTCAGTTAAGTGATAAACTTCTCCGCATTAATCCTATCGATGCACTGTTTCTATCTCTATATCGAGCACTTTATGACAAAAAACCTGCTTGCCAAAATATCTTGTTCTCAGTAAACCACTGAAAAACAACAATCTTGGCAGTAAGCATTATCCCAACTCAACAATATATATATATATATATATATTGTGAAAAAGATTCTTTCTTTGTCACTTGACTATTGTAGCTCAAGATTTCTGGAAGAAAACTTCTAAGCAGTTTTCAGTGTCTAATTTAAAAAAAAAATTTAGAAATATCTTTTGGGTTTAGTGTATAAGACAGAATTTTGATAGAAAGTCACTCTTGATACTGTAATTTTTAATTTTCTGATTTTTAGAAGAAATAAATTACCTAAAGTCATTAAAAGATGGAAAGAAAGTTGATGATAAAGAAGGAAAACCAAGCAAAATTATTTTTGCTATTATGATTACTGTTTAATTAAATTCTTATCTATTTTGTAAGGTCATAGTTCAGTTTCTTATACATAAATCCATTCTTTACTTTCAGAACAAATGTTCTTTGTTTTTTTGTTTATTTTTTTAATTTAACATTCATTTTCAAACTTAGAATCTCAATTTCAAAGTTTAATTAACATCAGTATATGTTATTCTTTGCTTAAACAAAACCAAATTAAAGTGACTAAAAGTTTCTTCATTCAATTTTATCGCTAGTTCAGCCAATACAGAAAACTGTTGGTAATTGAATGAGAAATTTGGAAGACGTTTCCTGCCGTCTAATTATGACTGGTGTTGTTTATATTTTCAACCCTACCCTACGTGTATGTAATTCTATCAATATGAACATTATTTTAGTCTAAAGTCCTTTTGAAGGAAAAATGTGTTACATAATTTAACCATTTTATCGTTTAGTTACCAATGTTTAGTCAAATATAGTTTTTACATATTTTCACACACACACACACATCTATATATATATATATATATGTTGAGTTATGATAATGTTTAGTACCAAGATTGTTGTTTTTTCAGTAGTTTTACTGATAAAAGATGTTTTGATAAGGTTTTTTTTTTTTTTTTCTATTGTAAAGTGCTCAATACTGGGGTGGAGATAGACTGCTAATAGTTTTAATGAAAAGAATTTGTCAGCTAAAGTGACAAATTCTTTGCACTAAAACTATATATATAATAGATACTCATGTTTGATGCTCTGTTTTTATTATAAAACTGCATATTTATTTATTTATATACATATATTGACCTGAATATTATATAAATATAATGCTTAATAAAAACAGCTACTTAAATTTGAGTATCCATTAAAAATAATGTTGAAACAAATAAATGAAGAATATATTGGATTTTATCCATTTCCTAAAAAATAATGATATATTTTTATATATCAAGAATAATATTGGGGGAAAAGGTATGACACCTGAAATTGCACTAACATAACAAATTCAGTCTGATGAAGTCCTAAATGATAAGACGCATCACAGGAAAACTTTTCCACTTTGTCATGTGTATATATATATATATATATATATATATATA